>JAWPHD010000425.1:0-475072 GCA_037043455.1 Cyrtodaria siliqua
GAAATGTCTGAGTTACGGATATCTAATCATCATATACACTTATCTGAAATGTCTGAGTTATGGATATCTAATCATCATATACACTTACCTGAAATGTCTGAGTTATGGATATCTAATCATCATCTACACTTACCTGAAATGTCTGAGTTATGGATATCGAATCATCATTATACACTTACCTGAAATGTCTGAGTTATGGATATCGAATCATCATACACACTTACCTGAAATGTCTGAGTTATGGATATCTAATCATCGTCTACACTTACCTGAAATGTCTGAGTTACAGATATCTAATCATCATATACACTTACCTGAAATAGTTATGGCTATCGAATCATCATACACACTTACCTGAAATGTCTGAGTTATGGATACCTAATCATCATATACACTTACCTGAAATGTCTGAGTTACAGATATCTAATCATCATCTAAACTTACCTGAAATGTCTGAGTTACGGATATCTGATCATCGTCTAAACTTACCTGAAATGTCTGAGTTACGGATATTTAATCATCATCTACACTTACCTGAAATGTCTGAGTTACGGATATCTAGTCATCGTCTACACTTACCTGAAATGTCTGAGTTATGGATATCGAATCATCATACACACTTACCTGAAATGTCTGAGTTATGGATATCGAATCATCATACACACTTACCTGAAATGTCTGAGTTATGGATATCTAATCATCATATACACTTACCTGAAATGTCTGAGTTACGGATATCTAATCATCATCTACACTTACTTGAAATGTCTGAGTTATGGATATCTAATCATCATCTACACTTACCTGAAATGTCTGAGTTATGAAAATCTAATCATCATCTACAGTTACCTGAAATGTGTGAGTTATGGATATCTAATCATCATCTACACTTACCTGAAATGTCTGAGTTATGGATATCTTATCATTGTTTACACTTACCTGAAATGTGTGAGTTATGGATATCTAATCATCGTCTACACTTACCTGAAATGTCTGAGTTACGGATATCTAATCGTTGTCTACACTTACCTGAAATATCTGAGTTATGGATATCTAATCATCGTCTACACTTACCTGAAATGTCTGAGTTATGGATATCTAATCATCGTCTACACTTACCTGAAATGTCTGAGTTACGGATATCTAATCATCATATACACTTACCTGAAATGTCTGAGTTATGAATATCTAATCATCGTCTACACTTACCTGAAATGTCTGAGTTATGGATATAGAATCTTCATATACACTTATCTGAAATGTCTGAGTTATGGGTATCTAATCATCGTCTACACTTACCTGAAATGTCTGAGTTATGGGTATCTAATCATCGTCTACACTTACCTGAAATGTCTGAGTTAATGATATCGAATCATCATACACACTTACCTGAAATGTCTGAGTGATGGATATAGAATTTTCATATACACTTATCTGAAATGTCTGAGTTATGGGTATCTAATCATCATATACACTTACCTGAAATGTCTGAGTTATGGATAGCTAATCATCGTCTACACTTACCTGAAATATCTGAGTTATGGATATCTAATCATCGTCTACGGAGTTATGGCCCCTTTTTTATCAAATTTTACGAGAAAATATCTTGTGTGTCTATCTCCTCTCACATTTTTCACCGATTCCTCCAAAACTTTGCAGGTTGCTTACCTATGATGTCAAGATGTGCATATCGTTTTGGCACCAAAATCGACCCAGTATTACCAGAGTTATGGCCCCTTTTTTGTCAAGTTTTATGTGAAAATATCTTGTTTGTCTATCTCCTCCCACACTTTTCAGCCAATTGCTTCGAATGCTTACCTATGATGTCAAGATGTGCATATCATTTTGACATCAAAATTGACTGAGTATTACCAGAGTTTTGGCCCCTTTTTTGTCAAGTTTTACATATTACACTGATTGTTTTCAGTGGGGGCATCTGTGCCCCATGGGCACATTTCTAGTTATTACTTGCATTTTTGAATTTCTGATGGATTGTTCCCAAACTTCATATACACATAACAACTTATGGCCTTATGTCTCTCTACAGCGCACATTGTTGATTGCCTAATTAGTTCCCCACCGATCCCGGTGTGTGTGTGTGTGTGTGTGGGGGGGGGGGGGGGGGGGGGGGGTGGGGGGGGGGGGGGGGGGGGGGACTATAGGTCCGTCCGTTTGTCCTTCTGAAATGCTTGTCCAGGCCATATTTTCAATACTATAAGACTTTGAGATACCAAACTTGGTATGTGGATACATCTTAGGATAGCGGTGTGTCGCGTACCAAAAAAAGGTCACTGTGATCTTGACCTTCACCTGTGACCTCTGTCATAGAAAATGCTTGTCCGGACCGGATTTTCAATACTATAACACTTAGAGATACCAAACTTGATATTTGAATACATCTTGGGATAGCGGTGTGTCGCATACCAAAAAAAATCTGTCATAGAAAATGTTCCGAAAATGCTTGTCCGGGCCATATTTTTAATACTATAAGACTATGAGATACCAAACTTGATATTTGAATACATCTTGGGATAGCGGTGTGTCGCATACCAAAAAAAGGTCACAGTGACCTTGACCTGTGACCTCTGTCATAGAAAATGTTCCAAAAATGCTTGTCCGGGCCATATTTTCAATACTATAAGACTATGAGATACCAAACTTGGTTTGTGGATACATCTTGGGATAGTGGTGTGTCACATACTAAAATAAGGTCACTGTGACCTTGACCTGTGACCTCTGTCATAGAAAATGCTTGTCCGGGCCATATTTTCAATACTATAAGACTTTGAGATAACAAACTTGGTTTGTGGATACATCTTGGGATAGTGGTGTGTCACGTACCAAAATAAGGTCACTGTGACCTTGACCTGTGACCTCTGTCATAGAAAATGCTTGTCTGGACCGTATTTTCAATACTATAACACTTAGAGATACCAAACTTGGTATGTGAATACATCTTGGGATAGCGGTGTGTCACATACCAAAATATGGTCATTGTGACCTTGACCTTGACCTGTGACCTCTGTCATAGAACATGCATAAAAAATGCTTGTCCGGACTGTATTTTCAATACTATAACACTTCGAGATACCAAACTTGGTATGTGAATACATCTTGGAATAGCGCGTACCAAAATAGGGTCATTGTGACCTTGACCGTTACCTGTGACCTCTGTCATAGAAAATGCTTGTCCAGATCGTATTTTCAATACTATAACACTTGAAGATACCAAACTTGGTATGTGGATACATCTTGGGATAGCGGTGTGTCGCATACCAAAATAAGGTCACTGTGACCTTAACCTTGACCTGTGACCTCTGTGTCATAGAAAATGCTTGTCCGGACCGTATTTTCAATACTATAACTCTTAGAGATAACAAACTTGAGATGTGGATACATCTTGGGATAGCGGTGTGTCGTGTTTCAAAATAAGGTCACTGTGACCTTTACCTGTGACCTCTGTCATAGAAAATTCTTGTCCGGACCGTATTTTCAATACTATAACACTTAGAGATACCAAACTTGGTATGTGAATACATCTTGGGATAACGATGTGTCGCATAGCAAAATAAGGTCATTGAGACCTTGACCTGTGACCTCTGTCATAGAAAATACTTGTGCGGACCGTATTTTCAATACTGTAACACTTAGAGACACCAAACTTGGTATGCGGTGTGTCGCGTACCAAAATAAGTTATTGTGACCTTGACCTTGATCTTTGACCTCCATCATAGAAAATGTCTGGAAAATGTTTGTCTGGGCCGATGGGGGACTATGGATTGCCCTGCAATTCTTGATGCTCTTGTTTATTATAGAATTATGGCCCTTTGTTTCACTAAAAATGTCCCACTCTAAGATTGTAAAATGTCATGTAACAATTTTTTCTTAAAACAGTTTTGAATGGATTGTTCTCAAACTTCATATACACTGTAACACATAACAACCAATGATCTCATGTCCCTCTACATCACACATTGTTGATTGCCAAATTGATTACATAATTATGACCCTTTGTTTCACTTAGAATGTTCCTCTCTAATATTGTTTAATGTTTCAACTTCATGTGCATGGCTTTCAAAAGATTTCAAATCCTGTATTCATCACCTTCAATAACATGCTGCAGTAAACTATGTGTCTTTTTATAAATTGGCGTGATTTCCATCAAAATAAAGACAGCTTGAACAGGTATTTCTCTAACAAGATTTTTAGTTTTAAGCAAGACTTTTTTTGCCCCAGAACTTTCTCCAGCAATAAACACATTTAGCATTTAGTAAGAATCAATCTCATTAAAATCATATCCCAATTACGCTTTGATATTCTCCGCTATAGGATCTGACAACACTCCCTTGCAGGTCACGTCAGATCGACCTTTCATCTAATCAATATTCATGAGAAGATCAACTAAATTCAACCAGTGAAATAGTGCGTTTCATATGCACTTCAGATGACGTTCTAGTGAACTGAACAAATGAAAATCCACATAAAACATATAATTCTATATCCGAATAAAGATAAAGTCTTTATGTGTTATTGCTGTGTTATTACACGATAAATTCAAAGAAATGCACTAAATGGTATGTTTTACATAAAGAATACGAAGAAAATCAACATGAGGAACAGTTCTTTTTTTCAGTAAATATTCAATAATGGTTGGTGTCTTATGTTTGTCAACGCAATTATTTTGTGTTTTATGTTTTATAAGCTAAAAGTTATGGACATTGTCTCTTTCAATACCGAGTGCAGACTGCTCCACTGAAACGCGACATGCGCAGTGAAGCAGTCTATACCGAGCGATTTTGTAGGCTGAAATCTGATTGGCTAATCGTAAGGTCAATCTGACATGACTTCCAATGCAATGTTGTCAGATCCTTAGTAGTGTAGAGTATCATAGCATGATAAAGGGTGTGTGTGTTTTGAAAATATATTATTATGACATTAGTACTCTAAATAGTAAGTGATAGTACATCTGGCCCGCATAGCTGTTGGTAGCGAACTTGACTGTTGACCTGCGAGTGTCATTTTAGTGTGGGTTCAGTACCACGAATCGTTAAAAAAAATTGTACCGCTATTAAATTCCGTCAATCTTTTCTTTATTTTTTCTTCCAGTAAATAGTAGTTTTGTAGTGTAGTCTATCGTAGCGTGATAAAGGGTCTGGTTTTAATGAGATTGAATAAGACTATACAATAACTAAATGCACATATTAAAGTTGAAAGTTCATCAGAAACACTGAATAAAAATGTAAATGTTTTCCATCACAAAAGTGGCTCTACTTAAAGGGACACTTGGCAATCTTGATTTGTTTAAAACTATTTTTTTTTCTACATAACTTGCATTTTTGTAATGATAAATATTCATCATCAGAATAGTTCAAACCAAATTCAGTCTACATATTACTAACCATTTATGATAATAAAATTTGCACCAACAAATTATATTAAAACATCTGGGAAAATAACGAGGGGAAAAAAAAATCAATTATATGCAAGCAGGTTTTAAATCAAAATGATACCTGATTAAAGAATCGAGAAGCTAATTCTAATGCTTCATACAATTCACGATTGCTACATGTCTGTGTCCCTTTAAGCAAAGGGTAAATAATTTTTTTAAGACTTAAACAATTAACTGTTTAATGCAGAAATGGCGATACTTCATCAACCCGTACACCTACATTAACTGGATCATGATGTTGTCCACCCTGGTGTTTATCAACCCGCCAAACTCCTACCCGTGTGAATCCAACTGGCGAGGAGCCTGGATATCGTCTATCTGTGCCTGGACACTACTGATTAGCTATCTCCAGAAGTGAGTACTATACCCACCCTTACCCCACCCATTTATCTCCTCAAAGCATAGCCTTATGTGGAGACTTCAAGATAGTGTAGCGCAGTGGTCCAGTGGTAGAGCGTCGGACCCAGGATCGAAGGCTCGTGGGTTTGAGTCCCGCCATTACCATATGTGTTGTGTCCCTGAGCAAGACACTTTATCTGCAGTTGCTTAGTACTGGATCTGCACAGGAAGATATTGAGAGTGACTCAAATAAGTTTAAAGAGCTTACCTTACAATTGATGTAAAATAAATTTTTAAACTATAGATAAAGTATTGTTGTAATTTTGTACAGGTACCAGTATTCAAGCCTGGTTACTGAGAACATTATGTCTGTCTTCGGTTAGCACCATATCTCTCTGCAGGGCTAACTCAGTAAAAGTATAGGGACTGTATACCGGTAGACTAGAAGGGTGTCATCAGAACACTTGTGCTGCCTGCCAAATGCTTATTTCATCAAGGACAACCTAATTAAATTAATTATAAAGTTTAAAAAACAGGGTGTGCAATCTTTCATGAATTATGGGCAGATTTTATTTGAAATTGTTAAAAGTTTTATGAAAGGGGCATATATTTTTCCAAGTTATGAATAACTTGAAGGGCAATAACTCCTGTTTTTGTATCCAACTTACCTGCTCTTGCATTCTACACATCACAACTTGCTAGTGATCTTGCACACCAAGTTTAGTGTAGGTAGGTCTAACGGTATTTAAGAAGTAGGCAACACAAGTTAGCGACATGCGGACGAAAGACTTTTCCTTAACATATAAATGGCAAGGACCCCTGTAACATGTACTTGTTTTATCTGCCCTTATTTTCTTGGTAGTTATCTTGCACACTGTTTAGTAAGGTTAGCTTATATAGTTTCTGAAAAGTAGGTGACATAACAGTTTACTGTGTTAAGACTTGACTTAGAATTATAAAGGGCAATAACAGTAATTTATATCAGATTTATCTGCCCTTGTTTCCTTTATAATCACTACTAGCTAATGATCTTGCACACCTACTTTGGTCCGTTATGCTGCTATAGTTTTAGAGGAGCAGGAGACACACAATTTCACAAAATTAAGATTTGACATCAAACTATGAAGGGCAATAACTCCTGTAATTTGTATCCAAATTATCTGCCCTTGCTCCCTACACACCATTGCTTTCTAGTCATATTGCACACCAAGTTTGGTTCACTTTGGTATAACGGTGCTTGAGAAGTCAGCAACACAAATTTTGTGATGGACGATGACGGACGACGAGAGAAGACGGACAAAGTTACCCTCTGTGTCTGCAAAAAAAGTGCATAAATTACATAAAAAATGCTTAAATAATGTTTTTATTGCAATATATCCTGTTGTTTTTGTTTTTGGTATAAAAACATTTTTAGTTATTCAAGGTTAGAAACAGTAAAAATAAAATCTGTAACTGATATGCAATATTGCATCAATGTAAAAAAAAATGCAAGCATTGACATTCAGATATCACTGTTTTAACTTTTGTTTTATCAATGTTTTGCAGACTGGATGTAGTGGGTATCTACTTTGTCATGTTCTCCGAGGTCTTGTTCAGTATTGCCAAGGTGAGTTACCATATAATCCCTAATAAATGCCCCTCCCCTAATAAAAGCTCCCCCTTCCCCCCTCTCCCCCCCCCCCCCCCCCACTTTTTTTCAGAAATATTTTGTTAAAACTTACCAATAGATGCAAGTTAATCTGTTTCATTCACAATGGAACATGAAATCACTAGAAAACTTAAAATCTGATGCCTTAATTGATTGATAGACATGCAGACTTTGGTTTTCTTGATAAAGAAAATCATAAAATAATGTCTGATTTAAAAAGTTAAATTATGTATTTTTGGTCTCAAAAAAGCGCACCTCCTTTCAAAAAATGTTACGCCCAGGAGTGTTTATTAGGGATTATACAGTATACATATTTTTGAAATAAAACATTCATTTTAGTCATTTCTAATGAAACGTCAATGTCATATTAGCCTATATAAAAATGCTGAAAGATGGAAAAATTACTCAATAAGCAACACAACACAGTTACAAGGATGAGGTAAGCCTAGATTCTCATAATGTTTGAAGGCACACTGTGAAAAGATTTGGAGCTCGTAATTTAATGTAATATCTGGCAATTGCATAATGATAGTAGTGCCTTCGCCTCGCATGTTGGAGGTCACGGGTTTAATCACTACCAAAGATTCGTAAAAATAGTACTGTTAGCCCCGTTGCTTGACATTCAGCATATAAAGGGTATTCATACCAGGACTGGTCGACCTCTTGCCAGTATAATGTGACTGGTTGGGATATCATGTCATGTGTGTATGTACTATAACGTTGAGCATTGATGTGACTGGAAGATTGTTTAAAGCAAAGTTATACCCCATAGATACATGATGGTATATTGTATGTGAAAACTCAGACTCAGTCTGTATAATTAACATGGAGTATTTCCATCCACATAATTTTCAGCTGAGGAGCTTCTGACAAGATATTTTCAGCAGAAAATTAGGTATTTGTCATATAGAGATGAAAATATTGAGATTTTTAAGCCCTGTTTAGCTCACCTGAGCCGAAGGCTCAAAGGTGAGCTATTGGGATCACTCTTCGTCTGTCGTCCGTCGTCCGTCGTCGTACGTCGTCCGTCGTCCGTCGTCGTTAACTTTTGCTTCAAACGACTTCTCCTCAGAAACTGCTTGGCCAATTTTGACCACACTTCACATGGATGATCCTTAGATGAATGCTTTTTAGATTTGTTAAAATTAGGTCAGCACGACAACCAAGATGGCCGCCATTACCATATATGGTCAAAACCTTAAAAAATCTTCTTCTCAAGAACCGCCAGACAGATTTCGGCAGTTTTTCTTTTAATATGACCGCCAACGGCTAGACTATCAAGTTTGTTCAAATGAAGTCCCCGGGGTCAAAAATGGCTGTGCCTCGGGGGTCCAAAGTTTGTATATTGAGATTTTGCATGTTTTTCATAGACTTATATAGGAAAAAACTTTAAAAAATCTTCTTCTCTGAAACCACAAGGCACAGAGGTCTCATGTATTACATGTAGCATCAGCTTATGGTCCTCTACTAAGTTTGTTCAAATGGGGTCAAATTTGTCCCCGCCCCGGGGTCACAGTTTTACATAGACTTATATAGGATTTTTTTTTTTTAAAAATTCTTCTCGGAAACTGCTAGAGCCAGAGGTTTGATATTTTGCATTTACTATAAGCTTATGGTCCTTTACCAAGTTTGTTCAAATGGTGACACTGGGGTCACATTTGGCCCCGCCCCAAGGGTCACATGTTTTACATAGACATGTATAGGGAAAAACTTAAAAAATCTTCTCTGAAACTGCAAGAGCCAGAGGTTTAATATTTTGCATTTGCTATAAGCTTATGGTCCTCTACCAAGTTTGTTCAAATGGGGTCAAATTTGTCCCCGCCCCGGGGTCACAGTTTTACATAGACTTATATAGGATTTTTTTTTTTAAAAAATTCTTCTCGGAAACTGCTAGAGCCAGAGGTTTGATATTTTGCATTTACTATAACCTTATGGTCCTTTACCAAGTTTGTTCAAATGGTGACACTGGGGTCACATTTGGCCCCGCCCCAAGGGTCACATGTTTTACATAGACATGTATAGGGAAAAACTTAAAAAATCTTCTCTGAAACTGCAAGAGCCAGAGGTTTAATATTTTGCATTTGCTATAAGCTTATGGTCCTCTACCAAGTTTGTTCAAATGGTGACCCAGGGGTCACATTTGGCTCCGCCCCGGGGGTCACAGTTTTACATAGGCTTGTATAGGGAAAAACTGGAAAAAATCTTCTTCTCTGGAACGATATGGCACGGAGCTCTCATGTATTACATGTAGCATCAGCTGATGGTCCTCTACTTAGTTTGTTCAAATGGTGACCCTGGGTTCAAATTTGTCCCCGCCCCGGGGGTCACAGTTTTACATAGGCCTGTAAAGGGAAAAACTGAAAAAAATCTTCTTCTCTGGAACTGCAAGAGCCAGAGGTTTAATATTTTGCTTTTGCTATAAGCTCATGGTCCTCTACCAATTTTGTTCAAATGGTGACCCTGGGTCACATTTGGCCCCGCCCAGGGGTTCACAGTTTTACATAGGCCTGTATAGGGAAAAACTGAAAAAAATCTTCTTCTCTGGAACTGCAAGAGCCAGAGGTTTAATATTTTGCATTTGCTATAAGCTTATGGTCCTCTACCAAGTTTGTTCAAATGGTGACCCTGTTGTCAAACTTGGTCGTGCCCCGGGGGTCACAGTTTTATATAGACTTATATATATAGGAAAAAAACAATCTTCTCTGAAACTGCAAGAGCCAGAGGTGTAATATTTTGCATTTACTATTAGATTATGGTCCTCTACCAAGTATGTTCAAATGGTTACCCTGGGGTAAAATTTGACCCCACTCCGTGGGTCACAGTTTTACATAGACTTATATAGGAAACACATTAAAGTCTTCTTCTCTGGAACTAAAAGAGCCAGAGGTTTAATATTTTGCATTTACTATACTCTTTTGGTCCTTTGCCAAGTTTGTTCAAATGGTGACCCTGGGTTCACATTTGGCCCCGCCCCAGTGGTCACGTTTTACAGACTTGTATAGGGAAAAACTTAAAAAATCATCTTCTCTAAAACCACAAAGCACACCTCTCATATGTTACATGTAGCCCTGGGGTCACATTTGCCTCTGCCCAAGGTGTTACTCTCTAGCACCTTCATTTTGTATTTGATCTTTACCAAACTTTGTCACTGTCTTAAACTGTCTATATCAATGTTGTTATACACAACAGAGCCCACATTTCTTGAACAATCTTAACCAAACTTGCACAGATTGTATATGACCATAAGATTTCAATAATGTTCGATAATGTGCCAGTACTCAGGTGATCGCTTTAGGGCCATCTTGGCCCTCTTGTATTGGTTCAAATTAACTCAGGTGAGCGATATAGGGCCATCATGGCCCTCTTGTTTAGTTATAATTTCTGAGATGTTGAGATATTCAGTAGGTGAAAATAAAGGGGTTTACTCAGACTTTATCCTCAATCTCTTTATGAAAAATCTAAATATTTGATCATAATTTACAACAACTGTATGTTGTATGTTTCCAGGTGCTTTTAGTGCTGGTGTTGTTCTTAATGGCCTTTGCCCAGGCATTCAGCGCTGTCCTAGCGAAAGTGGTAAGTAGACAACCATGTTTATAAAGCTTGCTAGTTTAGTTGGCTCTACTTGCCAAAGGCCAGCAGAGTTTATGGGATGGCGAGTTGTCTGTCTGTGGTACGTCAATCCGTTAACTTTTACCTCGTTAAGACGATAGGGGCAGGGATGATCAGTACCAAATCTAGTTGCGTATATCATCACCATGTTCCAGTTGAATGATTTTTGAAAGAGTTATGGCCCCTTGTACATAAACTTTATCTTGAGCCAGTAGAGCATCCACAGGCCCTCTTGTTTGTATGTGTCCATTGTTTTCAAATCTGTGAAAATTGCTACTGCATATTGTATAGTTCTTGGAATCCAGTCTAGCCCACTAGCAGTCAAGTGGCACAATGTTATTTAAAACCGGACGGAAATGTTTTGTAAAATGTGCTGTATACCCGATACTTTGTTCATGTGATCAACCATTTTTGACCATTTTACTAAGACTTCTATAAGTCAACGTTTGTTGACCGAGTTATGTCCCTTTGTAATGGTACATAGATTTCTATCGTTTGCAACATCTCAAACTATTCATGGAATCGTATCTAGAATTAACCCATACTGGTTATGTCATACTAACATGGCAGTAGAATTTTAGTGTTTCCCCTAATGCGGAATGGTAGGCGGGTCGGCATGCCCTTTTTTTACCCCCACCATGCAGTCTTTAGTAGATACCATTGTCAGTCAAAATCATATAACATCAAGTTTTGCAATGTCATTTACCAGATTGTTCCATTACATGAAAACGCTGATTTTACCTTCATATATATATGTATGTAGTAACAAACATGCAATGCAAATCACATCAAGATGGCTTAGTAACATCCATATTGTTTATATAGAACAGTGCACTATTTTCTGTCCAGTTGACTTAATGCTAACAAAATGTCAAGAATTGGAATATAGTAGTCCGTCAAATACATATGAGGCATGATCTTGAAGAATGACAGGATTGGAAGCCTGTATACGATTGAGATGCTTGTCTACAGAGTTATGTCCCCTTTTATACTTCTAATGCTTGTCTACAGAGTTATGTCCCCTTTTAGACTTCTAATGCTTGTCTACAGAGTTATGTCCCCTTTTAGACTTCTAATGCTTGTCGAATGAGTTTTATATATAATTTTGTTGGTGGATTTAAATCATATTTGTTTTAATACAGACTGACTGGAATATTTATTGCATGACCAATATTAATCCTGTTTTCTTTTATGTTTCCAGCCCGGATTTAGAGACCAAGATTTTTTTCCACTGACCGTACTGGCCATGACTTTGGGAGAGATTAACTTCATAGATACATTTGTGGAGACGAACAACTACCCATTCACCATTGATTCATACATCATCATAACCTTGTTTATGCTGGTTATGCCCATAGCACTCATGAATTTGTTGGTAAGTGAGTTGTTAAAGAAATTAATCAACCAAATAACAGCAAAAAAACAACTTACAAAGACGTTAATCAGATTCTATCCATGTGTCCAGGTCATATAATAATGTATTTGTGCCAATTACAAGTATTTTTTTTCATGAGTTCTGAAAATACTTGTAATTAAATACGCATAAAATGAATTATGAGTTGGTCATATTTAATTTGATGCTCCAGTCATTTCGGATTCTATAAATACATAGGTTATATATACACCTTGTTGTCAGATTGTTTAGAAACGTTGTACTCTGTTGTAAAATTTGCCTGTTGATGGCAGGTTAGTGACTGTAAGTATTTTATCTATGGAAATGGTGTCGCATTTTTTTCTTATTTTTTTCCTTCTTTTATTGTAATGGTGTACGCTCATACTTGAATTGAAATCGGGTTTTAAGGCGCACCAACACATGAAAGGTTATATGGCGCCTAACAGGAATGAACATGCCAGGCTCATTTTCCATGTACATCGAGATAAAATATGGAGAATGGGCCTAGAAACTTCTCACCCTGAACTGCAGAGTTGCTGCAAATTCTATTGTAGACACTCCATTTAAGCTGGAGCCACGTTATTGTTTTTCTGCCACTGCTCAAGTGATATGAGCGAGATGGCACCTGAAACAATGCAGGGGTCATGATGAAGACCTTTAATGAGCATGAACAAAAAATGAACATGAATTCGGGCGTGTTCTACTCCTCTGCCTTCCCCTCCAACGGGATCCCCAGTGGCCCTATTCTTTGCCCCGTAACCGAACAGGGCCCACGAGAACCACACGGGGCCACTCATACTTGAACATGATAGCCATGGATGCCTTGGTAAAACCAGAACCAAGCAATGTGGATAAATTATCTTGCTGAAGATACATAACATGGCTGCAGTGAGGATCGAACGCATGACCTCTTGATCAGGAGTCCGATGCTCCACCACTTGACCACGCACTCCACAGGATTTCATCTATGTTTTGGGACGCTTGATTTAATCAAAGTTTTTTTTAGCACTAAAGGGACAATGTCCGTAACTTTTAGCTTATAAAACACAAAATGATTACATTGACAAACATTACACATTATTTTATATTTACTGAATAAACACAAGATTGTTTGAAGGAAAATAGCGGGACCACATTCTTTACAAACAATAAATAAAAACTTCTTTTTTTCAAACTCACGAATATTTTGCTACAGTCTTACGGTCTGTGGTCATGTTTTCATCTATACATTTCACTAAATAAAAATCAGACAGTTATTTGGTTAAGCTCAACATTTGCTTACAAGTTTATGAACAGTGTCCCTTTAACATGAGCAATTTTGACAATACCTACAAATGAATTATACCTCCATGGAACTGTAGTTTTTAGTGTTACAATAAAAATACCTTCAGTTCTAAAAGTTGGTTAAGAAAAAAATATTTTACAACCAAAGTACTTTTTTTGATGGAGCTCACAGTTCCCATGCATGCATACTCCTTGTTGCTCGCTCAAATTTTGAAGTTTAGTCTGGCTGGTTAAAGCCGTTTATACTGTGTCTGAGTTTGGATTCTCTTAACTGGATTGTTGAATATGCGTAAAATGAATTATGAATTGTTAACTCACTCACTCATAATTCATGTTACGCATATTCAATCACGGTATTTTAAGTGAATAAACCTATACTTTTAACTTCAGTACACTTAAATATTTTGTTATATTTTGGATTTATGCAACACATTAAAATCATTTTTAGGTAGAAATTCTAAAATTAATATTTTTCATATTTTTGAAATAAAATGATAACTGCCATAATAATTATCAAAACAACTTTGGCATGATTGTGCATTTTCGAAAATTACGGTGTTAATTTTTTACCACCAAATATGGCTTCCATATAATTATTTGTGAATTTACTTCAAAATAACTAATTAGTGCCTATACATTCTTTTAATTTTTCTTTTGTATGTTGACAGATTGGTATTGCTGTTGGAGACATAGACAAAATACAGAAACAGGCCTACATCAAACGTATAGGTCTGCAGGTATGTACATCTAGACAAAATACAGAAACAGGCCTACATCAAACGTATAGGTCTGCAGGTATGTACATCTAGACAAAATACAGAAACAGGCCTTCATCAAACGTATAGGTCTGCAGGTATGTATATCTAGACAAAATACAGAAACAGGCCTACATCAAACAGATAGGTCTGCAGGTATGTTTATCTGGACAAAATACAGAAACAGGCCTACATCAAACGTATAGGTCTGCAGGTATGTATATCTAGACAAAAAACAGAAACAGGCCTACATCAAACGTATAGGTCTGCAGGTATGTATATCTAGACAAAATACAGAAACAGGCCTACATCAAACATATAGGTCTGCAGGTATGTATATCTAGACAAAATACAGAAACAGGCCTACATCAAACATATAGGTCTGCAGGTATGTATATCTGGACAAAATACAGAAACAGGCCTACATCAAACGTATAGGTCTGCAGGTATGTATATCTGGACAAAATACAGAAACAGGCCTACATCAAACGTATAGGTCTGCAGGTATGTATATCTAGACAAAATACAGAAACAGGCCTACATCAAACGTATAGGTCTGCAGGTATGTACATCTAGACAAAATACAGAAACAGGCCTACATCAAACGGATAGGTCTGCAGGTATGTACATCTAGACAAAATACAGAAACAGGCCTACGTCAAATGTATAGGTCTGCAGGTATGTATATCTAGACAAAATACAGAAACAGGCCTACATCAAACGGATAGGTCTGCAGGTAGACAAAATACAGAAACAGGCCTACATCAAACGGATAGGTCTGCAGGTATGTACTTCTAGACACAATACAAAAACAGGCCTACATCAAACATATAGGTCTGCAGGTATGTATATCTAGACAAAATACAGAAACAGGCCTACATCAAACGTATAGGTCTGCAGGTATGTATATCTAGACAAAATACAGAAACAGGCCTACATCAAATGTATAGGTCTGCAGGTAGGTCTGCAGGTATGTATATCTAGACAAAATACAGAAACAGGCCTTCATCAAACGTATAGGTCTGCAGGTATGTATATCTAGACAAAATACAGAAACAGGCCTACATCAGATGTATAGGTCTGCAGCTATGTTCATCTAGACAAAATACAGAAACAGGCATACATCAAACGTATAGGTCTGCAGGTATGTACATCTAGACAAAATACCGAAACAGGCCTACATCAAACGTATAGGTCTGCAGGTATGTATATCTGGACAAAATACAGAAACAGGCCTACATCAAACGTATAGGTCTGCAGGTATGTACATCTAGACAAAATACAGAAACAGGCCTACGTCAAACGTAAAGGTCTGCAGGTATGTACATCTAGACAAAATACAGAAACGGGCCTACGTCAAACGTATCGGTCTGCAGGTATGTACATCTAGACAAAATACTAGACAAACGTATAGGTCTGCAGGTATGTTTATCTGGACAAAATACAGAAACAGGCCTACGTCAAACGTATAGGTCTGCAGGTATGTATATCTAGACAAAATACAGAAACAGGCCTACATCAAACGTATAGGTCTGCAGGTATGTATATCTAGACAAAATACAGAAACAGGCCTACATCAAACATATAGGTCTGCAGGTATGTATATCTAGACAAAATACAGAAACAGGCCTACATCAAACATATAGGTCTGCAGGTATGTATATCTAGACAAAATACAGAAACAGGTCTACATCAAACGGATAGGTCTGCAGGTATGTATATCTGGACAAAATACAGAAACAGGCCTACATCAAACGTATAGGTCTGCAGGTATGTATATCTAGACAAAATACAGAAACAGGCCTACATCAAACGTATAGGTCTGCAGGTATGTACATCTAGACAAAATACAGAAACAGGCCTACATCAAACGGATAGGTCTGCAGGTATGTACATCTAGACAAAATACAGAAATAGGCCTACGTCAAACATATAGGTCTGCAGGTATGTACATCTAGACAAAATACCGAAACAGGCCTACATCAAACATATAGGTCTGCAGGTATGTATATCCAGACAAAATACAGAAACAGGCCTACATCAAACGGATAGGTCTGCAGGTAGACAAAATACAGAAACAGGCCTACATCAAACGGATAGGTCTGCAGGTATGTACATCTAGACACAATACAAAAACAGGCCTACATCAAACATATAGGTCTGCAGGTATGTATATCTAGACAAAATACAGAAACAGGCCTACATCAAACATATATGTCTGCAGGTATGTATATCTAGACAAAATAGAGAAACAGGCCTACATCAAACGTATAGGTCTGCAGGTATGTACATCTAGACAAAATACAGAAACAGGCCTACATCAAACGTATAGGTCTGCAGGTATGTATATCTAGACAAAATACAGAAACAGGCCTACATCAAACGTATAGGTCTGCAGGTAGGTCTGCAGGTATGTATATCTAGACAAAATACAGAAACAGGCCTTCATCAAACGTATAGGTCTGCAGGTATGTATATCTAGACAAAATACAGAAACAGGCCTACATCAGATGTATAGGTCTGCAGCTATGTTCATCTAGACAAAATACAGAAACAGGCATACATCAAACGTATAGGTCTGCAGGTATGTACATCTAGACAAAATACCGAAACAGGCCTACATCAAACGTATAGGTCTGCAGGTATGTATATCTGGACAAAATACAGAAACAGGCCTACATCAAACGTATAGGTCTGCAGGTATGTACATCTAGACAAAATACAGAAACAGGCCTACGTCAAACGTATAGGTCTGCAGGTATGTACATCTAGACAAAATACAGAAACAGGCCTACGTCAAACGTATCGGTCTGCAGGTATGTACATCTAGACAAAATACAGAAACAGGCCTACATCAAACGTATAGGTCTGCAGGTATGTATATCTAGACAAAATACAGAAAGAGGCCTAGGTCAAACGTATAGGTCTGCAGGTATGTACATCTAGACAAAATACAGAAACAGGCCTACATCACACGTATAGGTCTGCAGGTATGTATATCTAGACAAAATACAGAAAGAGGCCTACATCAAAAGGATAGGTCTGCAGGTAGACAAAAAACAGAAACAGGCCTACATCAAACGGATAGGTCTGCAGGTATGTACATCTAGACAAAATACAAAAACAGGCCTACATCAAACATATAGGTCTGCAGGTATGTATATCTAGACAAAATACAGAAACAGGCCTACATCAAACGTATATGTCTGCAGGTATGTATATCTAGACAAAATATAAAAACAGGCCTACATCAAACATATATAGGTCTGCCTGTATGTACATCTAGACTATAAGTCACATTACGTGGTCACGCCTTATTATCATTAAGCAATTGGAAAGCTTATATTAGCAGGATTTTATAACGGATATTTTGACAATAAAACACGTTTAAAAATATTTTTTACTGAAAGAATGTGATAACCTGATTAAAATTACCTATTAAATGTTTTAATTTTACAACAAGCACATTTTTTAAGCTGAAATTAAGGTTTTATTTTATGCCCCAGCCAACCCTGTTTTCGCTTCTTGGAAAAGGGGTTGGATGGGGTATGGAAGTTAATATTCGGAACATGTAACTTGGAGGGGGAAGTGGCACATTTCTATTTAATTTTGTGTTTATATGTATAAGAGATGTATTTAAAGGTTTTAACTGATTGTTGATAAACATTTTCGAATCTATGCATACACTTTGTAAGCAACTATCCATGAAAACAACTATACCTTTGACCTGTTCAGTAAACAAAAACTTCCTTACATGACTTATAACCTCATCTTTTCTTGTGTATTTTTTCAAGTGGAAAGCTATTTTTCTATATGAAAACTACACTGCTCCATTGTTCAACTTGAGTTGAAGTTGCAGCAAACCATTAATATGTGACATTTTAACATTGTTGTTTGTGGGGAAAGCAATTGGTGGTTTCATACCTATATGACATTTGAAAATAACTGTTTATGTGAAATCTTATTGTATAAAATATGAAAAGCTTAAAAGCTAGAAGCATTACTGTTAAGAATGGACTTTCAATCCATTTACTGAGCACTTTTACATACTTTAGGCAGACCAAGTAAACAACAGTGAGAACCGACTACCCAAATCTTTACAGAGGAGATTTTATCAGAGACACTTTGAAATCAAACCTAACCAGGAAAAAAACACAAAATGGGCAAGGGTAGGTAACTGCGTTGTGCAATAAACAATCTTACACATCTTTTAAAGTTTATGTCCTTCGTTATTTGAAGCATGTTTGGAAATTCAGATATGACAGAAATTAAGAACAACCCAGTGACCAGGCCAGCAACCTGTCTGGCATGACAGAAAGAGGAATCTTAGCTAGAAGTATATGGCTTTTTGATTCATAGAAGTTTTTAAGTTTTCCCCTATAGTCTATGCAAAACACAAAATATGAAATCATTATATGCAAACTTTGGACCCACCATGGTGTAGCCATTTTTAACCCCTGAGGATTTAACTTATACACCAATGATAGTTTAGGGTTTGGCGAGCATTTATAAAGGAAACTTTTGAAATCTTTTAAGTGGTTCATCAGGAGAAGATTGTTTAAGGTTTTGACTATTTATCATAATGGCAGCCATCTGAACTTACGTGTACGGCTTTGACCTTTGAATGTTTTGGAACAATGGAAGAAATAGGACAAATTTGGCAGGTAGCAATATACTTGTACACAACACAGTCTGGAACTAGTCCAATATTGGTTAAAATAAACATAATCTGCTTTTGACCGGCTGTGTAGTAAATATAATACAGAACTTAATATTTTACTGTCCATATATTTGTCAGATGATAAGGCACCCTAAAATAAAAAAATATAATAATAATTTGTGAATTACATTTTCTTTTTTTATCGTATCTTTGTTATACCATAGCTAACCATGGGTGTACATATGTAATTATCTATACACTGCAGGTACATATAATGACAGTAAATGATCGTTATATTTTCTTTCTTTCAGTGAAATGCAATTAACATTAGCTGGTAAAGCACAAAAAGCAATATTCAAACTAAATAAGTATCTTTTAAAATTTACTGATATTTAAATAACTCATAGACTGGAACTATTAAATTATTCTTGTGAAATGTGGGGATTTCACATTTCAAACAATATTGAAAGAATCCATACACTTTATTGCAAATGTATATTGAATGTAAAACGCACAACGGATACCTAGGATACCTAGGATACCATATACAAAATGATTTTGTATATTGTATCCTAGGTAGGTTTAGCCTTATAAATAATAGATTGTATAGAATCATTAAATATTGGTCAAAGATTTTAAATAGTAGTGAAAACAAATATTGAAAACTAATTGAAAACTAATTGATAATGTGCTGAAAACAGATGCTGATATTTACCCAAACAAAATATCTTGGGTAACCTTAGTTCGCAGTTTATTATCGTCAATGGGTTTTTACTACGTGCGGCTTAACCAGAGTGTTGGAGATGTGGATATTTTCTTGGGTATATTTAAGCAACGACTTCATGATAATAATATACAATCTTGGCATGAACGTTTAGAAATTTCAAAGAGAGCAATATTTTTTAAAGAAATTGTTAGTTTTAATTTTCAATTATTTCTTAATTGCATAGACAAACCCAAATTTAGAATAGCGATGGCCAGATTAATTGTCTCATCTCACAGCCTTGCTGTAGAGACTGGTAGGTGGCATAGACCTAGAAGTATACCATTAGAAGATAGAATATGTATCCACTGCAACAAGATTGAAGACAAATTTCATTTCATTTTAGAATGCGATCATTTTAAAGATATTCGAAAAATATATGTATTAAAAAGTGTTTTTTTTTAACGACCGAGCATGTTCAAATTAAAAGAACTTTTTTACAGCAAAAATGAAAATGAAATTAAAAATCTGAGTGTGTATATTTTTAAATCATTTGAAATAACAAAATTTAACTATGAATTGATCTGATGTTTTGAAATTGCATGTCTCAATTATTTGTAATTCCATGATTCAATTGTAGTATTGTGCGTAATTTTGCCAAATAGTCACGTATAATTGTAATTTTACTCGTATTTTTTTTTACTCATTCGTATGTAATTGTGTGTGGTGTGGTGGTAAGCCACGTTTGAATTGGATGTTTATGTGCTTATATGTGCATAGCAAGAATATGGTTATCTATTATACAACAACCAACACATTAATATATCGCTACATGTTTAGTCACCTTCTCCGTGAATTCTGAATGGCAAATTGAGACATGTTCATTTATGTCACAATTTTTACTATATATTTTTTGTTTTGTTTTGTATTGTTACAGGCTGATTTTTTGTTTGTTTGTTCTTCGTTCTCTAAGTAAGAAGTAAACAGTGCAAATTTGTATATCCTTTGCATCTGATATGTATTATACATTTATTTACGAATCTTGCTACATCTGTTAAAGTGCTTCTCTATATTTCTGACACATTGACCTAATTATATATACATTGCAGGTACATATACAATCAAAGGCATTAAAATTAATGATAATTACATTTCAGTTTAAGAGCAACGTGTTTGGCATTCAGACATCCATAGATTTTATCGCCCAATCGGAGAAAGATTTTACTGTTGAGACCCTGCAGGACCTGCAGCGTAATGTACAGAAAAACAAAAACCAGTATGTACATCGTTAAAGAAACTATCCCACCAAATAACAACAAAATAACACTAAAAGACCTGTTATCAAAACTCTATCCAGGTGTTCAGGTCATAAAATAATGCATACCGGTATGTGCCGATATGAGTTGTAACTCTTAATTCAGTGCTCCAGTTTTGGGGTTTGGCCTGACTGGTTAAAGACCTTTATAATGCGTCTAAGGGTTTATATTCTCAAAATATGTAAGTTATACATATATACGTGATAGTCAGTAGGTATAAAAACGGTGTACATATGTTGTAAAAGTTGGCTGTTGTTGGCAGGATAGCTACCATACTTTAATATTTGATATATAATATTTGATATATAATATTTGATATATAATATTTGATATATAATATTTGATATATAATATTTAATATATAAGTTTTAATGTACATGTAAGCGAAAACATTGTAGGTATTATCAGGAATGTATGAAATTAGTTAATGACCAGAGCAGTGTGTTGCAGTGAGGTCTCGAACCTGCGATCCTATGGTGATCAGGCAAGCATGCTTCCACTAGAACAAAGTAAGATGGAGTAAACATCAGCAAAGCATAATATCCTAAAATGGAAATACATTTCAATCATTGAGAGGACAAAAACATTCAGACAAGTTGTTTTATTCATATATTTGTTCTTGAACTATTAAGGATAGTAGGTGATACGCAGTAATTAAATTTTTACTGAATAATCCCCAAACAAATAAAATAAAACTAAAAATGAAAACTATATTTTTTCCAGATTGACACTAATCCAAGGACATCTGAAAGGTCAACAAGAACTTCTGCGGAACCTGTGTGACCACTTCCATTTAGAACATAAAGACGACAACTTTGACAATATCTCTATACTGACTGACAGAACGGACTTTCCTGGGAAATTTGACTTCTTGTAATACAAAATGTTTTCATCAAAATGTGACTAATTCATAAATAGAACATTTTACCTATCAACAGAAAGTATGATCCTGGGATTGCTGATATTATGGTTGTTGACCTAACTACCTGTGACCTGTTACTAAAAGCATCTCATTCACAGCAAAATTACATATATTTAAAATATATGTGAATTGAATTGGGAATTGGATTTTATAGTCGCGCCAACAGCTAAGGTCATATGGCGACTTTCAAGCTTCCATTTGTGGAGGAAGACCCCAGATGCCCCTCTGGGAAATTTTCGTGCACAGGCGCGCACCTGGGTAGAACCACCGACATTCTGCAAGCCAGCTGGATAGCTTCCACTCATAAAGATTCTATGGCCCATGGAGGGGATCAAACCCACAGCAGTGAGGAGCAAGTGATTTCAAGTCAGAGACTCTAAACACTTGGCCACGGACGCCCCCATTTAAAGAATGGTTAATATGCTCGGTAAAAAATAATAAATTGACCAGAAGTTATAACTGAAGTTGTAAACTGAAATTTACATACAACTAATAAAATGCATATATCGTTGAATTGATACACATTTTATACATTAAAATCCAAAAACGCTTTTAAATTCGAGTCAAACATGAAAGAAATGATGTCAACACAAATCTTATAGGGGTCAATACTAAAAACGAATAGTGGTGGATGTCATGCATACATTTTACACAGACCCTTGGGTATTTTGTAATATTCTTTCCATATAATCATATAATATTTTGGTTCAAATTAACTCCCGGTGTGGTTCCGGGGGCCCCGTTTCCTTACGGGGCAAAGAATAGGACCACTGCAGATCCCGTTGGAGGGGAAGGCAGAGGGGTAGAACACCCCCAAATTCATGTTCATTTTATCATTTTTTGTTCATGCTCATTAAAGGTCTTCATCATGATCCCTGCATTGTTTCAGGTGCCATCTCTCTCATATCACTAGAGCAGTGGCAGAAAAACTATAACATGGCTCCAGCGTAATTGGAGTGTCTACAGTAGAATTTGCAGCAACTCTGCAGTTCAGGGTGAGAAGGTTCTAGGCCTGTTCTCCATATTTTATCTCGATGTACATGGAGGATGAGCCTGGCATGTTCATTCCTGTTAGGTGCCATATAACCTTTCATGTGTTGGTGCGCCTTAAAACCCCAATTCAATAATCAAACAATAATCAAATTAAAAACTGTTTCTGGTTTTAAGTTGTTTAAAAGTACCTCTATTCAGTGATAGAAGTATTTCAAAATTACGATATGCATTGTGTCTAATTTATTATTAAAACCGTTGCATGATTTTACAACTGAGCCATAGATAATTTACAATATATTATTTCTCTGTCAATTTATTTCGAGTTTAAAAACGTTTTTGGCTTATAAAGTATCACAGATGTATCTTTCCATTGTTGTATGAATTATATATGACGCCTATTCCATTGTTCAACATCAATTACCAACTCTAGTTTACCATATTTAGCGATAATATATATTGATAAAGTATTCTTGCATACCAGATCAGGCAGGATATATGCTGAAAGGTCCTATCTAACACATGGGGGGCATATAAAATCATGAATAAAAAAGGCATCACTGGTATTTAGTTTAAATAACCCTTGGTATGACTGCCGAAACATGGCGACCACACGCGCAACTAGAATTGGTACTGTGTTATAGAGTTCTTTGTAAAGGCCTCTTTAGGTCGAAAATTGGAATGAGCAAATTATGTAACACGTTTACTTTTTTATAAAATTTAAATTAATATTGGCATAATTATTTTAAGATTTTCTTTTGTATTTTGTCAATAATGTGTGATATTGTGACATAAACTCTGACAGCATGTGTTGAAAATCTTTTGATAGTATAATATGTTTATAATTATATTGTGCCCCCTTAAAGGGGTTGATGCACTATTTTTAAAGGGGATGTTGCACTATTCTGGAACTAGGTTCATTTAAAAGGGCTTTAGAAACTGCGGAAAAAATTATCAAAATATCTAAAAAAATATAGCAGATAGGATCTTTTGAAAATGTGCAAGAAGGCTCCAATAGAGGCAGCCATCTATTTTTAAAGGGGATGTTGCACTATTCTGGAACTAGGTTCATTTAAAAGGGCTTTAGAAACTGCGGGAAAAATTATCAAAATATCTTAAAAAATATAGCAGATAGGATCTTTTGAAAATGTGCAAGAAGGCTCCAATAGAGGCAGCCATCTTTAAATGATGAAGTCATCGTGCCTTTTTCCATATATGGAAAATAGATAATAAATAGTGATTAAAGCAAATAAATGTATTAAATTATAAAGTAAAATATTTATACTGTATATGCTCTTTTTACAATCCAAGATGGCTGCCTCCGTTTGAGAATTTTTGCATATTTTTAAAAGATCATAATTATCTCCTGTATTTTGTATGAAATTTTGATAATTCTTTCAGCTTTTTCCATGGTTTTTAAAGCCCGTTTAAATGAAGCTAGTTCCAGAATCGTGCAACAACCCCTTTGAACAAGGTTTATTTAAAAGGGCTCTAAAAAAAGCTGAAAGATTTATCAAAGTGCCATGAAAAATAAAGGAGATATAACCTATTAAAAATTTACAAAGAGCATAAATGGAGGTGGCCATCTTGGAACGATGATGTTATCTCATATTGACAAAATATACTTTAAAGCAAAGATTTATCAAATACAAAAAATAAAAACACAGAATGATATAAAATGTATAAACTGAATGCTTATTTTTCATTTGCAGCGATTTTCTTTGTTTTAAAATACATTTTGTCAATATGTCACATATGGTAAAAAGGCACGATGATATCATTGTTCCAAAATGGCCACCTGCATTTATGTTTCTTTGCAAATTTGTAATAGGTCTCCTTTATTTTTCATGGCATTTTGATAATTCTTTCATTTTAAAAAAAAAAAATCAGCCCTTTAAAATAAACCTTTTTTGAAAAGTAGTGCATCAACCCCTTTAAAAAAGAAAATGAAGATTAAACCACTTAAATTTCCACTGAAAAGTTGCCTTTATATGGCTGTTTTAAGTACATCGAGATTGCCAAAGCTTTATAAGGCTGTTTTAAGTACGTAGAGATTGCCAAAGCTTTATATGGCTGTTTTAAGTACATTGAGATTGCTAAAGCTTTTTAAGGCTGTTTTAAGTACATTGAGATTGCCAGAGCTTTATATGGCTGTTGTACATTGAGATTGCCAAAGCTTTATATGGCTGTTTTAAGTACATTGAGATTGCCAAAGCTTTATAAGGCTGTTTCAAGTACGTAGAGATTGCCACAGGTCCAACAGTTTAGTGTATGTATATTTTAACCCAAGACTGAAACTTCTATTCATCGCTATCTTCCAAATTTTACCATTTAAAACTAAAAAATAATAATTGTAAAGCAAGTTAAACAATCTTTTAGGTCACTAGATGCAGATACATCTGTGGGGATGTGTGGTCGGGTGGGTGGGGGGAGTCCCACATAAAATCTGGAAAGTGTATGGGTTTTGTTTTTAAAACATTGGGCTGTAACAGTTGTCTACAGCCACCACAAAAATACCTAGTGTTCACATTTGACCTCAATGTGGCCTTGACCTTGATAACTGGCTCCTGGGAATCTCATGTTAACACGTATATATACATTTCTGTAAATAACCTTTAAATCCCTCAAAAAAAACAAAAACTTCTGGAGCAGAGACTAAATGCAGAATGGTTGAAAGAATGGACAAAGCAGTGACTAAATAATTCCCCAAAATTGTTTCTGGAGTTAAAACAAATGTTGTACATTTCTGAGAGGTCCAGAGAACTGTTTTAATTTCAGATAATCATCCTATGAGAATACATTTTCTGTAACCAATGAATCGCAGTGATAAACAAAAAATGTGTATCATGCACAAATGATTTCCGTTTTGAAGTCCTGATTTTATATAAACTTTTTCATCTGTCGAGATAATAAATGTGCAGATATCATAGTTATACAGTCAAACCTGTATAAACATAGTTATAAAGTCAAACCTGTATAAACATAGTTATACAGTCAAACCTGTATAAACATAGTTATACAGTCAACCCAGTATAAACATAGTTATACAGTCAAACCTGTATAAACATAGTTATACAGTCAAACCAGTATAAACATAGTTATACAGTCAAACCTGTATAAACATAGTTATACAGTCAAACCTGTATAAACAGACCACTAAAAGGAAGAGCAAGTTTGGTCTCTTAATACATTTTTTATTTAAGTATCACTACAGGTGATGAATAACTCCGCGTTTTTGATATAGCCAATGAGAATTCGCAAAATCAAGAATAACAAATGTCTAAAATATTTGTTAATTTTCTAATGTGAAAACAATTCTATAAAAGTAAAACAACAAAGACAGAGTGGACAATTCTAAGTCAAACAAAGGGCCATAATTCTGTAATAAATTGAGCAATCAACAATGGTTGATGGGTAAGGTCATCAGTAGTTATGTGTATATGAAGTTTGGGAACAATCCATTCAAAACTGTTTGAGTAATAAAAATGTGTTATGTGACCAGATGGGACAAAAATGTATTACAGACACCATGACGCGACAGGACAAAAATGTATTACAGACACCGTGACGCGACAGGACGGGACAAAAATGTATTACAGACACCGTGATGCGACAGGACGGGACAAAAAAGTGTTGTGGACAACCTGATTCCTATCTAGCCCCCAATTCACTTCGTGAAAGCGGGGGTATAATTACGGTGAACACAATATTGTTGGGAACTGACATGGTGGTCCCTTGACTCTATGCATATTTGTAATGTTCAGGCAGTGAAAAGAGAAAATCAAAACTTGTATATAGAGAAGTAAATGTTTTAAATATTGTTACCTCCAACTTTTAAATTTTAACCTGTGGTCGTTTTATTATTTGGTAATTTATACGTTGTTCATCATATATATACTGTTTTATTTAACAAATCAATCTTTCATATACTGTTTCATTAAAATATTGAAAACATTATTTTTAGTAATTATTTGTTTCCACTAGTAAGTCTATGGAAGCTCTACTAAACCTGGCAGAGGATGAATATATTGTTTATGGTGCTTGTTTGAGGGGTTCTGATATATGCATACACACAAGTGTAAAATCTAATTTACAAGTTACAATGCAGAAAGATTTTTTCGTGATCTGATCAACATGACCTTGATATATCACCTTTGACCTACTAACCCCAAAATCAATAGTGGTTGCTTCACCATAGGTACTGTTTGTTTAAGTATTAGTACAGTTTCGAAAGTGTAAATTTAATAGTTCACAAGGTATGACTCAGAAGGTGTTTCTCAAGATTGCGTAAATTTGACATTGACACTTGAACCCAAAAATAAGGTTTGTCTTGTTACCATGGGCAGTATTTATGTCAAGTTCATGTTGTAGGTGTAATACTTTCTAACACAAGTGTCCTAATTTTCAATACTAGTAATCAAGGTAACTCTGAAGTACTTCACTATTATTGCTTACTTGTTCAAGATTTTACAGAAACAGACTTCCACGTTTAATTCCATGATAATACGATAAACAACTGATGGAACAACGGCACTTTAGAGTTGGAATTGAATTGAATTGGGTTTTAAGGTGCACCAACACATGAAAAGGTTATATGGCGCCTAACAGGCATGAACATGCCAGGCTCATCTTCCATGTACATCGAGATAAAATATGGAAAATGGGCCTAGAACCTTCTCACCCTGAACTGCAGAGTTGCTGCAAATTCTATCGTAGAAACTCCATTTAAGCTGGAGCCACGTTTATTGTTTTTCTGCCACTGCTCTTTTGATGCGAGCGAGATAGCACCTGAAACAATGCAGGGATCATGATGAAGACCTTTAATGAACATGAACAAAAAATGACAAAATTAACATGAATTTGTGGGGATTCTACCCCTCTGCCTACTCCTCCAAAGGGATCTGCAGTGGCCCTATTCTTTGCCCCGTGACCAAACGGGGGCACCCGGGAACCACACTTTAGAGTTGGAAGAGCTTAAAATGCTTGCTTGGGTAAAAGCAAAACAAGATTGACATGTTTCCTTTTTAAGTTTAAATAGTGCTTAAATATGCAAATTCAAATATTTTGACAAAATCAAGGACCATAACACATGCATTGAGGTTGCTAATTGTCAAATGTGTTTGAGATCTTATTGAAACAAAACTTCAAATGAAATCTGAACCCTTTTAATAAAGTTATCATGTCCATGGATAAACGTTACAATAATAAAATCTAGCATCCAAGGTTTGCTTTATTATTATTTTACACTAAGACAGTTCTCGCAATTTTTCTATCGGTTAAATAATGGTATCTGTATGTGCCTTTCCACAAATGATCTCGACACATCAACCAATATTCTTCGAGTACAACTGTCATCCCTTATTGGTTCACAGTTTCTAGAAAGGGCATGCCTTTCCACGAAGTATCTCGACACTAACCACAACGCTTCCGGTACAAGTGCTGTCCGTTATCGGTTCACAGTTTCTGGAATGTGCATTTAGATTCGGTGTCAGTAACCTGTCTTGTTAAATAACTTGTGGCAGGTCAAACACACACTGTTCCTAGAGGAAGACCACAATACAGAAGTATGTTCTAGGTTTCAGTCGTCATGTAGCTCTGCGGTACTCCCCGGACAATTGGTGTTAAGGTCTTCTTTATCTGAAGAGAATATTATATAAAATAATGACTTTATTAATGAGACAGTTCAGTTAAGCAGCTCCCTTGAGGCCCTCTAACAAGCATATCAAAACAGCATAAAAAAACGCACTTCATTTTTAACACGTATATAAATATATTTAGGAATAAATAAAGCATTAATTTGTTGCTCTTCAAGATCGATGTACAAAAAGTAACATGGAACAATACATGCGTTAGTTTTGCATACCATCATTAAAAAAATGTCTTTAATGTCCCTATCCCAACATCAACAGGCACATTTTACAGCAGATGTACGCCGTGTCTAAACATACTGACTAAAATGTGAGAACCCAAACTCTATAGACACAATATAAATGACTTTAAACAGTCAGGCTAAACCCCAAACTGGAGAGTCAAATTAACAGTTACCTACTCATAATTTATTTATGCATATTCAATCATGGTTATTTTAAGAACCCTTCAATAAATCTATTCTTTTTTTAATCAGCACAGTATTATATGACCTGAACACCTGGATAGAGTTTTGATGAATGGTTTTGTAGTGTAGTTTTGATGGGTTAGTTTCTTTAAAAGTTTAAAAGCAGTGTATTTAAAGTTTACATCTTAACGGCAAAAGTTGTAATTTTTTTTTGTAGAAATGCTCTTACCTTCATATTTGATTCCACACCAGATGCAGTATTTATGTTTTGTCCGTAAATAAAGGGTTAATACATCTAATCTTTCTTCAGTCTGAAAGAAAGTTGCATTGAGAAGAATAATAAACTTTTAAGTAAATCATTCCGACTGAGAATTTTGCTGTAATTACAATAAATACACCGCATTAGTTAAAGAGAAAAGTGATACCAAAGGTGATTGTATCATTTATATATTTAGATAATTTTATATAAATCTAAAAACTTAAATAGGCATGTCAAACTAGAACTGTCTCAAAGAGAGGGATATAGAGAATATTATGTCAGTGCCTTTTACTATCACGTTTTTAGACGAGGCTTAGAAAACGAAGAAGTCGAGGCTCTGCCGAGCCATTCTTCGTTTTCGTGCCGAGCCTAATAAACTTGATAGTAAAAGGCACTGACGTAATATTCTATTTATCATGTAGATTATCCATATTTTCTGTAGGTCGCCATGTTGTTGTTTTTTCTTTGTTTTATGACGTCGGGCAAAGTTATGTGCATGACGTCAGATAACGTTCCGTACAATAAACGCCGAGGGATTCCGCATTTATTTGCTTTATTGGTCTGTGCCTAATTAAAGCAAAATTTAATAGATTACCTCTTTATTAGGCAGAAAAGTGCATATCTGCATGATAAATGCTGTTCTGTAGCGTATACCTTGAATGCAATTCATCTCTTCAATCTATTCTGTCAAATGGTTGCACAACTATCAGCTCTGACACATACTAATCTGTAACACAATTTGCCTATAAAAGGCCACAACTGTGCAGACATCCTAACATTGTGCATGGCATGCTATATATTGATATTGAAATGTGTGTGAAATTTCATTTCATTGTGTCAAGTGGTTAGATACCGGCTAACACACAGGAACTGGTAACTTTTAATATTTGCCTTCTATTATTATAATTGTCTATAAAGGAGATGAACGCGAATTTTGGAAATGCTGGTGTTCTTTTTCAGAGGTCACACAGACGTTCAAAACAATCTCTTATTTAGGAAGAAAGGTATTGTTGGATAGGAAATTCATTTCTGCACATGTTAGTATATAGTGTGCATGTAATTGAGATTTTTTCGAACGACTTCTTGACCTCTGAAAAAGAACACCAGCATTTCCAAAATTTCGCGTTCATCTCCTTTATAGACAATTATAATAATAGAAGGCAAATATTAAAAGTTACCAGTTCCTGTGGGCTAACATGCACATGTTCACACAATTTGTCTAAGAACAAAACAGGGCATAACTTGGTCAACATTTCACAGTTATGTAATGCTGTGTGGCATGTTATTTACTGATACCAAAGTCATGTATAAAGTTTTCTATTCTGGCAAGTGGTTAATTTACATGTATATGTAAAACAGCTGCCAGGGTACAAACCAATTTAACACAGTTTGTATAAAAAGGGGCATCACTTCTCGAAAATAAGTCGTGTAACTTGCGCGTGGCACTTTTTCTATTAATACCAAATAAATGTGTGACATTTTATTCCAGTCTGTTTCAAAAGTGGTTTATCAACTGTCTGCCTATATTCCATTTTATTTTACACAATTTGCTAAAGTACAAAAAGGGGCATAATTCTGCCAAAATGGTTTGCAGAGTAGCATAACTTGCACTTGGTATGTTTTCTATTTCCACAGAATAGATGTGTGTAGTTCCATGGAATTCTGTCTAGCCTTTTGTGAGATATGAGCTTGTTGTAAAAATGTGAAACACAACAAACAGAAACCTACATGACATGATAAATAGAAACCTACATGACACGACAAACAGAAACCTACATGACATGATAAATAGAAACCTACATGACACGACAAACAGAAACCTACATGACACGACAAACAGAAACCTACATGACACGACCAACAGAAACCTACATGACACGACCAACAGAAACCTACATGACACAACAAACAGAAACCTACATGACATGACAAACAGAAACCTACATGACACGACAAACAGAAACCTACATGACACAACAAACAGAAACCTACATGACACGACCAACAGAAACCTACATGACATGATAAACAGAAACCTACATGACACAACAAACAGAAACCTACATGACACAACAAACAGAAACCTACATGACACGACCAACAGAAACCTACATGACACAACAAACAGAAACCTACATGACACGACAAATAGAAACCTACATGACACAACAAACAGAAACAACTACATGACACAAAGAAACCTACATGACACAACAAACAGAAACCTACATGACACAACACACAGAAACCTACATGACACAACAAACAGAAACCTACATGACATGATAAACAGAAACCTACATGACACGACAAACAGAAACCTACATGACACAACAAACAGAAACCTACATGACATGACCAACAGAATGAATGAATGAATGAATGGTGTTTTACGGCACGTCGACACATAAATAGGTCATATTGTGCGCAAAAACTGACGAAAGATGAAGAAATGAAGAATTATTAAAAATTGATGTAAATATATCAAGATAAAACTATTAAAAAATAAGGGATGATATGGTAGTAATATAAACTATAGATGTAAATCAGGGTTCTCAATAGACGCGTACACACGCGTTTTGACGCATGGAATTTCAATTTGACCCATTTCTGACGCATCTAATTTACGACCTGTGCGTTTTTATGACGCGCGTGTATTTGCTTCCAAGCATCAATCCAATACCTATTAACATCACAGCTGCATAAACAGTGATTGACACCTTGCCTGACGACCTTGATCGCCTCTCGACCAATCAAATTCGCTGCTTTTCGCGCCAGAGGGGAAATAACCTGTCTGTAAATGGTGTCACTGTGTAATCTAATTGCTGCTATTGTGTTGATAATTTAATGATTATCTTTGAAGTTTATGATGCATTGCGCGGGTGAAGACTATTATGACTTGATTGGATTAACTGTTTAATTGATTGCTACCGGCTTCTGATTGATTACCGGTTAATTAGATTGAATTGCGATAAAACAGAAGCTAGCGGTCAAACGTGTGAACAGGTAAAATCGGCAAAATAAAATTGACTTTATTTGTGTTTGTTGTTTGTTTATTTGTGTTGTTTTTCGTTAATTTTGTTTTACGCACGTTTTAAAGAATAAAAGAAATATAGTTTTAATGAGGATAAATTAAATATTTATAAATCGGCGAAATGTACATAAAAAGAGCGTTTTGCTTGGTTGGCATTCAGTCAAAACTTACCGGACATTACGCATTGTGATATTTTGCGATTACGGACATTGTTTGTGCTATCGAGTAACGGACTTTATTAATTCATGTATGTTAAATTCACAAATAAATGGCGCAAAGAAGTATATTTTCGTCTATTATATAATATTATAGAGTGTACTATACTACAGAATTATTTTTTGAAATAAATGAAATTAATAAAATGAGAATAGATTTCTTGAGAATTAAACATACATTAAAGATACACTGTCCTTTGTTTTCTTGTTTAATGTTCCAAATATACATACATACAATTGACCAGTGCCAACAGAGATTGTGTTATAATAACACCAATAACTTATAATATTAACAAATGTGGACCCCAATTTATAAAACATCCTTGCATAACTTTGGAATCTTTGACATAATGACACATTATTGTAAAATGGAATAGTAGTTTTTTAAGTTCAAATGTATATATATTCTTGCACACCTTTCTTTGTAATACAATACTTACAGAATTCACTACAATTAAAGTTATTAAAGGATGTTTTACAAAACGGCGTTCGATTTATATTTGACTTTTGCTTTTTCAATTTTGACCCTTGAGATTTTTGAGTCAAGGGTCATATGACTCTTCACTTTTAAAGTCTATTGAGAACCCTGTAAATCAACAAATGCCCGAAAACGGGTATACAAAAAAGTAAATATATACAAGTGCATATTATAATGATTTATATAGTCTGACTTCCTTCAGGAAATCTAAAACTAGACTAAAATCTATAGTATTAAATAACTCGGTCATAGTATTAACATTGTAGTACCTTTGACGCATAGGATCAAAGTCTACACATTCCAGCAATATGTGTTTGACCGTTAACGGTGCAAAGCAGGGTATACATTCTGGTAATTGCTCACCTTGTAATAAATATGAATGAGTATAACGTGTATACACGACCAACAGAAACCTACATGACACAACAAACAGAAACCTACATGACACAACAAACAGAAACCTACATGACACAACAAATAGAAACCTACATGACACAACAAACAGAAACCTACATGACACAAAGAAACCTACATGACACAAAGAAACCTACATGACACAACAAACAGAAACCTACATGACACGACAAACAGAAACCTACATGACACGACAAACAGAAACCTACAGGACACAACAAACAGAAACCTACATGACACGACAAACAGAAACCTACATAATACGACAAACAGAAACCTACATGACACGACAAACAAAAACCTACATGACACGACAAACAGAAACATACATGATACGACAAACAGAAACCTACATGACACGACAAACAGAAACCTACATGATATGACAAACAGAAACCTACATGACACGACAAACAGAAACCTACATGATACTACAAACAGAAACCTACATGACATGACAAACAGAAACCTACATGACACGACAAACAGAAACCTACATGACACAACAAACAGAAACCTACATGATACGACAAACAGAAACCTTCATGATACGACAAACAGAAACCTACATGACATGACAAACAGAAACCTACATGACACGACAAACAGAAACCTACATGACACGACAAACAGAAACCTACATGACACAATAAACAGAAACCTACATGACACAACAAACAGAAACCTACACTACAAACAGAAACCTAAATGACACGACAAACAGAAACCTACATGATACGACAAACAGAAACCTACATGACACAACAAACAGAAACCTACATGACACGACAAACAGAAACCTACATTACACAACAAACAGAAACCTACATTACACAACAAACAGAAACCTACATGACATGACAAACAGAAACCTACATTACACAACAAACAGAAACCTACATGACACGACAAACAGAAACCTACATGATACGACAAACAGAAACCTACATGACACAACAAACAGAAACCTACATGATACGACAAACAGAAACCTACATGACACAACAAACAGAAACCTACATGACACGACAAACAGAAACCTACATGACACGACAAACAGAAACCTACATGACACGACAAACAGAAACCTACATGACACGACAAACAGAAACCTACATGACATGACAAACAGAAATCTACATGACATGACAAACAGAAACCGACATGACACGACAAACAGAAACCTACATGATATGACAAACAGAAACCTACATGACATGACAAACAGAAACCTACGTAGCCTCCTCAAACTCTGGGTTGGAGGATATAATAAGCACAAAACTTCATTCAGAGCTTTTTTACCATTATGTAACAGAGGCCTGTAGAAGGCCTCTTCCCAACTGAAAACTTGACCTTTTTTTCCCCGATTGTGGCAGAAATTGTTCCCAATCAGAAAGCAGCAGTCCCTCAAAATTTGAGAAAAAACATTAATTCTGCAATGTGTTCTTGTCTGTCCAGTCAGTTCTGACTGAGAAGTGAGTCATTATAATAAATCATGGGTGAAAATATAAACTAAAGCATAGTTTTGTCATATTTACTTAATTGATGAAACCTTACATCTTTACCAAAATGAGAAATAAGTGTGTGTTTTTCTCAGAATGGACAAGCTGGGCCTCTTCCCAAATTTGAGGGGAAAAGCTGTGTAATTCATTATTTATTATAAATGAAAAGCGAGGAGATCAGTCTTACAGTATAGTTTACCGACGGTTTTGCTTCTTCTTCTGTTTCTTCTTCATCATCATCATCTACCTCGTCACAGTCATCATCTTCAACATAGCGACTGTAACCATCCTGCAACCTGTCCAGGGGCTCGTCCTGTATAGATTCCCGGGTGTCATCCTGTAGCCTGTCCAGGGGATCTTCCTGGCTACTGTCTTCCTCCTCATTGCCTGGTAACAAAGCTTCCGGCCAGAAAAATGTCTCGTGTGGTTCTTTTATACCCTGAAACATTGTCATTTATATGCAAAATTAAACAACTCAAAATATGTACGAGTAACCGAATACAAAAAAAACGTGAAAAACTAAATTTACCCTAAGGCTATAGTGTAATGTGTACTATATGTACATTGGTAGGATCTTTGTTAAGAATGAAATATTTCAGATAAAATAAAATTTAATCTTTTTTAGAGAACTGAAATAAAAACAAGTTTCTTTTCCCCACTGGACTGACCTCATATCATACTCTAGAACAGTAAGATAGGATAAAGATATTGCAACTTCTAATGTATGTTTACTCCACTTGTGTAACATCTTTCTGTATACTTTTAAATGGCACTCTTATTTGTTTAAAACTTGCAATGTTAGTTTTTCTTCATGACTTCAATGTTTGCAATCATTAATAATAATCATTAGAATATTCAAAGCAAATTGTTTTATTATTGCACCAATAACATATAATTTAAATATTTGAAAGAATAATAAAGAAAAATCTAACATTTTATTAAATAATATGAAGCAGGTTTAATATTAAAATGATTTTGAATTATTAAATTGAGGTTCTAATTTTAATGCTTGAAACAAAGTTCTAGATTGCCATGTGTCCATTTAAACCTAGCCTTTGAAAAGGATCTATTTATTCAGTTTACGCAGATTTACTTACAAGTTGGGAATCAAGCTGTTCACACACTTTCTGACTTTTGTACAAATCTTTTTCAATGGTTTTACGTGCTACTTTTTCATTCATTCTCTGCATAAAGTTTTGTTTATTTTGCACTTCCATTTGTTGTCTTTTTATTGTCATATTCCTGAATATCTCGGTGCGCTTTTCTTTCTTACGCTTCATATCGGACTCACGTCCCAAACCACCACGACCTAGTTTCACTTCTACAGGCACTGGCTCCATTCTTCCAACACCTTGATCAATGAAATATTAAAAACATATTTTTAAAACCATGAATATAGTATAATTCCACCATTTAATTTTAATACCAGCGGTCCGATGAATTTTTTGATTTTTATATTTGTCTACAATTAATTTATGCCTTACGTGAATGTTTACTTATGCATGTAAAATAGCCATTCCTGGATTTAGTGGCTTATACCACAATCTTCTGTTTTACCTAGCCATCCTGCTTATGCTATCTTTTGAATTTACACCTGACTTACTAAGTAAGGCCTTTCTGGCTTATACCAAATTTCCTGTACATACACCGGACGCCTTATAGCCGTTCCTTGCTTATACCTCATTCTATATACTTACATATACACCTGACTTCCCTATAGCCCTTCTGGCTTATACCCCATCTTCTGAACTAATACCTGACTTCCCTATAGCCCTTCTGGCTTATACCTCATTCTATGTCCTTACATGTACACCTGACTTCCCTATAGTCCTTCTGGCTTATATCCCATTTTCTGAACTTATCTGACTTCCCTATAGCCCTTCTGGCTTATACCCCATTTTCCGAACTTACCTGACTTCCCTATAGCCCTTCTTGCTTATACCCCATCTTCTGAACTTACCTGACTTCCCTATAGCTGTTCCTGGCTTATACCCCATCTTTTGCATCATGGAGAAGCCCTTGTTGTCGCTGGAGATAGCACTCCCAAGTCCTGCATCTCGTTTCTCCTTCTCTATTACAGCTTTTGGTTTTTGCTTGTTTTTTTCATTTGCAATTTTCTCTTTTTTCTGTTGTTGATAATTTCTGGCTTTATGTTTTGGGACAAGCCCAGGACGGGTATCTGGACTAAAAGTAAGCAAACAATAAATACATGTATTGAATATCAAAATATAAATTTCTGGAGAGAAAAAAAAAAACTACAATAGGAATATTGTTTGTGCATTATGAACAAAACAAAAAGTTACTATATCATCTTCCTTCTACGTTAAACATGAAAGGAAATAACCACCAATTTGGATTTATTGAAACACATGGTTTGGAAGAATATTTTTACATGATTCAAATTTCAGAACCATCAAAAGTCAGGGTCCTCCACAGGATTTTTTTCAGGCGCTGGCATAGGCAGCGCGGGGGGTGGGTTTGGGAGGGGGCGGCCCCCTCCCATTGTCGATTTTTTTCCAATTCTAGGGTGCACCATATGCCCCGAGATGATTTTTAATTATAAAATGAAGATGGGGAAAACTATATTAAAGAGAATATAATTATACATATATATTACTTATTCAATAGTGTGACTCGGGATAAAGTCAAAATATTTTTTTTTTTTTTTTAAAAAACGTTGAAAATTGATGGTTAAAATCTCGACGTTAAATATTATTGAACTAAAACTACAACATGACATAATATAATCTGCAATAAATACACCCCAATAAAACAAACTCTTTATCCATTAAATTTAGACCATAATCAGCTACCATACACTTTACAATAATCTGCGTTTGAATAAAATAATATTAATATTCATTCTTTACATTGATTGCCCTTAAATTACATGTATTTATTTACTAACCATTTTCCATTTCCTCAACCCATTTGAAGTCTTTCTCCCAGTCTGGATTGAACCCGGTCAGCCTGACCCTGGCTCTTTTGGGGACTGGTTCAGATGCTGAGTCACAGACAGTAGGTGCAGCCTCAACATTTCTTACCACAAAAAACTTGCCAATTCCCCCATCTAAGGGTCTCTTACTACTTTGCTTCGACATTTTGTTATGATAAATTAATAGAAACATCGGGCATTTTATAGCAAAGTAACCCAGTTTAACTTCATTAACTTAATTAATTAAAGATATTAACTAATCTCTGAAAGTATCGAGTAATTAAAATAATCTGCAACAAATTAATACTTACAAACTGCAGACGATCCACGCAGAGAGCCGACGAACATCAAAACATCATAATTTTTTTAACAACTCCTTAATAATCACTCATCCTGTATTTAAATCACATTATCCAATCAATTATGTCACATCGCTTCATCTTATCTAATTAATCCCATCAAGTTTTGTTTGTCGGGACATAATAATAATCAACAATAAACTCAAGTGAATCACAGCTAACGCAACGCGACAACACCGTATCTCTGCCTGATTTGACTGGTTTATACAACTGTACACACTTGTCCTTGACGTGTAGTATTTCACACCGATAGCGCATGACTTACATCCTGTGTAGAAGGTCTGTTTATAGTGTATGTGTCGGACTACAAGCAACACGAATCAAGTAAATCAAAGCACCGCGCTTGGGATTTAAAGGACCGCGCTAATTTCAAGGACAGCGCAAATAAGGATTTTGATTTTCAAGCAACGCGCTAGCGCGGTGCTTAAAGGCGCTGTGGAGAACCCTGAAAGTTTAGCCACGTTTACCCTTATCGACTTTTAATGCATGAGAAATTCAATCATTTAACATTTGATGTGAGGTGCAATAACTCTTATATATAAATAACATTTTAAAAATATACTTTAAAATGACAACACTTTAGTTCTTTATTTTGTTAAATACAAGGAGATGCTCATAATAATGTAAACTGCATTTTTGACTGTCGGTCAAAAAAGGAAACAATAATTATCAAGCTGTTTATAGATGCATATAAGGTGGGCTCCAGTTTCACCAAGTCGGCTCTGATTATTATCGTTTGGCAAAAGTGCTAGTACTCTCCTTTGCATCGGTTGTAAATTTCAATGTAATATTCTTTTCTAACAAAGTGATAAATAAGTCTGCTGACTAGGGAGCATAAAGTGGTAAAAAAAATAAAAATATAGTCGGGGGAGGTTCTGAGTTTGAGTAATACATACGTAACAAATGTGTGCTATAAAAGCGAATAGACACATTTCCACTAAGACAAAAATATTGGACCTTTCCATTTTAAATCAGGGCCTGTCCATTTTAAATCAGGGCCTGTCCATTTTCAGAAGCAACAAGCCCTGGGCCTGTCTCTTAAAATAATTTTCTCTGAGCACTGAAATGATGATAATTTTCAAGATTTTGATTTTGAAAGACACATATACTGAATCAGTTTGCATGAATGTGCATGAAATATGCAGGGTTTTAAAAGAATCACACTGTAGATACATGTACGTTGTAAACTTGGTTGAACTTCAAGGATAAATACCGAGTTTATCACCTACCAGAATGTATTAGGTATGTCTTATTTTTGGTCACTGACTGGTCAGTTTTTTTGATGACGCTTTATCAAAATTATGAATAATTTGCCAGTAACTGAGCAAGTTTAAATGTTTTATACCTCTCTTCAATTATTTGAATTAGACCTGTCCTCTTTTTACATAATTGAAGAGAGTTTCAGTTAATTGAGTTAATGTTAATTTGGAGTACCATAGTGCTGGGTATACAGAAGAAATACTCACATCTGTTGCAGAAAGGCATCCGACATATAATCCTCTTCGTCCGACATTCTACTGTCGGTCAACCGGAAATGAAATATTGAAATAAGGGAAGTAACTGTGTTATTCCAAACAAATCTGTTGATCTATATCTTTATTTGATAAATAGATTCCTTTTTAACGCAGAGTGTAAGAGATGGGTACCTTAGAGAGACTGAAGGCGACCTGCAAGAGTTATTGATGTCATGAAAATCTATAATGATTTATTATGCTGTTTTAAAAGGGATACATGGCAGACTTTTTTTACTTCAAATCGGTGCTTCCATATAATTGAACACAATTGTTAGTTTCTTATTTTCCACCCTATTCTACCGTAGCTTTAAATATATTTTTGGTGCAATATATTCGTAAGTTAAATAATATGCAAAAACTATTTGCTTTAAACTATTCTTATAATTAATATTAATGATTGAACACATTATTGTTATTAGGTCTGTGACTTGAACAAACGCAATTATGTAAAAAAAAACGAATAGCCAAGTGATGAAACGCGACTTTTAACAAATCAAGATTGCCGTGTGTCCCTTTAATACTTATATTCCAGTGGAGGCCTGTTTTGAATGTTCTAGCAGTGTGTACAGTTTCTTATTGTTTGGCCCACTGTGTTTTTGTTCTGTTTCAGTGTCAGCATGTCTTCCTAGTATTTTTTTGATATTATATGTTTGTGTTTTCACGACAGAGATGTTTCAAATCAAGATATCGCATGTTAACATGTAAATGCAAATATGAACATATTACAATGAGTTATAGTCTGCTTTCTTTTAAGAAAACTAAAATAAGATTAAAATCAAATAACTCGTTCATACTATTAACTTTGTAGTATCTTTGCCGCAAAGGATCAAAGTCTATACAATCTAGCAATACATTCTGAATATTGCTCACCTTGCAATACACATGAATGTCCCATGCGTATTCTGCACAGCTCTACTAGAAGGAACATAAAAGTCGAACAGGAAAAGTAGCATTCAAGGACGACAGTCAACCACAAACACACAAGGAACAAAGAACAGCTATATATAAAGATGAATAAAAGGCAAAATAAGACAACACAAACACATAATGGTTGACAACAGGGCTACAGCCTTGGAACGGTCAGCGGCAAAATAGGCCCGCTGTGGGGTTAAACCAGGTTCTAGGGTGCACCAAACCTCACTCTTGCCCTATTGTCATCCCGTGTGTGTGTGTAATTCTAAGGTTTATAGTCCGTCCGCCAACGAACACGTCAGGGTATACCTGACGCGATGGGCACAATAGAGTCTGGACTTTCTATTGTCATCCCAATAAACGGGACAGTGTAAATACAGATTTCCCCGCCAGATTATAATCCCTAACAAACAAGGCAGCGTTAATAGGCAATATAAGTAAAACTCATAAATGATCATATATATATAATATAAAAAAAGAAAAACCTAGAAAGCCACAAAGCAAGTACTCAATGATCCTCAATGACTTGGCAGAAACCAGAGCAACAAGAGAACAAACCGATAAGGGTACGACAAGACAAGATCATAGACATAGTGGCGAAATGTAAATGGGTCAAAAAGTAAAAATGCCGTACGTTGCAAAATGATAGGGTCATGTCATTTGATAAACTTTTTAAAAAGTTTAATAAAGAGTATATAAAAGTTATTATGACCAATGATCTACGAAGTTTGTAAATCACATCACCAATTCAAGTTGTGATAGTCCTTGTCGCAGAAGTTTATTATTCACAGACAAATCCCAAGCTGCTTTTCAGAGTTACGAATATATTGTCTTAATATTACATTTAAAATCAGTGTAAGGTAATTTGGTAATAGATATATGTAAACCTAATGCTTCCTTATCAGCAATATCAGCTCTATCATTACCACATATTTCTACATGGCTTGGAAGCTAGCAGAAAATAATAACATTATCAGTTATAAGAGAATTGTATTTTTCTAAAAGTTGAACTTGCATATTTAATTAATATTGAAATTGTTCTTGCATATTACTTACTGTTGATTTAACTAATCAATTGTTATTATCGCATCTCCTTTGCCTCTTATCAGGATTTGCTCCACAGGATTGTTTTTGTTGTACATGTATAACTCATTATTTCATTTGATGATGTACTGCTTCAGGGGTGAAAATTGAAACACATATAAGGCCATGAAGGGTCTAACATTTGTTTTAAGCTCAGGGAAGAATATACATATGTGCTATCATGTCCGTATGTACGTCATTCCGCTCAACTCCTACGTTTTCCATCCGATTTTCATTCCGGTTGAATGATTATTGGCGGAATTAAGGGACTTTGAAGTTTTTTCGAATCTAAAGCTTGTCCGCTCAACTCCTACGTTTTTCCAGCCTGGTTTTTCATCCAATGTTCAAGAAACTTTATAGCTGCGAGTATCGTAGTTCTTAACGTGTGTACCTGCCATAGTCTATGGCAGGTACATACTACCATAATAGCTATGCTTCTCACGTCTAGAAACTTCATAGAAAGTATCAGTATGTCCAGCAACGCATATTGTCAGGACGTTCCGGTTGAATGGCGGAGTAACGGGACTTTGAAGTTTTTCGAATCTAAAGCTTGTCCGTTCATCCGATTTTCATGAAACTTCATAGGAACTATCAGTATTTCTAGAGGCACAGACTGACAGGACGTTCCGGTTCAAATGATCTGTTTTTGCGGAGTGACGAGACTTAGAAGTTTTTCGAATCTAAAGCTTGTCCGTTAAACTCCTATGTTTTTCAAAGTCATCTGATTTTCATGAAACTTGATAGGAACTATCAGTATTTCTAGTAGTGCATATTGTCAGGACGTTCTGGTCGAGTGATTTTTGTCAGAGTTATGGGACACTGAAGTTTTTGGAATCTAAAGCTTGTCTGCTCAACTTCTACATTTTTCATCTGATTTTTATGAAACTTAATAGGAAGTATTAGTATCATGTCTAGTAGTTTTTGGCGGAGTTACGGGACTTTGAAGTTTTTGGAATCTAAGGTATGTCTGCTCAACTTCTACATTTTTCATTTAATTATATAAAACTTAATAGGACTTATTTGTGTGATGTCTAGCGCAACACGTATTGTCAGACGTATTAATGTGATGTCTAGTAACACGTATTGTCAGACGTATTAGTGTGATGTCTAGTAACACGTATTGTCAGACGTATTAGTGTGATGTCTAGTAACACGTATTGTCAGACGTATTAGTGTGATGTCTAGTAACACGTATTGTCAGACGTATTAATGTGATGTCTAGTAACGCGTATTGTCAGACGTATTAATGTGATGTCTAGTAACATGTATTGTCAGACGTATTAGTGTGATGTCTAGTAACACGTATTGTCAGACGTATTAGTGTGATGTCTAGTAACACGTATTGTCAGACGTATTAATGTGATGTCTAGTAACACGTATTGTCAGACGTATTAGTGTGGTGTCTAGTAACACGTATTGTCAGACGTATTAGTGTGATGTCTAGTAACACGTATTGTCAGACGTATTAGTGTGGTGTCTAGTAACACGTATTGTCAGACGTATTAGTGTGATGTCTAGTAACACGTATTGTCAGACGTGTTAGTGTGATGTCTAGTAACACTTATTGTCAGGACTCTGAAGTTTTTCGAATATAAAGCTTGTCTGCTCAACTCCTACATGTTTCATCCGATTGTATTTCATATGTGTGCCTTTATTCGGGTAGCATCCATCGATTTCTTGTTTTGTGTTGTGATCAAAGTACAGGCTTTTATTGAATTTTATTGAATTGTATGTACAACTGACAACGCTATAAACCCCATTATAAAGTCATGTTTAGTATTTAAGAGTTGCACGCATTTCGACACAGTTATACAGCCTTTTAAAGCTGATATTAGAAGTAATATGAATGTTTTCCCATTTATCAGTATTAAAGGGACACTGTCCATAAATAAAAATATTTAGAGCCACCCCAGAGAGAGAGGATGAATACGCAGGAATTGAATTGAATTGGGGTTTTAAGGCGCACCAACACATGAAAAGGTTATATGGCGCCTAACAGGCATGAACATGCCAGGCTCATCTTCCATGTACATCGAGATAAAATATGGAAATGAGCCTATAACCTGCTCACCCTGAACTGCAGAGCTGCTGCAAATTCTATCGTAGAAACTCCATTTACGCTGGAGCAACGTTATTGTTTTTCTACCACTGCTCTTTTGATGCGAGCGAGATAGCACCTGAAACAATGCAGGGATCATAATGAAGACCTTTAACGAACATGAACAAAAAATGATAAAATGAACATGAATTTGGGGGGATTATACCCCTCTGCCTACCCCTCCAAAGGGATCTGCAGTGGCCCTATTCTTTGCCCCGTGACCAAACGGGGTCCCCCGGGAACCACACGGGGCTTTCTGGAAACATGCTCCACTCTTACTATTCATATGGTTCCTAAATGTGCTCCGACATTAATTATCGCTTAACCATTTATTCTTTTGATGAATCAGTAGAAAGATTTTTTATTTGTTTAGTAACATATTTATTTCCAGAATCTTTACATGTTTTGGATATAGAGAAATGAAAAGTCCACTTTTCCTATCCCTTTTTACTATTTTTGTCTTTTCACTTTAAATTCATTCTTAAGTATATTGGATATTAATTAATGCACAACCAACCCGCATTGTAATCGTCAGTTGTGACGGAAACGTGTACTATACAGATACAGATACTTAAATACATGTACCGTCTGAAGAAGATATCACTGGAATATTCAGTAATGTCGTTAACATAATTATATATGTATATATGCTTTATAATCTCAAAGTTACAGTGTCCCTTTAAACAGAGAAATTCTTTTTGATTTAGATAAATATATTTAAACAGGAAATGTCACAGTAAGTGACAAATGCCACCGAAGTGACCTTTGACCTCTAAGTATGACCTTGAACTTGGAGCCTTGGACCAGGATTTTGTGCGCGACAGTTGTCTGGTTGTGATGAGCATTTGTGTCAATTTTTTTGAAAATCCGTCTAGAAATGCCAGTTTTTGACCGGACATGATTTGACCTTTGACCTCTAAGTGTGACCTTGATCTTGGGGCCACAGACCTTGATTTTGTGCGCGACACATCGTCTTGTTGTGGTGAGCACTTGTGCCAAAGTTATTTGAAAATCCATTCAGGAATGCCGGAGTTATTGACCGGACACGATTTGACTTTTTACCTCCAAGTGTGACCTTGAAGCCACAGACCTGGATTTTGTGCACGACATGTCGTCTTGTTGTGGTGAACACTTGTTCCAAGTGATTTGAAAATCCGTCCTGGAATGATGTTATTTACCGGACATGATTTGACATTTGACCTGTAAGTATGACCTTGACCTTGGAGCCACGGACCTGGATTTTGTGCGTGACACATCGTCTTGTTGTGGTGAGTATTTGTGCCAAGTTTTTTGAAAATCCGTCCAGGAATTACAGAGTTATTGACCAGACACGATTTGACCTTTGACCTCTAAGTGTAATGTTAACATTGTAGTCATGGACATGGATTTTGCGTTCGACATGTCGTCTTGTTGTGGTGAGCACGACCTTTGACCTCTAAGTGTGACCTTGACATTTCTTATGTGAATCTACCCAAAAGGGGAGGTGCACAACTAGACCATGACACAAACATTCCTGCCAAGTTTCGAGTTTGTAGTCTAGCCGTTCTTGAGTTATCGTGAAGACTTTGGGATGGACAGACCGACCGACATTTGCAAAGCAATACCGGTATGCACTCCCCACTTCGGGAAGTGGGGCATAATTAACACTGGCTATAACAAACCCGAGGACAGATTTCAGCCTCAAAAATACCTCAGAAACATATACTTCATATTAGGCTACCTCAAAGAGGAAACAAGAATGTCACAGTAAGTGTGACAAATGCCCCTCGAAGTGACCTGTAAGTGTGACCTTGACCTTGGAGCAATATGAAACCAAGATATATTTAAAAATTACTAAAAAAAAAAAAAATTAAAAAAAAAAAAATAATCAAAAAAAAAATCAATAAAAATATTTTAAAAACATTTAAAGAAAAAATATAAATTAAAAAAAAAAAATCAATCAATAAAAAAAAAAATCAATTCATTTTTTTTTAAAAAAAGAATCAATAAAATTAAAAACAACAACAAAAAAACAACCAAAATCAAAGAAAAATCAATCAGATTTAAAATAAACAAATAAAAATAAATTAACATTTTTAAAAAAAAAAAAAAAAGTTAAAACAATTAAGAAATAAATGAAAACAAGTTATTTGAAAATCCATCCAGGAATACCACAGTTATTGTTTCACACAATTTCACCTTTGACCTCTAAGTGTGACCTTGACCTTGGGGCCACAGACCTGGATTTGCGCTCGCCACATCGTCTTATTGTGGTGAGGACTTGTGCCAAGTAATTTGAAAATTCATCCAGGAATGCCAGAGTTATTGACCATGATTTGACCTTTGACCTATGTGTGACCTTGACGACACGGACTTGGATTTTGTGCGCGACACATCATGTTGTTGTGGTGAGCACTTGTGCCAAGTTAATTCAAAATCCATCAAGAAATGCCAGTTATTGACCGGACATGATTTGACTTTTGACCTCTAAGTGTGACCTTGACCTTAGAGCGACGGACCTGGATTTTGTGCGGGACATGTCGTCTGGTTGTGCTGAGCACTTATGCCAAGTTATTAGAATATCCGTTTAGAAATGCCAGAGTTACTGACTGGACACAATTTGACTTTGACCTCTAACTGTGACCTTGACCTTGGAGCCACGGACCTGAGTTTTGTGCACGACACGTCGTCTAGTTGTGGTGAGCAAATGTGCCAAGTTATTTGAAAATCTGCCCATGAGTGTCAGTTATTAACCGTACACGAAGCACTTTGTTTTGACCTTTGATCTCTAAGTGTGACCTTGACCTTGGAGCCAAGGACCTGAGTTTTGTGCGCAACATGTCGTCTTGTTGTGGTGAGCAATTGTGCGAAGTTATTTGAAAATCTGTCCATGAATGTCAGTTATTAACCGGACACGAAAGCACTTTGTTTTGACCTTTGACCTCTAAGTGTGACCTTGACCTTGGAGCCACAGACCTGGATTTTGTGCGCAACACGTCGTCTTGTTGTGGTGAGCAATTGTGCGAAGTCTTTTGAATATCTGTCCATGAATGTCAGTTATTAACCGGACACGAAAGCACTTTGTTTTGACCTTTGACCTCTAAGTGTGACCTTAACCTTGGAGCCACAGACCTGGATTTTGTGCGCAACACGTCGTCTTGTTGTGGTGAGCAATTGTGCGAAGTTATTTGAAAATCTGTCGATGAATGTCAAGAGTTATTAACCGGACACGAAAGCACTTTGTTTTGACCTTTGACCTCTAAGTGTGACCTTGACCTGGATTTTGTGCGCAACACGTCGTCTTGTTGTGGTGAGCAATTGTGCAAAGTTATTTGAAAATCCATCCATTATTGTCAGTGTTATGAAGCGGACACAATTGTAGACGAACGGACAACATTTGACCTCTAAGTGTGACCTTGACCTTGGAGCCACGGACCTGGATTTTGTGCGCGACACACTGTCTTGTTGTGTTGAGCAATTGTGCGAAGTTATTTGAAAATCTGTCCAATATTGTCAGAGTTATGAAGCTGTCACGATTGTACCGACGAACGGGGACGAACAATCACGAACGGACAGACAGTGCGACTACTATATGCCACCCTTCGCGGGCATAAAAAACAAACATTGAAGTGCCGAAATTTCTAAAAATAGCCCAAAAGATGTCAATATGTTAAAATTTTAGGCAAGGACACTCATTTACATTTCGAACACATACTAATATAAAAAGAATCATACGTGTTGTGTCTCTGATCTGCATTGCTAGTACTGGTTCTACCTAGGAAGACATTGAGAGTGATTCTTACAATCCATGAATAATAAATAAGTTCAAACTGATATGAAAAGAGTTATTGCAAATGAATTTGGTTGTCTGTACATAACACAGTAATACAATAGTAATTATATTCAACAGTTTAATCTCCATTTCTGTGATACACTTTTATTACTGGAGTATCAAATTACCTATCTGTAGTAGCCGACATAAAGTTCAAGCAATTACGTTCCTGTGAACAATAAAACTCACATTGAAATGTGCAGAGAGAGACTGAAATGTGTAGGTATTTAAAACAGAAGCGAAATATAGTTTATGGCTGGCCAACAACAATGACCATTGATGTTATATATGACATTTGAACACTCTACCCTATAGGACAGAAAAGTAAAATAATTTATTTTTAACACAGTTTGAAGACAGTAGTACATGTATTTAAGTGGCATTGACTCCGACCCATGGTCGGTTGGAGAATTGGAAGTTATTGGCATTAAGAAGAACAACGACAAGGAGGTTATATATGAAATTTGAACACCCTGCTCCAAAGTAAGAATTTAATACACTTTAACACAATTTTTTTGGAGACGGTACATGTATTTAAGAGATCACTGACCTCGACACAGGGTCAGTTGGAGGTTAACAATTACTGGAATAAGAAGGACAATGACAAGGAGGTTGGTTATATATGAAATTTGAACACTCTACTCCAAAGAACAAAAAAGTTATAAGAACCTTAACCAAAATCTTAATCTTAACCAAAATCTTAACAATGGTACATATTGTATTATAACTTTCTTGTCCTAGGGAGTAGAATGTTCAAATTTCATATGTAATGCCAATAACTTCCAGACCTCCAACTGACCATGGGTCGGAGTCAATGCCACTTAAATACATGTACCGTCACGCAAATTATAACGCAAAATATTGACGGTACATGTATTTAAGTGACACCAACTCCGTTCCATGGTCGACTGGTAGTTATTGGCATTAGGAAAGACAATAACCAGAAGGTTATAAATGAAATTTGAACATTCTACTGCCAAGGACAAGAACGTTATTATACAATATGTTGATGCCGTCGAGCCCGCCAACATTAGCGGCACCTATGTCTCGCTTTTCAAAAGGCGAGACAACAACAAAAACCGGCTGAGTTCACAAGTTTTCCAGACCAAACATGTTCACAAACAGTAAGTAAACCAGAGGTAACATGCGGTTCATTTAATATATACATAGTTGCAAAAGAAACTGGACACTTTGAAAATTTTACTTTACACCCTATCCTCTTTATCAAGCGAGTCCCTTAATGAATCAACCTATTGAAAAACAAATGACAACATGATATTGGCAATGGAATGATAAAAACCTTGATATGGCATATTCATTTTGGAATTTGTCAATTCAATTCTAAAAAACTTTATACAATTAAATCTAAACAAAACTCGTCTCCACTTTCTTTTGCAACCGTCAGTATATGTGCACATTTCATGTGTATTATATTATGTTTTTCATTTTTTATTTGGATTGACCTCAATCACTCTTCCAGATGGCTTCTAGTCCCTTTAATTAAAACGGGATAAGAAAGAGTATCAAAACAGAGAAGTTCGTACTTGTATTTTATTTCTTCACTTTTTAATATCAATGTGCATTTTAATCAGGCAATTTTAGATAATGAATATTCAAATTAGAGAATATTTTTAATAATGAATATTCAAATCAGACAACTGTACATATTGAATATTCAAATCAAGACAACTGTACATAATGAATATTCAAATCAGACAACTGTACATAATGAATATTCAAATCAGACAACTGTACATAATGAATATTCAAATCAAGACAACTTTACATAAAAAGAATTTACATAATGAATATTCCAATCAGATAAGTGTGCATAATAAATATCCAAATCAAGAAACTGAATTGAACTGAACTGGGGTTTTACGGCGCACCAACACACACAAGAAAGGTTATATGGCGCCAAACAGGCATGAACATACTAGGCTCATCCTCCATTAACATCTAGATAAAATATGGAGAATGGGCCTAGAACCTTCTAACCTGCAGAACTGCAGAGTTGCTTCAAATTCTATTGTAGACTCGCCATTTACGATGGAGACACGTTTCCACATTTGCATGTGCGGTGTCATGAAGAAAACCTTGAATAATTTCAATTCAGATAAATATACATAATGAAAATTAGAATCGGACAATATTACACAATGCATTACCATTTGCGTATTTATAACACATTATTTTTATTACTACATGCTGTTTTACACCTAGACCTAAAATGTGTGGCAGTTATTAGATCCAGTGTGTTCAACATTCTAGACTGTTCACTAATGTGACAACAATAAAAACTGTCGGAGGACACCAAGGTTGACTTACGAGGCCTTGTTTATTTATTTATTGCCTCTTCTTCGAAAAGCAAAAACAAGAAACGTGGAAATTCCACGAAAACCAGGTTTTCCATTTGAAATGCTAATACACTACCAGTAAGATGAAAAAACCCCAACATATTACATAAATGAAGTTGTTGTATTGAAGTGATATATCAGTGTACAATACAGAATAAACAGAATGACATGTGAATCACAAACACAAATGCATACACAGTCAATGAGGACTGTAAAGAAAGAAAATATTTGTTAGCAATGCTGCTCTCACACAGTGGCGAATATGGTGGCGAATGGGCTTACGAATGCAATTCGTCACCAATTCGCAATGATCACAAGGTGATCGCCAGACATTCGTAGGTGTTCGTAAGCATTCGCGGTCGTTCATGGGGTGTTGCGAATATTAGGAACATGCTCCTAAAATTCGCCAGGAAAGCATATTCTCATTGCTTTCGCAACATTTTCGTAAGCAATCGCAAGCCATTCTTATTGATGGCAAGGCATTTGTAGTGATCGTAAGACATTTGTAGGGAATTGCTAGCATTCGTCTCGACTTTTCCTTAAGAATACCATAATAAGTGACAAAGAGAAACATTGGCAATGGGTATATGCCATTAGCCAAGCATGCTTGTGTAGTCGTTCCATTCGTAAGGCGTTCGCAAGCATTCACAAGGGCATTCGTAAGCATTCGTAACATTCGCAAAGGATTCGGCAAATTGACTTAAGTAATCGTAAGGTTCGTAAGAAATTCGCAAGGATTCGTAAGAATTTCGGAAGCATTCATAAGGCCTCACTTTTTTCAGTATTTCTCCAGGCCAATCTTATCATTTTCGGCGAATTTGCCGCGAATTTCAAATTTTCGTATTCGCAAGGATATTCTTCACTGTGTGAGGGAGGCATAAGGCAAATATAAGTTACATACACAGCAAGTTTCATTGAAATATCTCATTTCTAAGTTAAGTTATTGAGCGGAAACCGTTTTTCTATTTTTAGTAACAGCGACCTTGACCCCAAATGCAATCCCAAGCTTCATTTCCATATAAGCTACATACGCAATACCTCATTCCTAACAAACGTTATTGAGCGGAAACAAGAGTTTGACACCACACGCCCGCCCACCCAACGACATACCTAAACAGTTTTCCAAGAAAAATCTGGTTAAAAAGCAATGAATTGAATTGAATTGGGGTTTTAAGGCGCACCAACACATGAAAAGGTTATATGGCGCCTAAAAGGCATGAACATGCCAGGCTCATCTTCCATGTACATCGAGATAAAATATGGAAAATGGGCCTAGAACCTTCTCACCCTGAACTGCAGAGTTGCTGCAAGTTCTATCTTAGAAACTCCATTTACGCTGGAGCCACGTTATTGTTTTTCTGCCACTGCTCTTTTGATGCGAGCGAGATAGCTCCTGAAACAATGCAGGGATCATGATGAAGACCTTTAATGAACATGAACAAAAAATTATAAAATGAACATGAATTTGGGGGGATTCTACCCCTCTGCCTATCCCTCCAAAGGGATCTGCAGTGGCCCTATTCTTTGCCCCGTGACCAAACGGGGCCCCCGAGAACCACACGGGGGGAAAAAAAAGCAATGAAACTCAGGTACACTTTACATAATATTACAATCAAAAGGCTGTAGTAAAGAAGTATGTTGGTTCTGCACTTTGCTCTAGAAACTGTTTTCTACTTAAATGGATTTTGGTTCAGCTTATTTTATTATTTTAAGCTGTTTGTGAAGTATATATCATATCATTATCCTTGGTTAAAGATTAAATCGTCATTTTCCTTTCAAAAACAACAACTCTTATCAACAAAAAAAATATAGAACCAGATGCCTGAACAGCAATGAAATTGTGTATACAATTTACTACGTAATGCCTGCATTTTCACAATGTCAATGTTAACCGTGTGACCTGTGACACACATCTTAAACGGCACTAATCAAACACATATTGTTCAAAAACCTCATGTCGATGGAATTGGCAATTTTGAAGACCAAGTTTCAACTTGAAAATCTATTTTTAATAATGGTGGCCATTTTCAATTTATTACAGAATAAAAAGAATCTGACACGCCAAAACTAACCTACAAAACCATTTATCAAAATTCTATCCAGGTGTTCAAGTCATATAATAACGTATATGTGCCAATTAAAAGAATAGGTTTATTGGTTTCTTAAAATAGTCTTGTTTGAATATGCGTAAAATGAATTACGAGTTGGCAATTTTTAATTCAATGTTCCAGTTTTGGGGTATGGCATGGCTGGTTAAAGCCGTTTATATTGTGTATATATTATGAAAATAAGTAAGTTATATATATATACCTCGTCGTTCCTCGGTTTTGAAATGGTGTACATGTTGTAAAATTTGGCTGTTGTTGGCAGGATAGCTACTTTTCGACTCTCCATTATTTATTTTTTGCCCGGATGATTTAAGCCATTCATATTGTGTCTATAGAGTTTAAATTCTCAAATATATATATATACCTTGTCGTAGGTATGTTTGGGTGTACATCTGTTGTAAATCTGCCTGGTGATGGTGGGATAGGGACTTTAAAAATCAGGAATCTAGGTGAAAAACTCCTTCAAAAGTCCATACAGTAAGTTTTAGTGTACTGATCAACATAATTCTATGAAAACAATTATGTAAAACTATTTCAGATGCGAGCACCCATCTTAGATACAATAGAACCAACTATATCACAATTCAGGCTGTCAACCAACTTTTCCCAAAAATAAAGGAAGAAATATAGGATTAAACAATTAACAATTACCCTTTTTGCTATCATTTTTTCTGGCTTTTGATTGTGTATAAACTATATTTTACTTCTTATCAATCATTTAAAGAATGTTAAGCACGTGCAAAATATTGTCAGTGCTTGAAAAGATTACTCGCATTTCGAGAAACTGACTAGCAAAACGGCTTTTAATTTGAGCCCTGTATAATTGAGTTTGGTTCCCTGGGCGAGTCCATTATTGAACCGGGAAACTTTGTACAACTTTGTTAGTCTAGTACCTACTGTTGAAATATCTTCTGACATCTTCAGATTAAGGTTTGAGCTATTTTTTTAGGTAGCGATGTCACCTGTGATGTCATGCTGACTTAATGTGTACAACTTTGAAAGTTACTGATCATGTGAAGTTTTGTCAGAATTGACCAAGCTGTTTATTAATAGATGTCCCTACAATACAGGTAACTTCCTTTTCGTTTAAACAGGACATGGTATAAAAGTGATCTGGTAAAGTGGTGACAATGCAAAGCCTCTTTTTTTTTTAAAGTGCTTTTCTATAAGGAAGAGATAAAAGTCTTGCAAACTGTCTAAACAATTTATATTATCTACCCTCAATATTAAATTGTATTGTTATTGAATGAATCCACAAGTTTTATATAAAGATCAGATGATGTTGTGTCCGAGTAACCGATGTGTCAGAAAGTCCTCTCCAACAACCCCTACATGGAACACACTCTCCATTTCATTCAACTCATGACATGTCACAGGTCCAGCAACTGTAAATAGATATATAAATAATGTAACAGTTTATCAGGCATACATCATGCATTTATTTTGAAATAACATTTTATTACATTTCTATGGGTGAAAGATTGGGATTTCTCAGGGAAAGAATATTCAAAATCACTTAAAATTAATAACTAACACAAAAATAACTAACTGCGACGTTGAGTTATGACGTCAATACAGGGGTGTAAAATATCACTCGACCGCTCGCCATGGCGACCAGAATGTCACGGAGGTCGAGTCAAAAATCCTAAATACTAGACCGATCTGTCGATCAGTTTTATTGTGGTGAAGAAAAAAGATCGATATTTTCAGTTTCAAAACAAGCGCCTGTTGGTAACTAGGTTAACAGAGTGTATTATAGTAATGTTAACATCGAAAGTTTACTGAATACACTTCACGTAAACTAATCTGGCAGGTGCGCGTGAAATTTGGATTACTCGGATATTTATGTTTACGTCATATATGAGTCAGCGTGTGAAATATTTAAGTCTACACCGTTGATTTTCCCGTAAAAATGTCAAACAAGAGGTCAATGACCTTGAAGCTCTACTGAACGATTTTGATTTCAGGAAGTAGTCGCTACGGACTTGTTTTTTGAAAATCTATTTTTAACCGTGGCGGCCATCTTGAATTTCCGGCCGACCTGAAATTTTGCTAGGATCAATAAGACATTAAGAGCAACATTCCTGTGAAGTTTCATGAAAATCCGTAAAGTTGTTTCAGAGGAGTAGTCGCTACAAGTTTTCATTATATAACTCTATGTAAACAAAGATGGCCGCTGGTAGCCATGTTTAATGTCAAATCAAAACGATTTTCGACAAGGACCAACATCATGTCATACTGATCATTTTAGAAAAAGTCCTATATCAATATCTCTTATAGTTTTGAAGAAGTAGTCGCTACAAACTTATTTATTTTAAATCTATTTTTAGCTGTGGTGGCCATCTTGAATTTCCGGCCGACCTGAAATTTTTCTAGGATCAACTAGACATCAAGAGCAACATTCCTGTGAAGTTTCATGAACATCCGTCAAGTAGTTTCAGAGAAGTAGTCGCTACAAGTTTTTACTATATAACTCTATGTAACCAAAGATGCCCAATGGCAGCCATGTTTAACGTTGAATCAAAATAATTTTCCACAAGGATCAACATCATGTCATGCTGATCATTTTAGAAAAAGTCCCATATCAATATCACTTATAATTTTCAAGAAGTAGTCGCTACAAACTTATTTTTTAAAAATCTATTTTTAGCTGTGGCGGCCATCTTGAATTTCTGGCCGACCTGAAATTTTGCTACGATCAATTAGACATCAAGAGCGACATTCCTGTGAAGTTTCATGGACATCTGTCAAGTAGTTTCAGAGGAGTAGTCGCTACAAGTTTTTACTATATAACTCTATGTAAACAAAGATGGCCACTTGCAGCCATGTTTAACGTCGAATCAAAACGATTTTTGACAAGGACCAACATCATGTCATGCTGATCATTTTAGAAAAAGTCCCATATCTATATCACTTATAGTTTTCAAGGAGTAGTCGCTACAATCTTGTATTTTAAAAATCTATTTTTAGCTTTGGCGGCCATCTTGGATTTTGCATCAACATGAATTTTTGCTAGGATCAACTAGACTTCATGGGCAACATTTCTGTAAAGTTTCATGAATATCCATCCAGTAGTTTCAGAGGAGTAGTCGCTACAAGTTTTTACTATATAAATCTATGTAAACAAAGATGGCCGCTAGCGGCCATGTTTAAAGTCGCATCGAAATAAATTTCGACAAGGATCAACATCATGTCATGCTGATCATTTTAGAAAACGTCCCATATCAATATCACTTACAGTTTTCAAGAAGTAGTCGCTACAAATTTATTAATTTTAAATCTATTTTTAGCTGTGGCGGCCATCTTGAATTTCCGGCCAGCCTGAAATTTTTCTAGGATCAACTAGACATCAAGAGCAACATTCCTGTGAAGTTTCATGGACATCCATTAAGTAGTTTCAGAGGAGTAGTCGCTACAAGTTTTTACTATATAACTCTATGTAAACAAAGATGGCCACTGGCAGCCATGTTTAAGGTCGAATCAAAATAATATTCGACTAGGATCAACATCATGTCATGCTGATCATTTTAGAAAAAGTCCCATATCAATATCACTTATAGTTTTCAAGAAGTAGTCGCTACAAACTTGTATTTTAAAAATCTATTTTTAGCTTTGGCGGCCATCTTGGATTTCGCATCAACATGAATTTTTGCTAGGATCAACTAGACTTCATGGGCAACATTTCTGTAAAGTTTCATGAATATCCATCCAGTAGTTTCAGAGGAGTAGTCGCTACAAATAAAAGTTTACGGACAGACAGACGGACGGACAGACGGACAGACGGACAGACAGACGGACGACGGACGACGCACCACGGCATAAGCTCTGCTGATCTCTGATCAGTAGAGCTAAAAACAAGGTGACTCGTTAAAACTCTCAACCAAAACAACGAGATATTAGATCGCTATTTTGAGGAAAAACAAGAGGCCCAAGAGAGCATGTGGACGCTCTTCTGGCTAACACGGCTCTTATAACATCAATGAAGCGAGAGACTGCCATTTACGTTTTTTTGAAAGTTTTGGGCAAAATACAGCTTATCAACTAAATCAAGGGCCATAACTAAAGAATCTGGTAAAGTTTGGTAGTTTCATGACAATCCGCCAAGTAGTTTCAGAGGAGTAGTCGCTACAAGTTTTTACTATATAACTCTATGTAAACAAAGATGGCCGCTGGCAGCCATGTTTAACGTTGAATCAAAACGATTTTTGACTAGGATCAACATCATGTAATGCTGATCATTTTAGAAAAAGTCCCATATCAATATCACTTATAGTTTTCAAGAAGTAGTCTCTACAAACTTATTTTTTAAAAATCTATTTTTAGCTGTGACGGCCATCTTGAATTTCCGGCCGACCTGAAATTTTTCTAGGATCAATTAGACATCAAGAGCAACATTCCTGTAAAGTTTCATGACAATCCGCCAAGTAGTTTCAGAGAAGAAGTCGCTACAAGTTTTTACTATATAACTCTATGTAAACAAAGATGGCCGCTGGCAGCCATGTTTAACGTTGAATCAAAACGATTTTTGACTAGGATCAACATCATGTCATGCTGATCATTTTAGAAAAAGTCCCATATCAATATCACTTATAGTTTTCAAGAAGAAGTCGCTACAAACTTGTATTTTAAAACTCTATTTTTAGCTTTGGCGGCCATCTTGGATTTCACATCAACATGAATTTTTGCTAGGATCAACTAGACTTTATGGGCTACATTTCTGTAAATTTCATGAATATCCATCCAGTAGTTTCAGCTGTGAAGTCGCTACAAATAAAAGTTTACGGACAGACAGACGGACAGACGGACGGACAGACGGACGGACGGACGACGGACGCCGCACCACGGCATAAGCTCTGCTGATCTCTGATCAGTAGAGCTAAAAATTACAATATAAAAAAAAGGAAAGTCATAAAATCTAGTTTGGCAAAGATCAGATGCAAAATGAAGACCCTATCGTAAGACGAGGCAAATTATAGCATTTTTAACAAAATCAAAGGCCATAACTCCGCTGTTACTGGTCCGATCTGTCTGGTTTTCGAACTTGACCGAGATTTTATTGACATTAACAATCTGATCAAGTTTGGTAAAGATCGGATAAAAAATAAAGTCTAAACGAGGCAAAAATATAGCATTTTGAACTAAATCAAGGGTCATAACTCCGCTGTTACTGGTCCGATATGAATGGTTTTCGAACTTCTCCGAGCTTTCATTGATATTAACAATCTGATAAAGACTGGTAAAGATCGGATGAACAATGAAGCCCCTATCGTCTTAACGAGGCAAAATATAGCATTTTTAGCCAAAACTCCGGTGTTACTAATCCGATTTGGATGGTTTTTGAACTTGTCCGAGTTTTCATTGATATTAACAATCTGTGCAAGTTTGGTAATGATCAAATTGGTAATGATCAAATAATAAATGAAGGTGCTAGAGTGTTCATAAGACTTAATATGGCATTTTTCAGCAAAACAAGGGCCATAACTCCGTTGAAATTATTTCGATCTTGCCGGCTGTCGAACTTGTTCGAGCTTTCAATGATATAAAGACACTGGCAAATTTAAGTAAAGTTCCGATTAATATTGAAGGCCCTAGAGTGTTCACAAGGCAGAAAATAGCATTTTTCAGAAAAAACAAGGGCCATAACTCCGGTGTTACCGATCCGAGTTAGATGGTTTTCGAACTTCTTCGAGCTTACATTGATATTAACAATCTGTGCAAGTTTGGTAAAGATCAAATAATAAATGAAGGTGCTAGAGCGTTCACAAGGCAGAAAATAGCAATTTTCAGAAAAAACAAGGGCCATAACTCCGGTGTTATTGATCCGATTTGGCTGGTTTTCGAACTTGTCCGAGCTTTCATTGATATTGACAATGTGTGCAAGTTTGGTAAAGATCAAATAATAAATGAAGGTGCTAGAGTGTTCACAAGCTTAATATGTCATTTTTCAGCAAAACAAGGGCCATAACTCTGGTGAAATTATTCCGATCTGGCTGGTTTTCGAACTTGTCCGAGCTTTCATTGATATTAACAATCTGTTAAAATAAGGTAAAGATCGGATGAAAAATGAAGGCCCTAGAATGTTCACAAGACAAAAGTTAACGACGGACAACTCGCCATCCCATAAGCTCTGCTGGCTTGGCCAGTAGAGCTTAAAACATCGGGCGACGATGAGACTCGTTCAAAACAAATGGTAGAAAAACGTAAGCAGCAACAAGCTGTATATGATAGAACAAAAAGGCAAAGAGAGGTAAAAGTGAAATTTATCAAGTCTGCCTTTATGCACCATTGACAAAACGTTATACTTTTTCATTCCTTTAATAGTAAAACATAGGTGCTACTTAGTAGAATGGTAAAAAATACAGGAAATAAACAATTCCATAATTCAACTCTGCAAAACTAACTTTCAAATTTAGAATCATAAAACCATGCAGTCTTTTATTAATGGTTTTATACAGTTAGTCGACAAGTGAACAAAAGTATACACTTGTTCTGTAAACTGTTAACTGAAATATAGTTTAAAAAGTAGTAAACAATACTAATAGTCTATATTTTAACACTTTTTATATATAAAATCCTTTAATATTATAAAAACGTATAAGGTCAACTTAAAAGTTGGTAAGGTCGAGTGACTTTTTTCAACTGGTAGACCTACAGGTCAAGAAGCTCTTGAAAATATTTTACACCCCTGCAATAACATGTTGTCGACGTCATCGGCTGATAACGCTAAATAAAGCGAATAATTCTGGTTAAAATCATACATAATCTGATTAAAAATGTAATAAATAGATTATTTAACTGTTGTGATCGATTACATGGAAATCCTTCACTCGATGGTAGGCGTGTGTTGTTTTTTAACTCTCTCACTTGCGCTCATTGGTTAAAAGAACCACACGTCTACCATCTCACGAAGGATTCCCTATAACCGATCCCAACAGTTAAATAATCTCTATATATCATTTAAACAATTCAATGTTGAAGCAGATCTACTATTTAAATAAATGAAATCAAGTTTAACTAAATTATCTCTTTCAAAGTTACCAAGCGGGTAAGATCACTTCTACAGATAGATGCCTACTACATTATATTCCCTGAACTTTTTAATGTGGCATATCCCAACTTTTTGAAAGCTTCTCTTTTATTCGTATTCACCAGTTAATGATCAACCTTTAATGTAATCTGCATCCATCAATGCAAATCTGATTGACACTTCATCAACTCAAGGGAAAGGACTTGAATATTTCAAATATATGAACCTTTTTAAACAGCATACTTGACTGTGGCCTTAAAGGGTTTGATGCACTATTTTCAAATACGATTTATTTAAAAGGGCTCTGAAAAACTTGAAAAAATCTAAAAGAATTATCAAAATGCCATGAAAAATAAAGTAGATATGATCTATTGAAAATTTGCAAAGAAACATAAATGGGCATCTTGGAACGCCTATTTTTTTTTAATTTAATATTTTATTTCACAAGAAAACATTTGTAAGTCATATCATACAATAATGCATAACGATATTATCAAGATACATATATTCTATCAAACAGTATTTTATTCATGACATGTTCATAGACTTAACCAACAAAGATTTCCAGTGAAACAGTTTAGTTATGTAGAGAGTAGATGAAGAAAATAGTTCATAGAAGAAAGGAAGAGAAGTAAGACAGACACATAATACAGATGGAAGAAGTGAAAATGTACGATGAAAGAAGTAGAGTTTCGGTTTGTCTTATTTGGTGTCTAATAATTATACTTAATCGATCAGTTAATAAAGTTTCGCCATTTTGTCTCATGGGTCTCTAATTTATCGTTCGCAAGTGCTATACATTTTTCAATTTCGATTCGTCTGTATAGATAAGTCTTGAAACAAATAAATTTAGGAATGGTGTTTGTGCATTTATTTCTAAAAATAAAATACTTTCCACTAATAATCAAGAAGTTTTTTATAGTGTTATTGATAGAAAAATCTGTTATGCCAAAAGATATAGTGTCAAAGTTCAAATCTATGAATAGGTTTAAGCCGGAAATGTATGTTTTTAACTCCGACCAAAACGTTTGAGCAATATTACATTCCCAGAACAAGTGATTTACAGATTCAATATGCATACTGCAAAAGTCGCAGAGATTGGACTGAACAATATTGCATTTGAATAAAAATTTATTTGTCGGTACTATGCGCATTAAATATTTATATTGAAATTCTCGGAGTTTCGTATCTATAGTTGCTTTCATTGGCAGCATATATATTTTTTTCCAGGTTAATGTAGTATTTGTAAAAGCTTCCCATTTTTTCTCTGATTTAATTTCTATTTTTCTGTCAATATTCATTTGATATTCATATAAAAATTTATAGGCCCGGTTAGCCTTTAACAATTTGTTTAGGAGTGTCTCATCTCTTTTTATATTTATATTTTCTAACTTTAGTTTTGATTTCCAATCTTTTGGTATACTTGATAGTATAGACATATAAAATAAGAAATCGTGTTTAGAGATCTCATATATATCAGCTAGATCTTTAAAAGTGTAAAACTCTTTTTTTCTATAATCATATAATTGTTCTATAAATTGTATTCCTCTATCAAACCAGGACTTTTTGAAAATTGTTTTATTTCCTACTTTTATGTTTGAGTTATTCCAAATGATTTCTTTACCTATTACGTTTGTTTGATTTTGAAAGTGAATGTGTTGCCATGCAATTACAACGTCTTGCAAAAAACCGTTGTTTGGAATTAACACTTTCATATCTGATTTATTTAAGTTACATTCAAATAACAATTTACTACCATAATTTGAAATTTTGTCGGCATAAAAAATCTTCCATTTGCCGTTATTTTCAGAGTCAAATATTCGTTTTATCCAGCCAGCTTTTAGAGATATCAAAAATTTATTTAAATCGATCATTTTCAGTCCTCCATCTTCATACCCTCGAGTAATTACTTCTCTTTTAATTTTATCAGGTTTGTTATCCCATAAAAAATTGAACATGGTGTCGTTTAGACTTTTTATATATTCTTTTGGAGGGTTCGGAAGTACTGTCAACGGGTAAATCAACTTGGGCAAAGCAAAGGATTTTAGCACAGTAATTTTCCCAAGGAGTGTCAGCTTTCTGTGCTGCCATTGTTTCAAACAATTACAAAAAGCATTTATCTTAGGTATTAAATTTGATTGGAAGTTTTTTGATTTGTCAGTATGAAACACCATTCCTAATGATTTTACATTATCAGAGCACCAGTGAAACTTTTTGTTCGCACAGTAGATTGTAGCATTATGTTTTAGACGGCCCGCTCTTAGTACAGTACATTTGGATATATTTAACTTGAGACCAGAAATAAAGCTAAAATTATCTAGTACATCAATTAAAGTTGTAAAAGATTTTTTTGATCCGTCTGTGATGAATGTGGCATCGTCTGCAAATAATGATTGCTTGAACTCATGTCCTTTGATGTTAACACCTTTTATGTCTGTATTAGTATATATTTCATATGATAAAAGTTCTATGCATAAAATGAACAGATAAGGGGACAAAGGACATCCCTGGCGTACTCCTCTGGCAATAGTAAAGAAATCTGACATGTGTCCATTATTAATGATACAGCTTTTTGAATCCGAGTTAAATAGTTTTACCCAATTTATAAGTGATTCTCCAAAGTTGAAGTGTTTAAGACAGTTTATTATAAAACCATGATCTAAACTATCAAAAGCCTTTTCAAAATCAGAAAAGAATAAAAGGGATGAAATATCAAAGTCTTCTATGTATTCTAACATTTCAAATAGTAGTCTAATGTTTTCACCAATGTATCGTCCTTTAATAAAACCTGTCTGTGCATTACTTATAATATAGGATAAGACTGGTTTTATTCTGTTGGCAATTGCCTTGGAAGCTATTTTGTAATCAACATTGAGAAGGCTTATCGGTCGCCAGTTTTCTAACAGAGTTATATCTTTACCTGATTTTGGAATTAGAGTTACATGTATGACGCTTTGTTTCTGAAGCTCTGTCATTTCTGCCGTCTGAGAGGAGTAGTTTAATGAATTGAGGAGATATTTTTTAATATCCTTCCAAAATAACGCCTATTTACCATATATGACTTCATCGTTCCAGATGGCCACTTCCATTTATGTTTGTTTGCACATTGTCAATAGGTGATATCTACTGTATTTTTCACGGCATTTGATAAATCTTTCAGTTTTTTTTTAATTTTTCAGAGCTCTTTTAAATAAATTTTGTTTGAAAATAGTGCATCAAAAATAGACTGATTGAACACAATGTGTTTACCTTGTAACAGAGAAAGAACCCACCATGTACTCAGTTTTTGAAACAAATGATAGTGACTATGTACTCACCAACTGGGGTAATATCTTTTCAAACTGCTCTAGACTGAGTTCATCATCACCATCTTTCTACAACAAAAACATGTACCAGTCTACAACAGTGAACAGATGTATTAGACAACAACAAATAGATCTAGTCTAGTTGATCTTGTCTACAACAGAAACATGTACCAGTCTACAACAGTGAACAGATGTATTAGACAACAACAAATAGATATAGTCTAGTTGATCTTGTCTACAACAGAAACATGTACCAGTCTACAACAGTGAACAGATGTATTATAGACAACAACAAATATATCTAGTCTAGTTGATCAGTCTACAACAGTGAACAGATGTATTAGACAACAACAAATAGATCTAGTCTAGTTGATCAGTCTACAACAGTGAACAAACGTATAAGACCACAACAAATAGATCTAGTCTCTAGTTGATCAGTCTACCACATGGAACAGATGTATTAGACCACAACAAATAGATCTAGTCTAGTTGATCAGTCTACAACAGTGAACAGATGTATTAGACCACAACAAATAGATCTAGTCTAGTTGATCAGTCTACAACAGTGAATAGATGTATTAGACCACAACAAATAGATCTAGTCTAGTTGATTAGTCTACAACAGTGAACAGATGTATTAGACCACAACAAATAGATCTAGTCTAGTTGATCAGTCTACAACAGTGAACAGATGTATTAGACCACAACAAATAGATCTAGTCTAGTTGATCAGTCTACAACAGTGAACAGATGTATTAGACCACAACAAATAGATCTAGTCTTGTTGATCTTGTAAAACTTAACAATTAATAGTTCAAGGAAATGAGCCATAACTACCAGAAATAATTTAAAACATGAACCATATTTAGAAAATCAAGTACATGCTTTAAACAAGAGGGCAATGACCTTGAAGCTACACTGATAGGTTTTTATAGCTAGATCAGCCATGGAAACTTGTGAATTTTTACGGAAATTGGACCAGCACTCTATGTAAACAAAGATGGCTGCTGGCGGCCATGTTTGACATCAAATCAAAAGAATTTTGCTAAGGACCAGCTACATGTCATGCCAGTCATTTTAGTAAAGGTTCCAAATCAATACCACTTATGCTTTTTGAGAAGTAGTGGCTACATAGATGTATTGTCAAAATCTATTTTTAGCTGTGTCAGCCATCTTGAATTTCCGGCCAACCTGAATTTTTACTTAGGGCCAACTAGACATCAAGAGCAACATTCCTGTTAAGTTTCATGAAAATTCATCAAGTACTTTCAGAGGAGTCACCGCCGCAGGTTTTTTCCTATATAACTATGTAATCGAAGTTCCAAATCAACTCCACTTATGGTTTTTAAAAAGTAGACGTCACAAACTTTTATCTTTTAGTGTTGGGAATCGACTGAAAATTCAAGATCGATCATCAGAATATTTAACCGACCGTTGATCGATCATTAATCGATTAAACATGGCTGCTATAAAAGACAAGTGTAAGCCTTTTCCAGACAATAATGAAGAAAATAATCACATTACTTATATGTTCTGGTAATAAAGGAACTGAATGAAACTGACCAACATATATTTTAAAAACATAAGTTGTGATACCCACTATAAATATGTGATTACATCTTGCAAAATTATAATTCATTTTATTTCTTGTATATATATTTGTACAAGAGAATGAAATAAGCCATAATTTCCAACAACCGAGTAAAGTCGATTAAGAAAAATTGCAATCGATTAATCAGATCAAAGGCATAACTGATTGATGATCGAGCAAATCGAATAATCGAAACAACAGTAGTATTTTTAAAAACTATTTTAGACGTGACGACCTTCTTGTATTTCCGGCCACAAGTTTTTCCTAAATATATTTCATGTAAACAAAGATGGCCGCTGGCAGTTATATTTAACATCGAATCAAAATGATTTTCGACAAGGACCAACATCATGCCATGCTGATCATTTCAGAAAAAGTCCCATATCAATATCAATTAGTTTTCAAGAAGTAGTCGCTACAAATTTGTTTGTTTTTAATAATCTATTTTAAGCCGTGACGGCCATCTTGAATTTCCGACCAACTTGAACTTTTGCTAGGATCAACTAGACATCGAGAATATCATTCCTTTGAAGTTTCATGAAAGTCCGTCACGTAGTTTCAGAGGAGTAGTTGCTATAAGTTTTTACTATATAACTCTATGTAAACAAATATGGCCACTGGCAGCCATCTTTAATGGCGAATCAAAATGATTTTTGATAAAGACCAACATCATGTCATTTTTAGAAAAGGTCCCATATCAATATCACCTATAGTTTTCAAGAAGTAGTCGCTACAAACTTGTCTTTAAAAAAAAAATAATTTAGTTTTGGTGGCCATCTTGTATTTCACATCAATGTGAATTTTTGCTAGGATCATCTAGACATCAAGAGCAACATTCCTGTGAAGTTTTATGAAAATCTGAGAAGCAGTTTCAGAGAAGTAGTCGCTACACGTTTTTACTATGTAACTCTATGTAAACAAAGATAGCCACTGGCAGCCATGTTTAATGTCAAAGCAAAATAATTTTCGACAAAGACCAACATCATGTCATGCTGATCATCTTCGAAAAAATCCCATATCAATATTGCTTATAGTTTTCAAGTAGTCGCTACAAACTTGTTTTTTAAAAATCCATTTTAAGCTTAAATGGCCATTTTGGATTTCACATCAACGTGAATTTTTGCTAGGATCATGAAGTTTGGGAGGAGTAGTTGCTACAAGTTTTTACTATATAACTCTATGTAAACAAAGATGGCCACTGGCAGCCATGTTTAAGGTCGAATCAAAATTATATTCGGGAAGGATCAACATCATGTCATGCTGATCATTTTAGAAAAAGTCCCATATCAATATCACTTACAGTTTTCAAGAAGTAGTTGCTACAAACGTGTTTTTAAAAATCTATTTTTAGCTTTGGCAGCCATCTTGAATTTCATATCAAAGTGAATTTTTGCTAGGATCAACTAGACATCATGGGCAATATTTCTGTAAAGGTTCATGAAAATCTATCCAGTAGTTTCATGAGTAGTCACTACAAAAAACGTTTACAGACAGACGGATGAACAATGGACACCATACCATGGCATAAGCTCTGCTGATCTTTGATCAGTAGAGCTAAAGATTATGATAGTAATAAATACAGAAAAGGGGATCCCTTGGAAGCAACAAACACAAACAAGAGTGTAAAGAAGCAGTCTCGGTTTTATTGGAGTCTGTTTATGAGAGGTAATATAATGTGCAACACATCTCATGCCCACTAGCACCGGCTTAAGCAGTATTCTACTTTAACACAGTAACTACAATCGTTCAATATTACCTTTGCTTGCTTGGTTGTCCTGCTTACAGCTTCTGAAACATAAAGTTCATGAGATATGAATGAAACAGCAGGAGTTCAGAACTTGCAGTCTTTTAAATGAAAATGTTTACAAAGGACCAGTATCACAGGACAAGCAAACACGACTCACCAGTAGCGACAGACTAGCAAACATACGGTTGTTTGCTGGTCCTTTTATTGATGTTGAGGAATGTATGCTTGTAAACTGTTACTCTCAAGGTATCATCAACAAGAGGTCAATGACCTTGAAGCTCTACTGATAGGCTTTTGATAGCTAGATCAGCATTCCTTTCAAGTTCCATGAAAATCCGTCTAGTAGTTTCAGAATGAATTGGAATTGGATGTTGTTTAACGGCTCATCAACAGTTACACAGTATAGGTTATTTAGAGCCGCCCCAGAGAGAGGGGAAGGATACATAGGAATCCGGGAACCGTGCCCTACTCTTATTATCGAATAGATTCCTATGGGTCTTTAACGTGCTCGGAGGATAGGTTGATACACGGGACCGCCAGGTTTATGTCCCCAACCGACGGACGAGGCTAAGGGAAAATGTCTTGCCCAAGAACACACAGACGAAACTCAGTGGCACCAAGAAAGATTGAACCCGGGGCCTCTGGTTACAAATCCGCCACGCTACCGACTGCGCCACGCCAGCCTTAAAGTAGTTTCAGAGGAGTAGTCGCTACAAATTTTCATTATATAACTCTATGTAAACAAAGATAGCCGCTGGAAGCCATGTTTAACTTTGAATCAAAATAATGTTCAACAAGGACCAACATCATGTCATGCTGATCTTTTTAGAAAAAGTCCCATATCAATATCACTAAGAGTTTTCAAGAAGTAGTCGCTAAAATTTAGTTTTTTAAAATCTATTTTTAGCTTAAGCAGCCATCTTGAATTTCACATTTGAAAGGATCAATTAGACATCAAGATCAACATTCGTGTGAATGTCATGAAAATCCGTCAAGTAGTTTCAGAGGAGTAGTCGCTACAAGTTTTCATTATATAACTCTATGTAAACAAAGATGGCTGCTGGCAGCCATGTTTAACGTCGAATTAAAATAATTTTCGACAAGGATCAACATCATTCCATACTGATCATTTTAGAAAAAGTCCCATATCAATATCACTTATAGTTTTCAAGAAGTACTCGCTACAAACTTGTTTTTTGAAAATCTATTTTAGCTGTGGCGGCCATCTTGAATTTCCGACCAACCTGAAATGTTGCTAGGATCATTAAGACATCAAAAGCAACATTCCTGTGAAGTTTCATGGAAATCCGTTGAGTAGTTTTAGAGGAGTAGTCACTACAAGTTTTTACTAAATAACTGTATGTAAACAAAGATGGCTGCTGGCAGCCATGTTTAACGTCGAATCAAAACAATTTTCGACAAGGACCAACACCATGTCATGCTCATCATTTTAGAAAAAGTCCCATATCAATATCACTTAGAGTTTTCAAGAAGTAGTCGCTACAAACTTGTTTTTTAAAAATCTATTTTTAGATTTGGTGACCATCTTGGATTTCACATCAACAAGAATTTTTGCTAGGATCAACTAGACTTCATGGGCAACATTTCTGTAAAGTTTCATGAAAATCCATTCAGTTGTTTCAGAGGAGTAGTCGCTACAAAAAAAAGTTTACCGACGCACGGACAGACGACGGACACCGCACCCCGGCATAAGCTCTGCTGATCTCTGATCAGTAGAGCTAAAAAGCATACATTCCTCGATATTAATTAAAGGACCAGCAAACACATGAAGTCCACGGCCTACATGTCGAGCCCTATTATGAAGAAATCCAGATTTGACCAACACCAATGACAGTCACAAGAGATATTCGCTCTTGCATACATAATATTTAATTTAATTAATGTCATTAACATTGGGGGATGCATGTCGTAGTGGAGACAGGGTGTGACCTATATTTCACCGAAAGTAGGTGACAGTAACCCAAAGTTTTGCACATATGTAAAATGCATATAAGGAACATTGGGATAAAGTTTGGAGAAAATACTGTGAGAAAGAAGCAGATACACATGTTGTAGTGAAGACCGGACGCGACCTATATTTCGTCAAAAGAAAGGTCACAGTCACTAGAAATTTTGCAACTGATTTTAAATGCATATAACAGGGGTTCCACTAATTTTCAAATCAAGGAAGTTCAAACTTCCTTCATGTCAATTTTGGAAGTTCAAGGGAAAATTTAAGGAAGTTCACACTTAACGCGACATCACCGTTCGAATTAGTGTTTGTGTTAATAAAATTTAAATAACTATGCATAGTTCATGTTCTTTAAATGTGTTTTTAAAACATTTAAAGTACATAATTTACGGATATTTTTTAAATTTATTAAATTATTTATTAAATTATTCATTAAATTAAATTATATTAAATAGCTTCATGTTTGTATTAAGTTTAAGTTTATTGAAGTTATCATCATCATCATGATTCATCAATCATCATATATGATATAAGGAACATTATGGTGAAGTTTGGTGAACATCCTGCAAGACAGAAGCAAGATATGCATGTCGTAGAAGGAAACCAGACTGACCTATATTTCGTCAAAAGTTCACAGCGACCCGAAACATTACTTGAAATACTTCTGTTAGTGTATTGTTCTACCTTACAGTAAATAAAGTGTAACCCCAGTTTACCTGTTAGTGTATTGTTCTACCTTACAGTAAATAAAGTGTAACCCCAGTTTACCTGTTAGTGTATTGTTCTACCTTACAGTATCATGTAACTCTAGTTTACCTGTTTGTGTATTATTCTACCTTACAGTATCATGTAACTCTAGTTTACCTGTTTGTGTATTATTCTACCTTACAGTATCATGTAACTCTAGTTTACCTGTTTGTGTATTATTCTACCTTACAGTTTCATGTAACTCTATTTTACCTGTTTGTGTATTATTCTATATTTTAAACATTATCATGTAACTCTAGTTTAACTGTTTGTGTATTATTCTACCTTACAGTATCATGTAACTCTAGTTTACCTGTTTGTGTATTATTCTACCTTACAGTATCCTGTAACTCTAGTTTACCTGTTTGTGTATTATTCTACCTTTAAAACACTATCATGTAACTCTAGTTTACCTGTTTGTGTATTATTCTACCTTACAGTATCATGTAACTCTAGTTTACCTGTTTGTGTATTATTCTACCTTACAGTATCATGTAACTCTAGTTTACCTGTTTGTGTATTATTCTACCTTACAGTATCATGTAACTCTAGATTACCTGTTTGTGTATTATTCTACCTTACAGTATCATGTAACTCTAGTTTACCTCTTTGCATATTATTCTACCTTACCTATCATGTAACTCTAGTTTACCTGTTTGTGTATTATTCTACCTTACAGTATCGTGTAACTCTAGTTTACCTGTTTGTGTATTATTCTACCTTACAGAACCGTGGACCTATAGTTTACCTGTTAGCATATTATTCTACCTTACAGTACCGTGTAACTCTAGTTTACCTGTTTGCATATTATTCTACCTTACAGTATTATGTAACTCTAGTTTACCTGTTTGTGTATTATTCTACCTTACTGTATCATGTAACTCTAGTTTACCTGTTTGTGTATTATTCTACCTTACAGTATCATGTAACTCTAGTTTACCTGTTTGCATAGTATTCTACCTTACAGTATCATGTAACTCTAGTTTACCTGTTTGTGTATTATTCTACCTTACAGTATCGTGTAACTCTAGTTTACCTGTTAGCATATTATTCTACCTTACAGTACCGTGTAACTCTAGTTTACCTGTTTGCATATTATTCTACCTTACAGTATTATGTAACTCTAGTTTACCTGTTTGTGTATTATTCTACCTTACTGTATCATGTAACTCTAGTTTACCTGTTTGTGTATTATTCTACCTTACAGTATCATGTAACTCTAGTTTACCTGTTTGCATAGTATTCTACCTTACAGTATCATGTAACTCTAGTTTACCTGTTTGTGTATTATTCTACCTTACAGTATCATGTAACTCTAGTTTACCTCTTTGCATATTATTCTACCTTACCGTATCATGTAACTCTAGTTTACCTGTTTGTGTATTATTCTACCTTACAGTATCGTGTAACTCTAGTTTACCTGTTTGTGTATTATTCTACCTTACAGTATCATGTAACTCTAGTTTACCTGTTTATATTATTCTACCTTACAGTATCGTGTAACTCTAGTTTACTTGTTTGTGTATTATTCTACCTTACAGTATCATGTAACGCTAGTTTACCTGTTTGTGTATTATTCTACCTTACAGTATCATGTAACTCTAGATTACCTGTTTGTGTATTATTATACCTTACAGTATCGTGTAACTCTAGTTTACCTGTTTGTGTATTATTCTACCTTACAGTATCGTGTAACTCTAGTTTACCTGTTTGTGTATTATTCTACCTTACAGTATCGTGTAACTTTAGTTTACATGTTTGTGTATTATTCTACCTTACTGTATCGTGTAACTCTAGTTTACCTGTTTGTGTATTATTCTACCTTACAGTATCGTGTAACTCTAGTTTACCTGTTTGTGTATTATTCTACCTTACAGTATCGTGTAACTTTAGTTTACCTGTTTGTGTATTATTCTACCTTACTGTATCGTGTAACTCTAGTTTACCTGTTTGTGTATTATTCTACCTTACAGTATCGTGTAACTCTAGTTTACCTGTTTGTGTATTATTCTACCTTACAGTATCGTGTAACTCTAGTTTACCTGAATGCGTTTTCTACCTTACAGTATCGTGTAACTCTAGTTTACCTGTTTGTGTATTATTCTACCTTACAGTATCATGTAACTCTAGTTTACCTGTTTGTGTATTATTCTACATTACAGTATCATGTAACTCTAGTTTACCTGTTTGTGTATTATTTTACCTTACTGTATCATGTAACTCTAGTTTACCTGTTTGTGTATTATTCTACCTTACAGTATCATGTAACTCTAGTTTACCTGTTTGTGTATTATTCTACCTTACAGTATCATGTAACTCTAGTTTACCTGTTTGTGTATTATTCTACATTACAGTATCATGTAACTCTAGTTTACCTGTTTGTGTATTATTTTACCTTACTGTATCATGTAACTCTAGTTTACCTGTTTGTGTATTATTCTACCTTACAGTATCATGTAACTCTAGTTTACCTGTTTGTGTATTATTCTACCTTACAGTATCATGTAACTCCAGTTTACCTGTTTGTGTATTATTCTACCTTACAGTATCATGTAACTCCAGTTTACCTGTTTGTGTATTATTCTACCTTACAATATCGTGTAACTCTAGTTTACCTGTTTGTGTATTATTCTACCTTACATTATCATGTAACTCTAGTTTACCTGTTTGTGTATTATTCTACCTTACAGTATCATGTAACTCTAGTTTACCTGTTTGTGTATTATTCTACCTTACAGTATCATGTAACTCTAGTTTACCTGTTTGTGTATTATTCTACCTTACAGTATCATGTAACTCTAGTTTGCCTGTTTGTGTATTATTCTACCTTACAGTATCATGTAACTCTAGTTTACCTGTTAGTGTATTATTCTACCATACAGTATCATGTAACTGAACTAACTCTAGTTTACCTGTTTGCATATTATTCTACCTTACGGTATCATGTAACTCTAGTTTACCTGTTTGCATATTATTCTACCTTACAGTATCATGTAACTCTAGTTTACCTGTTTGTGTATTATTCTACCTTACAGTATCGTGTAACTCTAGTTTACCTGTTTGCATATTATTCTACCTTACAGTATCGTGTAACTCTAGTTTACCTGTTTGTGTATTATTCTACCTTACATAAATAAAATGTAACTCCAGTTTACCTGCTACAAAGATGGTGACAACTTCTGTGATCAAAGCCAGCCCTTCCGCATTTACTGAAATAAAGATCACTTTTAGTATTTAAAGGATGGCCACAACTATAAACCTTGATACATGTAATACCAAACTTGATAAACTTGTATTTTATGTCTAGGTATTAATTCAATGTCTATTATTAAACTGTGTCATATGAATTTGTAACGAGATAAATACAAGCAGTATCTGTATGGACTCAATTGAGCTTATATTGGCTCCTTTTGATCTTGTATTGGCCCAATAATCTGAAGAGCTTGTATTGACTCAGTTAAGCTCATATTGGTCCAGTTTTGCTCATATTGACCCAAATGCACTTCTATTGACCTAGTTGAGCTCGTATTGGCCCATTTAAATTCATATTAGCCCAGTTGAGTTTGTATTGGCCAAGTTGAGCTTGTATTTGTCAGTTTAGCTTGTACTGACCCAGTTGAGCTTGTATTGGCCCAGCTGAGCTTGTATTTTCCCGGTTGAGCTTGTATTGGCCCAGTTGAGTTTGTACTGATCCAGTTGAGTTGGTAAGGGCCCAGTTGAGCTTGTATTAACCCAGTTGAGCTTGTATTGATCCAGTTGAGTTGGTAAGGGCCCAGTTGAGCTTGTATTAACCCAGGTGAGCTTGTATTGGTCCAGTAGTTTGTATTGGCCCATCTGAGTGTGTATTGGTCCTGTTTAGCTTGTATTGACCCAGTTGAGATTTTTTTGCCCAGTTTAGCTTGGTTTTACCAAGTTAAGCTTGAAGTTGTATTAGCCTATTTGAGATCCTATTAACCCAGTTTAGCTTGTATTGACCCAGTTGAGCTTTTATTGAGTTTGTACCGACAGTTTGTGTTGGCCCAGCTGAGTTTGTATTGGCCCAACTGAGATTGTATTGGCCAGTTTAGCTTGTATTTACCCAGTTGAGCTTGTGAACCGCTGGACAGATTTCAACAGTTTTTCTTTTAAAATGATCGCCAACGCCTAGACTATCAAGTTTGTTCAAATAAAGTCCCCGGGGTCAAAAATGGCCGTGCCCCGGGGGTCCAAAGTTTGTATATTGAGGTTTTGCATGTTTTTCATACAGACATATAGGAAAAAACTTTAAAAAATCTTCTTCTCTGAAACCACAAGGCACAGAGCGCTCATGTATTACATGTAGCATCAGCTTATGGTCCTCTACTAAGTTTGTTCAAATGGTGACCCTGGGGTCAAATTTGTCCCCGCCCCGGGGGTCACAGTTTTACATAGACTTATATAGGATTTTTTTTTAAATCTTCTTCTCGGAAACTACAACAGCCAGAGGTTTGATATTTTGCATTTACTATGAGCTTATGGTCCTTTACCAAGTTTGTTCAAATGGTGACCCTAGGGTCACATTTGGCCCCGCCCCAAGGGTCACATGTTTTATATAGACATGTATAGGGAAAAACTTAAAAAATCTTCTTCTCTGAAACTGCAAGAGCCAGAGGTTTAATATTTTGCATTTGCTATAAGCTTGTGGTCCTCTACCAAGTTTGTTCAATTGCTGACCCAGGGGTCACATTTGGCCCCACCCCGGGGGTCACAGTTTTACATAGGCTTGTATATGGAAAATCTGAAAAAGTTCTTCTTCTCTGGAACCACATGGCACAGAGCTCTCATGTATTACATGTAGCATCAGCTTATGGTCCTCTACTAAGTTTGTTCAAATGGTGACCCTGGGGTCAAATTTGTACCCGCCCTGAGGGTCACAGTTTTACATAGACTTATATAGGATTTTTTTTTTTTAAATCTTCTTCTCGGAAACTACAAGTGCCAGAGGTTTGATATTTTACATTTATTATAAGCTTATGGTCCTTTACCAAGTTTGTTCAAATGGTGACACTGTGGTCACATTTGGCCCCGCCCCAAGGGTCACATGTTTTACATAGACATGTATAGGGAAAAACTTAAAAAAACTTCTCTGAAACTGCAAGAGCCGGAGGTTTAATATTTTGCTGTTGCTATAAGCTTATGGTCCTTTACCAATTTTGTTCAAATGCTGACCCTGGGGTCACATCTGGCCCCGCCCCGGGGTCACAGTTTTACATCAATGCTTGTTTTAAATTTTTTAATTTCTTTTTTTTTATATATTTTTTTTTTATTATTATAATTTTTTTTAATTTTTTTTAATTTTAATTTTTTTATTTTTTATCTCTACTGGCCAACTTGGAAAACCAGCAAGATCGGAACAGTAATGACAGAGTTATGGCTCTTGATATAGTTAAAATGCTATATTTTGCCTTTTTAAGACGATAGTCGCTCGCTTCATTGATGTCATAAGAGCCATATTAGCCAGTAGAGTGTCCACAGGCCCTCTTGGGCCTCTTGTTTAATTGTCCAGCTGAGTATGTATTGGCCCAGTTGAAGTTGTACTGCCCAGCTGAGTTTGTATTGGTCCAGTTTAGCTCAAGGGCCCCCTCTGGGATTTGCAAATGGAGCCAAATGAGACAAAATAATAAAAGTGGCGATAAAAAAACAAACTTTGGCAAATCGGATTGGCGAAAGAAATATCCAATGTCAGTCATGAATGTTGTATATTACTTTCCAATCTCGTCATACCCCTTAATTTTCTGCTGTATAATCGCCTAATAACTCTGCCAAAATTAGCACCTCTTATTTCCGGTGAAGGCAACACTTGTCCATGATGAGGTGTGAAATACACACATTTGGTGTCAAGTATACATTAGGCTTTAATTATAACGGAAGGATAATTGAATTGAATTGGATTTTATAGTCGCACCAACAGCTAAGGTCATATGGCGACTTTCCAGCTTCCACTGGTGGAGGAAGACCCCAGGTAGAACCACCGACGTTCCGCAAGCCAGCTGGATAGCTTCCTCACATAAAGATTCCTAGGCCCCTGAGGGATTGAACCTACAGCGGTGAGGGGCAAGTGATTGCAAGTCAGAGACTCTAACCACTCAGCCACGGACACCCCTAACTGAAGGATAAAATAAACCAGTGATCAGTATAATTCTACGCAAATTACGCTTTGATACTCTCCTTTGATACACTGCCTTGGAGGTCGCGTCAGATTGATCTTTCGTCTAATCAATATTCATGAAAATATCAACAAAATTCAACCAATAAAATCGTGCATTTCATATGCACTTCAGATGACGTTCGAGTGAACGGAACAAACAAAAACCAACATAAAACACATAGATCTATATCCGAATAAAGATAAAGGCTTCGTGTGTTATTGCTGTGGAATGCACAATATATTCAAAGAAATGCACTAAATGGCATGCTTTACATCGATACGAAGAAAATCATGGGTGCTGTCATGTGTGTTTTGAAAATATATAATCCACCGAAATTATTACGACATTAGATATTCTAAACAGTAAGTCATAGTACATCTGGCCCGCTCAGCTCAGTTGACTATGGACCCGCTCGAGTAATTTTAGAGTGGGTTCATTCCCATGAATCGGTACATTTTTTGTACCGCTATTAAATTCCGTCAAACAATCTTTTTTTCCCCCCCCACTTAAATAATCAATAATGGTTAGTGTTTATGTTTGTCAATGCAATTATTTTGTGTTTTATAAGCTAAAAGTTACGGACATTGTCTCTTTCAATACTGAGCGTAGACTGCTCCACAGTGTTTTACTGAAACGCGACATGTGTAGTGAAACATTCTATACCGAGCAATTTTGTAGGTTGAAATCTGATTGGCTAATCCTAAGGTAAATCTGACGTGACCTCCAATGCAGTGTTGCCAGATCCTTAGTAGCATAGAGTATCGTAGCGTTATAAAGGGTCTGATTTTAATGAGATTGGGTTTGCATTGGCCCAGTTTGGAATTCATATGACACATTATGAAATCTTCATACTCCGCAATGTTACTCAGTGGAATTGGCCAAGGACAGTGCACTTGCAAATCGTCCTGCATCAAAATAAAGATGTTGAAGTAAACTACTGCAATACAAATTCAATTACATTTTTATCGAATACTTTTATATTGTTTTCGATCAATAGGCATTGTTAAATTATTATTTTTCATTGTAATTGTGATATTCTATAGTAAATTGTTCTGGATTTAAATTTGTAGTTTTTTGTTGCAGATGACCATTTGGCACTATTAAAATGATCAAAGAATGACGTCAAAGTCAGTTGATTTCATTAAAACATCAGGCGATGTTCAAATGATATTTGACCATTTGTTAGCATTTAAAACATTAGGTGAGTGATCAATTTCACTTATTTGTCAATTTGTTTTCACAGAAAGTGATAACTTGTTTTTGTTGACAATAGGAATGTTTCTCTTCCTTTACAGTTGTAAGTAGCTCCTTTATATCAACGTTCAATATCACGCCTTGCATTGTATCATCAAACATATATCGCGATACGTATCGTCTTGCAAGCTTACCGTATCTTCCCACCCCTACTAAATTTGTAAGTCTTAGGTCTGTTATTCTAAATAATACTAGAAGGGTGTTCCATGGAACACTTGTGTTGCCTGCCGTGTGCTTATTTCAGGAAGTACAATCTACATGTAACTATAACGTTTGAAGACAGAGTGAAAAGGGCATAAATCTGCATTGGATGATTGATAAGGAAGAGAAGAACTGTATAACAGTTCATGACCATAGGTCAATATTTTGTCGTTGAAGTTTTAGGAAAAGGGGCATAACTCTGCTTCTATAAATGCATCCCAAACATAATAATGTTGAGAAAGTTTAAGGGGGAAATAAAAAAAATTAAACTAAATCTTTTTTTTTTAGGGGAATTTTCTCAGCCAGAGGGAAAAAAGTAGTCTGTTTTGATAGGGGAAGGGGCCGAATAGGAAGGGGCCGAATATCGGCCCCTGTTTATGAAGGAAAAAAGCACTGCCAGGCTGGAACAAGTGTGTGAAGTTTCATGAACATAGGTCAACTACCGGCCGGTTATGAGCTTGGTTAGGTTGCAGGTTAAAGTTTTATGGATAACTCTGCTAAAATAAAAGTCAGAGTTATTGGACATGACACTGTGTCAAAACATTCCTTGGGTTAAGATGAAGATGTATGTGAAGTTTCATGAACATAGGTCAAATACTTTTCAAGTTGTGACCAACGTTAAGTTGCAGGTTAAAGTGTGACGGAGTCACGGAACGACGACAGATGAGATGATAACGGAAAAAATGATCCCTAAGTGTCTGCCATGCTATGCAGGGTATCTGCCATGCTATGCAGGGTATCTGCCATGCTATGCAGGCAACACAATAAAATTAATAAATATCATATATTTAATTATTGAATAGTTGTTAGAATGATTACTTTTTGTTTTGTCATCTTTGAAGAACTGCTGTAAAATTTGCTGAACAGTTTTCTGAAAAATAAACAAAATTTACCATGGAAATGTACCAATAGTTACTAGTTTACCTGTATATTTACCAGGGAAATGTATCAACTGGTTTACCTGTAAATACATCAATGGTTACTGGTTTACCTGTATATTTACCAGGGAAATGCATGAATAGTTATTACATGTGTTATTATATATAGTAACAAAAACGGCCCGTTTAATACAGGCATTGTCTCTGCGGTCATATTAGATAAGCGCTTGAAACTGCAGGCAAAAAATCCATATGGCGGGCCAAAAAATCCATATGGCGGGTCGAAAATCCATATTAAATCTAGACTGCGTTACATACATTTAGCATTAAATTGTAGATACTTTTTTTAATAATCGACCACGAACCAGTCATACTGTGCATCGCCACGTGCATCCAACGACAACTACGACGGTTGAAACTGGCAGCCAGAATGCTTGCTACCCTGTCAAGATTACCCTGGAACACGCAGGAGATCGTTAGTAGCCGATACAAAGATGAAGACCGACATTAAATAATGAAATTGTGAAAAACAAGAACGACTCGGTCTAAATACTGTACCTACGACTTGAAAAAATGTGTGACTGACTCGGAGATGTTGAAAATATTTTGGCAATGCTGGATAGATTTAATCTATTAAATTATACATGTACATTATCAACTCGTTGTTTTGATCGAACTATCTTCAACAACCTATTATAATATATACTGTTTACTGTACAGTAGTGTTTAGGGTGTTTTTACACTGCAAATTGCTAACGCGATATTACTTATAGACAGACGTTTAGCATTGACGATTGGAAACAAGAAACAAGCAAAAATTAAGAAGTGGTACAGTACTGCCGTTCGGGTCTCAATTACATTTTAAAAAAAAGTCATCCAGGAAACAATACTGTACGGAACTGTACTAGGTAAAATAAAAATTTATCTCCTACCTTTTTATCCTTAAATTATATTTGTGAAACCAAATGCCATTTTTGAAATTTCCTTTCTTCTACAAGCTCAAACGTAAACACAACTGATACGTCACTGGAAAACCGAACGCCATCATTATGACGATTTTGTTACAAAGATTATGTCAGAAACGTTTCAGTGTACCGAATAATGGCACATCCTATGAACGTCATACATTTATTTTATTCTTGTAAATCAATGAATAAAATGAAGCTAAATAAATTGCCATATTTAAAAAAAAAATACACAAGATTTAAAATTACTTTGCGCAATTTAGTTCTAATAATCTATCCAAAATAATACTGTTTTGGTTACACATGTAATAAACAGGTCATTAACTGGGGTAGGTGTGCCTCTTTGTGACATTGGCCCTCGACAGCTAAAGCTTTCGGGCCTCATATGGCTATCTCGGGCCAATATCACAAAGAGGCAAACCTCCTCCAGTTAATAACCTCCAATTACTGGTTTACCTGTATATTTACCAGGGAAATGTATCAATAGTTACTCGTTTACCTGTATATTTACCATGGAAATGTATCAATAGTTTCTAATTTACCTGTATATTTACCATGGAAATGTATCACTAGTTACTAGTTTACCTGTCGTATCAATAGTTACTAGTTTACCTGTATATTTACCAGGGAAATGTATCAATAGTTACTAGGTCACCTGTATATTTACCAGGGAAATGTATCAATTGTTTGACATCGTTTGCCAAGATTCTTGGTATTTGATGAGACGTTGACATACGTGGGGGTGTTTCCCCTTCCCTTTTGGTACGCAGAAGTCATTTTCACGCAGTAGTGAAACACGCGCGACAACATAAAACGGCAAAACGATACATTTCTCCTCCCTGTATACTCCCTGGCAGTATTCAGGGCAAATTTAGAGAGTATTCAGTACCCAAGACTCTATACCACAGTAGTCGAACGCTACTGTACTCCCGGCGGAAGTTGTGTTTTGTGTATCGATGGATTCGATGTAAAGCTATGTCTGTGCGGTGTGACCTTGTTACCTTTTGGTAAGTTTAGTTATTTTGCGACCTTTTCAACGAGATTTCTTGTCCACTGGCATATTAACATACTTTGATGATGCCTCTTGCGTAAGCACGTTGATTGAAATGGCGTATAAAAGCAAAAAGTCAAATAAAAACATCGACAACAAGTGAAAATTGTGTCTACCGGATGTAAACATTTGATTCAAAAACGTTCGATTTATGATTATTTTGTATAAAACCACACATACATAATAAGATTAACATCTAAGACAGCGTGTTTTTTCACCATTTTGGGAATGAGTCCGTAACCGGTCAAATTGGGAAAAAACACGCGATTTTTCTCAAAATTGGGAAAAAACACGTGTTTTTTCTCAGAATTGGGGGAAAAAAAATGTTTTTGTATTTTGTTCAATTTACACAGAAAAGCAGAAGAAACGTCGAAAACCCTGGTAAAAAACTTTATTAAGAAGATTATTCTAAAACATTTTACAATTTTGGGAAGAAAAATCTGGAATTGGGATTTATTTATTTTTATCTTTTTTTTTATTTGTATTTTTTATTTTTTTTTACTCAAAATTGGGGAAAATGCGTTTACCGGACCCGTCCAAAGAAGGAAAAAAACGCTGTAAGAAAAGGGGAACTTAGTATAGGTACACTCAGTTTCTTGTTAATTTAGCTATTTTTTGTGGTTGAAATGGATCATACTATCCATATTTACTATACTCATAGTTGCAGGTTCGGTGTATTGTAGTTGCGTTCAGCCTTCAAACGTGTGTACTCCTAGTTGGGGTTAAACCATGTTTAATACGAAACCGATAACGGAGACAGTTGATACATTTTTCATGTTTACGAATGTTTTTAACCCACCAATGTGGCCTCCACTTAAGATATGTCAATCCAAAATAATTTAAATAAAAATTAACTGACAAAGATTGAAAAGCCAATGAGTACATGTATCAGTGATAACTGATATGTTTATGCTCCCATTTTTATGGGGTGAGTTGTCATGTAAAGTCCGTCCGTGTATACGTGCATATCCTATATTCGTTGAACAGTACCATTACTGATTTCGGTATAACAGTATACTATTCTCACTGTTTAGTAAAAAGAACTATAACCCTTGGACAATGATGAATTGAATTGAATTGGATTTTATAGTCGCACCAACAGCTAAGGTCATATGGCGACTTTCCAGCTTCCATTGGTGGAGGAAGACCCAGGTGCCCCTCCGGGCAATTTTTGTGCACGGGCGGGCACCTGGGTAGAACCACCGACGTTCCGTAAGCCAGCTGGATAGCTTCCTCACATAAAGATTCCTAGGCCCCTGAGGAATCGAAACTACAGCGGTGAGGGGCAAGTGATTTCAAGTCAGAGACGTTAACCACTCGGCCACGGACGCCCCCTGGACAATGATGAAATTTCAGCGCAATGGGGCAAAGATATACATAATAAAACATCCTAAATACTTTTTTCTATTTCAGATAGTTATGGATGAAATAAAATGCTACTGTTGTTCAAAGAGATCACATGACTTTCTGGACATAATGACTATTAAATTGCCTACCACAACACAGAAGAGCCGACAATTAAATGTTACTTCATCTGGAACAGATGCACAAAGTATTACCATATTTTTCCATCAGATATAAAAACAGAGCAAACTAATCACTCCAAACGCGACGTTTGCAAACTAATCACTCCAAACGCGACGTTTCATCAAAGAAATCACTGATTTTATCCAAACCACACCATTCACCAAGACGCAAGTTAAAAACATGTTTCGAGCATGTCTTAGATGTAGAAGTAAAGTTGTTGTTTTTTTAGAGGATGAAATATTCTGGAATTTTGGAAATGTTCACAGTTTGTAATGAAGGTTTAGGATGATACGGAATGAAAATGTTTAGCCTGATGAAAACGTTTACCAATTTGATGACGATTTACAAATGAATGAGGATCAAAAGCGCATGTGTAACAATAAAAGTATCACAAAGAAACTTTTATTTAGTTTATTAAAAGGATATTTAGAAATATGTATAAATGCATTCAACTGTATGTTATAATTTATGGCCGTAAGGTTGGAGTGAAATATACCCAATATGCATGTGTTAAATTGAACAGTTAAGCGATATGAAAGTGTCAGTCAGGGTGTTGTATTGTAGTGTTATTCGTTAATTTTAAGAAGACATGTGAGACTGACAATATTGAAAGTTATAAGTACATGTAATATCAGTGTTATAAAAAATATGAATTTGCATGTGAATTATATTATATTTAATGATACACGTGTATGACATGAATGTTTTAAATAATACAACATGATATATTTAATACATGCATTTTCATGACATGTTTGTTTTGAATGTTGTGAATGCAAGATGTTTAATAAAGATGTGTATTTATAAACGAAGTCAGTGCGTCCTTTTTATCTGCAGTCATGAACGAGTAACAACGTTTCACAATCCATTGTGAAATGGAGAAGAGTCCCAAACCATGTTATGCATGAGTTATCAGCGATAATAAAAAAAAAGATACTAATAAAGAAGACCTGTATTTGAAATTCAATCTGCTACTAGCAGAAAACCTGCTACCACTCTAAATATTGCATTTTTACTCTTTTTGGATGTGGTGGAGTGGTATTCGATGGAACCTGCTCACCAGATGATATATTCTGATGAAGTAAAACAGTTGTGGAACATTGGTCCCAAACTCTTTTAGGGCAAATGTCTGGTCGGAAAAACAAAGGTCAATTAGAAAAAGGCCGTACCAAGCTAGAAAAGTATTCTATCAGTTTTGCAGTTCCCAGTATACATTGCCTAAACGGCGCATATTTGGCAGATCAATTGAAAGATATTAAACTAAATATTCATATGGTTTAAGTGTCATTAACTGCTCCATTAAAGGCATGTCGAGCGCGATATGAAAAATATGTCTAGGGATAACCCTTTGATTAAGAATTGATACAACAAAATATTGGATACTTATACATATATCACACACTTAATTAGGCTAATTCAATCCTATCCATTTATTATTATTAAAAATGTACATAAACAAAATTTCTCTATTGTATTCACGTACCTTTTTTCAGATCGCATATGAGATCGACTTTTCAACACAACTACAATACAATAGTTTACCAACTATAGGGTGACAGTGAATATTTTAAAAATTGCAACTATGAGTACACCGTGTTTTGACAGAAACCCTTCTCTATCTTTATAATCTCACAAATAACTGCTAATGAACCACACATTTTCAAGGTCTGTGGATTATTCCTGACATGACACAATTAAAATTGTTTACAACTGGTTTACGATTGTCAAGTGTTATGGACAGACAACTCGACTGTTATTACATTATTCATTGTCAAAAACAAGTGTTTGTATATGCTGAACTACAACTAAGGATTCTGTAATAAACTGCAATCAACGATTTTCTGAAAATCTACCAATAAATAAATTGTTTAATGCCATCAGTCGGACACCTCTATTCACCCTTTTGCCATTATCAAATCTCGCTCTCGTTTTTCGCGAGATTTCGAGTTCGGGGTGTCTCAACACTAACTCTGTATAGTGAATATACAGTGTTTATTTGTTTTAGACACATTTTAGAACGTATCATGTAAAAATATAATGCGAGTGCTGTTTCTAGGTGTGTTAGTAATATAAACTGTCAGACTATTGACCTTTTCTGGGTAAAATGGCTTTTTTATTGCCATTATAATGATACCTTGAAACTGAAAGTAGATATAGAAGTGCGCCACGGTTACTCAAATAGCATACTCCTCGCGTTTCGTGAATTGTTTAAAGTAATTAGTTATTATACTTAAATAAGTAAGTCCCTGCATTTTAATTACATTTAAGAAGTTATATATATAACTTTCTTGTAAACAGGAACGGTTCTTATTAATCTTTTCTACCAGTAGTTTGAGAGTCCAATACTGTGCATGCTGAGTTTTAAATTCACTACTTAACATAAGTATATAAATTCTTCTTTAAATAATGTTCATTAAAGTATATTCCACAAACGAATATGTATTGCAAAGAGTCATTTACTGTTGGTAATTGTTACGACAATTATTATGTAAAATAATTAACAGGACTCTGCAATATATTGTTATTCCTACCACAGTATAAGATTTCTTAAATCATAGGACCTACATAGATATATAGCTATACCAAAAACAATTAATTGAACAGTTGCTAATGTTGAGTTTATGGCAGGTTGTTTATTGCAATCAAAAGATAAAGGATTTCTCCAATAGTAATAATGCGGTACCCCGTGGCTAATTGGCTGTCCAAAGCAGGATGTTTGTTTAGATCAAAGAGGCCATAAATCACAAACACTGGCTACCCGTGGTGTGTTGACATCATATATATATACAGTATATATTGTGTACTATTTTTATTTTCAATTTTATGTATACATGTATTATGTATAACGTGAAAAAGCTGTTTGTAGTTATGTTATTAATATGAGCTGTCAGATATTGAATTTGCCGGTGTTAAATGTGGTGTTTATTTGTAATTATGATGATATTTTGAAACCAAAAGTAGGTAGCCTAATATTGTCGATGTTCCTTACGTTATTCGAAGATCATAATTATTGTGTTTCTTAAATTAATTTAAAAGTTCGTTTATCTGCAAGACAGATGGAATATGTGACATGAAATACATAATTTCGATTTAAATAACAAACAAGCATGTAACAGACTTCTTTTTTATTTGACAAATTTGACAAATCCGACTGAACGTAATCTATTTGTAATGTGTTTAGTTTCACAAATGCATACTATAAATAAAATTGAAAATTAAAACAGTTAGCTGAAGTTATTTTTTTACCCTCGCCGTATGCACAAATTAAAATATGACAAAATTATAGTATATATCTGATGTCAACACGCCACGCGCAGCCAGTGTTTGTGATTTATGGCCTCTTTGATCTACTTGAACAAACATCCTGCTTTGGACAGTCAATTAGCCACGGGGTATCGCATTATTACTATTGGAGAAACCCGTTATCATTTGATTGCAATAAACAACATGCAAATAAAACCGAACATAAGCGACTGTTCAATTACTTGTTTTTGGCATGGCTATATGTAGGTCCTATGATTTATGAATGAAATTAAAAATATTTTGCAGAGTTCCGTTAATTATTTTATCTATGCCATAATAATTATCAACAGTAAAATACTTGTGCGATACATATTCGCTTGTGGAATATAATTAAGTGTAATAAGTAAAGTTAATTACTTTAAATAATTTATGAAACACGAGGAATCTGATCTTTGAGTAACGCACATCTACCTACTTTCGGTTTAAAGGTATCATTATAATGGCAATACAAAAGCCATTCTACCCAGAAAAGGTCAATATTCTGACAGTTTATATTACTAACACAACTAGAAACAGCACTCGCATGATATTTTTGCATGATACGCTCTAAAATGTGTGTAAAACAAATAAACACTGTATATTCACTATACAGAGTTAGTGTTGGGACACCCCGAACTCGAAATCTCGCGAAAAACGAGAGCGAGATTTGATAATGGCAAAATCGAGAATCAGGTCTGATGTGGTGATATTGCGTAATATTTCAACACAACTTCCGTTGGGAGTACAGTAGCGTTTGCCTACTGTGTAAACCAAACCATTTGAACACCATCCCAACACCGTGCCGAACCCCTTCGGTTTGAACTTTGACTTTGAGTGTAGATGTCCATACACAGTCCTTTGTAAATAAATTAAAATATCTGGTTCGTGGTTTCACCACGTCACTGTCACTGTTCAGTCACTGTTCGAAATGTGTTCCATTTAAAACAAATGATCGTCTTATGACCAGAAGTGAGTGATCTACATAACACGCATTAATACAGATAGTACAAAATTAAATATTTAGTTACCTGTTTGAACGTTGCCGCCATATTTTTGGGAAAACGAAAGTTGAACAAATGTTGTTGTTGTTGTTGTTGTTTGTACAGTGTATGATAAAAGCCGGGATCTTTGTCGATACTTGGTATTAGCTGCAGTGTTGTTGCCAATAATCCCTGCCACCACAAAAATCACGTGACGATAGCTGAGGCAATGTGATTACAAACAAGAAATTGCAGCACAGCTGCTGGAAAAAATGTTCGACAATTCTGAACATAGTATTAATATTTCAGGGGTCAAGCTAGGGGAGTAGGAGAGTACAGCGAAGTGGGTAATTCACAATTATTTATATTGGTTTAATAAAACTGGACGAATGATTGATATATGTTGTCAATATTTATTTAAATATATGATATATACGTTGTTTCATTTCAAATTAAAGCTTTTTTTACTTTCATGTCTTAATTTTAATTTTTGGTGGTCATATTCAATTTAATATTAACGGCTCATCAAAACATTATAGATTATTTAGAGCCGCCCTTGAGAGAATTGAATTGAATTGAATGTTGTTTAACGGCTCACAACACAATATAGGTTATTTAGAGCCGCCCCAGAGAGAAGGGAAGGATACATAGGAATACGGGAACCGTGCCCTACTCTTATTATCGAATAGATTTCTATGGTTCTTTAACGTGCTCGGAGGATAGACCGATACACGGGACCGCCCGGTTTACGTTCCCATCCGACGGACGAGGCTAAGGGAAAGTGTCTTGCCCAAGAACACACCGACGAAACTCAGTGGCACCACGGAGGATTGAACCCGGGGCCTCCGGTTACAAATCTGCCGCGCTACCGACTGCGCCACGCCAGCCCTTGAGAGAGGGGAATGATACGTGTATAGGCTCCAGCGTAAATGGAGTTTCTACGATAAAATTTGCAGAAACTCTGCAGTTCAGGGTGAGAAGGTTCTTGGCCCATTTTCCATATTTTATCTCGATGTACATGGAGGATGAGCCTGGCATGTTCATGCCTGTTAGGCGCCATATAACCGTTTATGTGTTGGTGCGCCTTAAAACCCTATTCAATTCCAAAACATTTAATTGCTAAATCCTATGATAATGACGTGCGAGGCCCTTAAAATCTGACAACTTGTCAAGAATAGGCTAACATAGCTTGTCTAAATTTAGGTGTGTGATGGTGTGGGGTGGTGGGATGAGAGCCTCTGGTTCGCTCTTGTTATTTGGGGATAAGCTAATTCAATCTGTAAGGTATGAAATGAATGTTGTTTAATGACTCAACAACACATTATTCGTTATTCGAGAGAGGACATCACACACAGGAATATGCCATGGAGCCTGACATAATATAACGAATAATTTATAGTCTTATATCTAACGTGCTTGGAGGATAGACTCCAATATAAAAAACCTCCCAGTTTACGTCCCCATCAGACGGACGAGGCTAATGAAAAGCGTCTTGCTGTAGAACACAAAGACGAAACTCAGTGACGATAGTGAAGCTTGACCCCCAGGTTAACCGGATTTCAAGTTCAGCGTTTATTTATAGGGCCACGACAGCCCCTTTATAAATTATGAAGCGGTATTTAAAATATTCCTTTAAACATTTTAATGAAATTGAGACCAGACGCTCGTTTGCGCTCGCAATCATATTGTTTGTGGTTGTGTATAAATAATTAAATATTTTGTGAGATACACACATCTTGTTAAATTGTTGTTATACACCTCGCTGCACTCGGCATTATTTTGGCGTTTACAACACCATTTCACCATGTTTACCACACTGTCATAAAAATGTTATAACATATGAATTTGTAAGCGATTTTGGGGCTCCGCTTCTCGAAGTTTATGGCAGTATGTGATCTATGATTTTTTTTAATGTTGTCGGTCTCGCTTCGTGCGAATTGAAAATGTCAACTGAGGTCAACTGCGAAATTGAAGAACAGGACGAATCATGGCCTATGGGCTTCGCTTCGCGAAGCTTACCAAAATAGTATTGTTTTATTTAATGTTCGGGGCTTCGCTTCGGGCGAAGCTCAATACTTTGTAATTATCAAATTTTCACGATTTACATAAGTTTACTCCGGAGTACATGTACAGTAACTACCTAGGACCAAATGACAGCATAGGCCTATGGTTGGGGGCGTGGAGGCATGATCCTCCTGACTTTTTTATTTCATTTTAGAATGTATTAATTAGGTAAGTAAACTGTCACAGATGTGTAACTGAAAATACCCACATTAATCCCCTTCCCCATTGCCAGACTGGCAAACATTGTACATACATAGACCAAAGCAATTAGCACATGTGACCGTCATGTATCGCATGACGTCATGTTTATCATATATCATGACGTCATGTTTAACGTCAGTCGCTGATGCACCAGTTACCCTAGACTGGTCCCCTGACGTCCTTGACACATCGTCGCCAAAGACGCCCGGTATGCAGTAAATCGCATGGTTCCCTCTTTCCAGTACGCTGTATAGGAAAAGCGGAATCCAGGCCATACAAAATGGAAGATTTTGTTGTTATTGTATTGACGACAACTCAGAAATACTTAAAATTATAACGCATGACACAATGTTTTGGAAAACGGTATATACTACGGAGTCCTGTTAGGGCCATCGCGATCTCGCGTTTTCAATTTCACGAGATTGCGAGATTGCGAAATAAATTTCGCATTCTCGTCCTATTCTACCTTGAAAAAAACGCGAAGTGTGCAATCCAAACATCGTGCAAACCTCGCTATTTTATCATGTTTTCATTTGGACGAGAATGCGAGAATGCGAAATAAATCTCGCATTCTCGCCCTATTCTACAATAGGCCGATATAAAAACGCGAGGTTTGCACGAAGTTTGATTTGCAAATCTCGCGTTTTTTTCATGTAGAATACGGCGAGAATGCGAGATTTATTTCGTATTCTCGCGATCTCGTCCAAATGAAAACGTGATAAAATCGCGAGGTTTGAACGAAGTTTGGATTGCAAACCTCGCGTTTTTTTCAATGTAGAATAGGACGAGAATGCGAAATTTATTTCGCAATCTCGCAATCTCGCGAAATTGAAAACGCGAGATCGCGATGGCCCTAACAGGATTCCGTAATATACAGTTAATGTCTCTGATATTTTTCTTAACAGGTTGGATCTATGAATCTCACATTTGTGTCGTATTACTCCATTTATTTTGAGATGTTACAAGATGTTACAATCTACAGAAAGTACACAGAATTGTTTACATGTGTTCATGTGTACGTTTACTGCACTGGATTGGCATGCTTCTGAAATAATTGAACATCAAAATAATAACAATTGAACATCAAAATAATAACCTTAAACGCAGCTTTTCAATGTAGATTTTTGTGGTGTATTACAGTTAACATTTTAGCCTAAATATTTGCCCATTTTTTTGTCAAATTATTGTATTTTAAAGGGACACTGTCCGTAACTTTTAGCTTATAAAACACACACCAATTTACATGTCCAAATTTTTTCAGTACATTTCCTTCCCTGCAAGTGTCGATGATGTAGAAGACTTATACTGGCATAGTACTCAGACCTACTAACAATATGTCTGTGGATAGTACAAGTCACAATCTCAAGGTAAATTAGTCATTGGTAATTGTAATTATAAGACAGCATATAGCATTGGCAAGATCTAAAGGGACATAGCAGTAAAATGTGTATTAGCCAGCCAACCGTGCAGCCGTCTTTTGCACGGCCGTTTTTGAAAAATCGCGGCCAATATTTGAGGGAGTGGGTGGGGTAAAAAAAAAGAAAAAAAAAAGTTTTTGTTTTTGTTTTTTTTGCTCAACAACACTAACAAACTCTTACTTTCTCAATATTGTTATGTTTTGTATTACATTTATAGAAGAAATATGACCTAAAATGTATTTTTTCCACCTATATCTGTAAAAAAAAAATACCCCAGAGACACCCACTTGTCGCGAATTGGCGCATAACGCGTTAGCAAATTATTTTGCACACCCTGTTTGCATATTTGCACACCCAGTTCTTGAATTTCTGCCTAATACACTGCAGTTCAACACATGCCCAGTTAAAAAGCCACGTGTCTAAGATTAGTGGTAATGGAATACTTAGTATTTTGTTGACAGTGTTTTATTAGTGTTTTATAAATGGTTTGTTATCTCATTATGCCGTGGTGCGGTGTCCGTCGTCTGTCTGTCTGTCCGTCCGTAAACTTTTTTTGTAGCGACTACTCCTCTGAAACTACTGAATGGATTTTCATGAAACTTTACAGAAATGTTGCCCATGAAGTCTAGTTGATCTTAGCAAAAATTCATGTTGATGTGAAATCCAAGATGGCCACCAAATCTAAAAATAGGTTTTTAAAAAACAAGTTTGTAGCGACTACTTCTTGAAAACTCTAAGTGAAATTGATATGGGACTTTTTCTAAAATGATCAGCATGACATGGTGTTGGCCCTTGTCGAAAATCGTTTTGATTCAACGTTAAACATGGCTGTCAGCGGCCATCTTTGTCTACATAGTTATATAATGAAAAATTGTTGCTCTTGATGTCTAATTGATCTCAGCAAAACTTCAAGTCGGCCGGAAATTCAAGATGGCCGCTACGGCTAAAAATAAATTTTCAAAATACAAGTTTGTAGCGACTACTTCTTGAAAACTATAAGTGGTATTGATATGGGACTTTTTCTTAAATGACATGATGTTGGTCCTTGTCAAAAATCGTTTTGATTCGACGTTAAACATGGTTGTCAGCGGCCATCTTTGTTTACATACAGTTATCTAGTAAAAACTTGTAGTGACTACTCCTCTGTAACTACTTGACACATTTTCATGAAACTTCATGAAACTTCACAGGAATGTTGCTCCTGATGTCTAGTTTCTACGATAGAATTTGCAGCAACTCTGCGGTTCAGGGTGAGGCAGTTCTAGGCCCATTTTCCATATTTTATCTCGATGTACATGTTCATGCCTGTTAGGCGCCGTATAACCTTTCATGTGTTGGTGCGCCTTAAAACCCAATTCAATTATCTCATTTGCATGTCATTTGTGGCACTAATGCTGCACTAATAAAATACTAGTATTGCATTGATGTTTTGTTGTAGTCTTTTGTTACCTCATTTTTTCATATGGGTGTTAACCATATATGTACTCCTTTGTAGACTGTGCGCAGGCCTTTTCACGGAAGGACCAAGAGAAAGATTTTGTTTTCACCAACGAAAACCTCTCCAGATTTTAAAAGACTTCATGTGCAGGTACTATAACCTGGATTGTACTAAGGCCAAATAAAATTATACCTGTGTTTACTGTAACATTGCTGAAAAAAATAGGGTAGGTAGGTAGGCATTTTTTTTTTTTGGCGAAGTTACATTTAAGGTGGTGATTAGTTTTGATGGATGGGAAAATGTGGAATTTTAAAAACTACAATAGATAACAATATGAAATTGTGTATGTTTTATTGTTTCCCAAAAGGCCTGGCAACAACTGGCTCTTTTCCCAATCACTTGCAATTATTGCAAAGGGGTAAAACAGTTTAATTTATTTTTCGCAAGTCCGGAAGAGGGTCAGTTCCAACAGCAGGACAATGAGCACATGACTCGGCCGTGATCGCTTGAACATAATTTTTTTTTTCAAAAAAAAAAAAGGAGTCGGGGTGTTTTCAGAGGGTCGGGTGTGGAGCACAGCACGTGTTGTACCTTTATCTTAGTATTATACATTTCACTGTATAAGTCGGGTCTTATTTGACTATGATGTGTGTTAAGCAAGCTTTTAAAGGAATGGAGGTAACAAGCTGGTGGTTCAGCCAAATACTATAAAGCCTTAATTATGTGTGACAAGCTTGTATACTGAAAGGACAAATACAATTTTTTAAATTATTCTTGAGCAAAATGTTAGGTTTGGAAAACTTCCAGAACCTTGTTTTGCTGCTTAAGTCGAATGATGTTTTAATCATAAATATGAATTAAATTAATAGGAAATGGTCACCCATTTCAGTTCCACTGCATATATACTGTATTTAAAAGTGAAGCAATGCATTTTATTTTTTATAATAATTGAATTTATTTTTTACACCTTTAGTACATTTCCAGTTTGCTGCCAGTCAGTATATATGTGATATATAGTTGTTAATCAATTGAATAAAATAAAAAATGTACTTTAAAATCAAATTAACTTTTCCACACAATACATATTTAGTGTAGTATTATTTCTTTTGATAAAATCAACTTTCTGAAATCAGCTACAGAAAATTATAATTTAATGATGTGCACATGCAAACAATCTGCATCACTTTTCTATTATTCATTTTGTCCAGGCATCATCTGAATATTTAAAATGGACAGATGAAGAAAAGTCACTGTTAGTGCAGTTTGCTGAAGGCAAAAACAAAGTTGATTGGTTAGAGTAAGACTGTGCAGAAAAACTCTTATCTAAGTATGGGAATAAACGATCAGGTTTGTGTTTGTTATTTCTCAATTCATAAAAGAAATAATTGTCGGAACACTTTGAAACTTGGCACCCATGTTTATCATCTTCATACATACACAGCGCTTTGAGACAATAATCAGAACCCTATCATGTATTTGATCTGAATTATCCCTCTCCAAAAGCTTGTTTGTGCTTATGTAGATTTTGCAAAGGTATCTGATTAGTTATCTACGGATAATTTTTGTTGCAAACTTCACATTTGAAGTGATAAGGTAAAATTCTAAACATCATATTAATGTTTCTGTACCAAAATCTTAAATCTCCGGTTAAATATCAAATAGCTGAAGCTGAGATTTTGATTGTTTCCTAGGTGTGTGTCAAGGCGGATGCTTATTTCTGTTCTTAATGTATGCACACATGATCTTTGTATGAAACTTGTATGGAATATACCAGGTCAAGGTCATAATAAGGTGAAAATTCTTAAACAAAATTTATTTGCAAGTAGCCATCTATACCTATATATCAGCTATCATCATGGAAGGGATTTTATTAATAATTGGTACACATGCCTATTGTGTCAAAGCATAATGTATTCAAAATAGTTATGTCCCATATATACGGTCAAGGTCCATTCAGGTTTCAGTAACTGTTTCATATTATTTCAGATGTTTGATCTCATAAAGTAAATGTTTATCCAAGATAGCCTCCATTACCATGAAAGTAAAAACATAAAACAAATAATCCCCAACCCCTGTACTATCATTGTAGTATTTTAAATATGTGGTTATTGAAATTGTAGATAAAACTTGTCATATGCAGTTTAAGAGAATGATAGGGATCAAACGGAAATCATGTGAAGTTGCTGTGCAGACAGACATTTGTGTTGGATTTGGGTAAAAACAAAAACTGTATTCATTTGAAATTGTTAATTTGAGAGTGTTTTTGTCCTTTAATGAAAATAAACTATTATGTGCTGTGAATTATGTATGAATCCAGATGTAATTAAAAAAAAAATCAAATATATTTTAAAAAAATCATTTTTGTTCAACATTAAATATAACGGTCAGTGACCACCTTTATTTACTTTGGTTATAATTAATAGATCAATTATCTTTTTCTTTTTTTTTACCGCAAAAATTGGCTTATTAACTTTTAAATAATACTCTGATTGCACAAATGTCAATATCTAACATGGTTTATTAAAATACTCAATGCTGATTGGTTATATAGGGAGTATTAAAATTCCTTTAAATACCTCGTTAAGACGTTATTTTAAATGCCAAAAAACGTGTACCGTTAAGACGGCATTTTAAACATCAGCTGCAAAACAATGTGTTACCGAATGATGCAACCGTGAACGCTACATTTCAACAACACATTTAAACAGGATAAAGATGAATTGTTTATTTTTGATGATGAGAGATGAGCATAAACTGTAAGTTGTGAGAATTTTTTTGTATTATGCTCAATCTATCAAAAAATGTGTATTATATACATGAAAACCCATGTCAGATAAGAAATAAAATATTTCCAGGGGGTGTATATTGTGCGAGATCAAAACCTGGTGTTTGGGACTTGAAAAAACATCGAAACCGTGGGCCTGCGGCTCTTGGTATCGATGAACTTCAAGACCCGCCCACCAGGTATTGATCTGGGACAATATAAACCCGCTGGAAGTATTTTATTTCTTATAGACAAATCTTGTCATGCTTGTGGCAAACAAAGACCAGTCAGCTGCTTTCAGTATATCGCTTCAAAATCATTTCCGTCGTTGTGCTACTTAAAGCTGCATTTTGTCATCCTTCGATGATCATGTGGCATGCTCCTCTTTTTATTTACTCAGAGAGTCATTAGAAGTTGTAAGACAGGTCAGGCCTAGAGGTGAAGATCACACATTGCTGCATCGTATTCTGGTAAGACGTCAAATCAAAGGAGTTAATAGCTTTAATAGAAATTTTGATTTTGAAATTGCATGACATTTTCCCTTAGCTTGTTTTTAGCAGATGAAGATGAAACATATGTTAGTATGAAGTAACGATGCATATTTTTTAGCTCTACTGGCCTTAGGTCAGTAGGACCTGCCTTAGGTCATTAGGACCTATGTAAAGGTATTTTGTCCGTCAACAGTCAAACTGTTAACGTTTTGGTATCATCACTCTAGCAGCTTCATTTTGCATTCTATTTTGACTATTTTTGTTTTATATCAGTAAAAAATGACACTTTGCTGAATAACTAAATAAATCATTTTATCACATAACGTCCCTTGTTAGCAGTGTCGAACACCCATTTAATATTCTATTGTATGACACACTTGTAAGACAACCTGGAACAATTTTGATTGGTTGAGTTAAACCTGTAACACTACGCAAGTTTATTAACTGAAACTATTTTATTTATTACAAGTTCACCCAGATCAGAGTCATATACTTATTATTTGTGACAGCTTATAAAAATAATACACGTTATACAAAACATTGTTGTTGGTTTGTTAAAAAGTTGGCGTAAACTGCTATTTTGTAAAGAGGTAAACACAAACTCTTTTATACGCAACGTTATGTGTGAGACGCGACGTTACGAGGTCACATATTTCATGACGTTTTGGCGTTAAAGTGTGTCTGACTTCGTGGCGGTTCTATGTCCATCTGAATTAATTTTTACTAATTTGATTGCAATGTTATGTGATAAAAAGGATCTTAAACTCGTTCCCATTCCATATATGATTTATAAAACTCGTTATGAATTATTTTAAATTTAACTCGCCAAAAGGCTCGTTAAAATTAAAATAATTCATAACTCGTTTCATAAATCTTATATGAAATGGGAACTCGTTTAAGATCCTCTATGTATTTCAGCAGTAAACAAAAACAAACTCAGATATAGCAAATAAAGCTGTGGGGGTAAAATCTTACTTTTTTCAGACTGAAGATCTTTCACGCACTAACATGAACACTGAGGAAAGTCGGAGTATAGTTAGAGATTCACCTACCCATGTACCCGAAAGTGTGAATGGACAGATTGTACATGTAGTAAGAGATTCACCTACCCATTTACCAGGAAGTGTGAATGGACAAGAAACTGTGAATGATTCTATAAATTCTTCAGTGTGTATTGATGCCCTCCTAAACGACTGGTAAATGTATCTTTTGTATTTTTATTCTTTATACAGTTTAATATGTTTATGACTTGTACTGTTCCCAAAAATGAGGGACACTGCAATTGAAGATATATTTCTATAGCTTTTAATGCCAGCAGAGCCTATCATATGGGATGAAGAGTTGTCCGTCATCCGTCTGTTAACTTTTGCCTTGTGAACACTCTAGGGCCTTCATTATTAATCGGATCTTTACGAAACTTTGACAGTGTCTTTATATTAATGAACGCTCGGACAAGCCAGATTGGATTAGTTTCAATGGACTTATGGCCCTTGTTTTGCTGAATAATGCCATATTAAGCCTCGTGAACACTCTAGCACCTTCATTTATTATTTGATCTTTACCAAACTTACAAAGATTGTTAATATTAATGAAAGCTCAGACAAGTTCGAAAACCAGCCGAATCGGATCAGTAACACCGGAGTTATAGCCCTTGTTTTTCTGAAAAAATGCTATTTTCTACCTTGTGAACACTAGGGCCTTCAATATTAATCGGATCTTTGCAAAACTTTGCCGGTGTCTTTATATCAATGTAAGCTTGGACTAGTTTGAAAACCGGCCAGATCGGAATAATTTCACTGGAGTTATGGCCCTTGTTTTGCTGAAAAATGCCATATTAAGCCTTGTGAACACTCTAGCATCTTCATTTATTATTTGATATTTACCAAACTTGCATAGATTGTTAATATCAATGAAATCTCGGACAAGTTCGAAAATCAGCTAGATCGGACCATTAACAGCGGAGTTATTTCCCTTGATTTAGTTAAAAATGCTATATTTTGCCTCGTTAAGACGATAGGGCCTTTATCTTTCATCCGATCTTTACCAAACTTTACCAGCTTGTTTATATAAATGAAAGCTTGGACAAGTTTGAAAACCAACCTGATCGGACCAGTAACAGCAGAGTTATGGCCCTTGATTTAGTTAAAATGCTATATTTTGCCTCGTTTCGAAGGGCCTTCATTTTTTGTGAGATATTTACGAAACTTTACCAGATTGTTAATATCAGTGAAAGTTCAGAAACCTTCCAGATTGGAACAATTACATCGGAGTTGTGGCCCTTGATTTTTTGAAATATGCTATATCTTGGCCTCATTAAGACGAAATGGCCTTCAGTTGGCCGGATTTCATTGAAACTTTGCAGGGATGATCAGTACCAAGCCTAGTTCCACATAGTCACCGTGTTCCATTTGAACTTTTTTGTCCGGAGCATATCTTCAGAACTAATGATGGGACTTCACACAATGATAGAGGGCAATGAGAGGAAATGCAGAGTGCAAGAACCATAACCTCTGTCACCGTTCAAATTAGAGTTATTGCCCTTTGTAATTTTGTAAACTACTAATGGAACTGCAAATTGAAAAATGCTGGATGATACAAGGCCATATGATAAGTTGAGGATACATTTCAGGGAGCATCCATCGGTTCTAACAATTTTCTTGTTATATTTAAACATTATGATATAATATTGCAGTTCAGAAACAGAAACTACAGAACATAAAGATCATACATACTTTCTAGAGAAACCAAAGACAACAAAGAACAACAATAAGGCAGGTAATAAAAGGATTAAAGCAAACTTTGAAACTATAACAAATCTGAAACAAATACTTGCCAGTACCGTCAATGATCATGATGAATCGAGCACCAGTGAAAAACACTGCAATACAGCAGAAGCCTGCATGTCAGATCCTGGGGAACGCAAAAAGATTATCTCTTTGTTAGGCCAAGAGATGTCGAAGGTCCCAGAAAAAATGAAAAATAGGAAGAAGGGTTTTGTTTCCGTATTGATGAAAAAAGATTTTGATAGTTTGCAGAATTTTAATCTAAAAGAAATCATCAGTGAGTTTAAAGCCATGTTTCCAGAGTTATTCCAGTTATTGATTGCAGTCATGATTCCCAGCAAACGTATTGAAGAAGCAATAGGAAATGCAATACCAAGATTAGCATTGATATACTCGGTAGTGATGCAAAGTAGGATCAAAGAGCTGAGCCGGTTTCAGAGAACAGTAGCCTTGACCTTAGCAGACAACATTTGCGACCAAGCAGTACATAGTATATTAAAAATTTAAATAGATATAATTAGATTAGTTTAAACTTTTTTATTTTACATCGATTGTAATGAAAGCTCTATGAACTTATTTGAATCACTCTCGATGTCTTCTTGGGTAGAACCAGTACTAAGCAATGCAGATAAAGTGTCTTGCTCAGGGACACAACGCATATGGCAATGACGGGAATCGAACCCACGACTTTTGGATCATGGGTTCAACGCTCTACCACTAGACCACAGCGCTCCAAAATAGATATCATTGAATCTCTTTATCACATACTAGATATAATATCTATTATATTCATACTATGATTGATAAATAGCATATTAGTTGATGAATAAATTCACATAATTTTCATATCAGTTATTTGTTACTGACCCCCTACATAAATATGTGGGGTCAGTCAGATATATAGCGTGACTCAGCTATTGCCTCGCCCCCTATAAATCTTACTGACCCCACATATTTCTGGGGGTCAGTAACAAACCCAATAACTGATTTATTGCATTGAGCACCTTTTTAAGGCAAACACCGATATTTAACCCATTTTAATGGAGCATCATCATTGAGATGAAATCTACTGACCCATTATAGAACAATAGGGGTCACCACATGACCGCACTCAATCAATGAGATGCCTAGAATTTTGTGCAAGGTGCAGTAAATATCAATAAGCAAAATCTTTGTTTATATTTAGAATGTTTTTTTTTTACAGGAATGTGAATGATGTATATATATGATTAACTCATGCCTTACTTTAATTGAACAATTATAATAACTGCAGTATTCCAGCTTGAATACATGATCTTTTTCCATTTTTCATGTCTACTTGCCGAAGCAGAGCTTATGGGATGACGAGTTGTCCGCCGTTTGTCCATCATCCGTTAACTTTTGCCTTGTGAATAATCTAGGGCCTTCATTATTAATTGGATCTTTACGAAACTTTGCCAGTGTCTTTATATCAATGAAAGCACGGATAAGTTTGAAAACCAGCCAGATCGGATTAATTTCACCGGAGTTATGGCCCATGATTTACTGAAAAATGCCATATTAAGCCTTATGAACACTCTAGAACCTTCATTTATTATTTCATCTTTACCAAACTTGCACAGATTGTTAATATTAATGAAAGCTCGGACAAGTTCAAAAACCAGCCAAATCGTTTAGTAACACAGAAGTTCGGCCCTTGATTTAGTTACATATGCTGTATTTTGTCTCATTAAGACTATAGGGCTTACATTTGGCCAGATGTTAATGAAACTTTGCAGGAATGATCAGTATCAAGCCTAGTTGAGCATGTTGTTGTCGTGTTCCCCATCAAAGATTCTATAAAGCCAGTAGAGCGATACAGGCCCTTTTTGGCCTCTTGTTTAACTATTGAATAAGAATGATCCAGATGCTATTTATTGGGGAGACAGAATATGGTGTGTAGCTCGTTCCATATAAACTGATACATAGTTTATACTGGATATTAACAGTCAGCTCCAGATAAGTAGTTGCATTAATTATTTGCATCCCTGTAGTACAAAGTTAAGTACACTCTGAACTTCAGGGGTAACCCTGATAAATAGAGAGATGTCAGTTCAAGTCTGACCAGGGATTTTTTACATGTATTTTACCATTATCATACTATGCTGACAGAAAAAGGTATCATTTGTTCATGTTTGTTGTTCTCTTCTACATATTCATTAGGTATTTGACAGATTGAACAGATTGGGTGTTACCGTCCCATATTGCGTGGCATTAAAAACTTTTTCTGAAGTTGGAGAACGGTACCCAAACCTTATAGCTGATGCATTGAAACAAGGAAAATATGTCCGTTTGATAGGAGACAACCTCAACATCAGTGTTGGTACGAGCCATGAGACCCAGTCTGAGCACAAACATATGAAACATATGTTCACCTCAACTTGTCTAGTTTCAGAACATTATTCTATGGACAAACCAGAAATTCCAGAGATAAACTTTGACAACCTAAGCATAACAGACATTCTTATTAGTAAGGATGAGTACTTGATGATAAGAGACGATGTAACGACCATGATCTTCCAAACAGTATCCAAGTACCTTCCTCAAATCTCGCATCTCCAGCAGCAGTTTCCTAAAACAGTTGTACCTCCACAAGAAAACATCAAGAAAACAGAAATTATTCCTCTTCCATGCCTACCATACAATGAGCAGAAGTATCAAGATGATATTAAAATTCTTGAATGGTACCAACAGCTTTGCGAAAAGGTAATACAACAATCAGGAATAGATAAAGATACAACATTTCAAATTGGTGGTGACCAGCTGACAAGGGAAAGGTTTTCTGAAGCCTTACTGCTACGATTAGATAACATGGATCCAAAGGATAGGTTTTCATCAATAGGGAGATGTACCGCAGAGTTTTTCCACCTAAGTATGAACTTTCTTGAATAAGCTATTTTTGAAGAGCTCTGGAATAAAGAAGGAGAAGTAGAGATGGGTACACTAAGAGGGGAATGTGAGAGGATTAGTAGAAAAGGAGTTGATCCAAATATTATGAAGGCATATGATGACGACAAGAGATTTGTGTTCAACTATGTGGATGCATTAACAGTGGAGGGTATGTTACAGTACATGAACATGGAAGATACGAATGATATTCCTCAAGGATTCCCCACCAACACTACTGAAGAAGATCAATTTAACTGGCTGAAGGATACAATAGGCCAGTTTATTGACAAATATATCTTTCCTTGTTGGAGTGGCGAAACCGATCAATCAGACACGGATATAGAAGGTATAATTTATAAGTCATTCTAAAAACTATTGTTTTTTAGTATATATTCTTTTTTAGCTCTACTGATCAGAGATCAGCAGAGCTTATGCCATGGTGCGGTGTCTGTCCATCTGTCCGTCCGTCTGTCCGTAAACCTTTTTTGTAGCGACTTCTCTGGAACTGCTGAATGGATTTTCATGAAACTTTACAGAAATGTTGCCCATGAAGTCTAGTTGATCCTAGCAAAAATTCATGTAGATGTGAAATCCAAGATGGCCACCAAATCTAAAAATAGGTTTTTAAAAAACAAGTTTGTAGCGACTACTTCTTGAAAACTCTAAGGGATATTGATATGGGACTTTTTCTGAAATGATCAGCATGACTTGGTGTTGGTCCTTGTCGAAAATCGTTTTGATTCGACGTTAAACATGGCTGCCAGCGGCCATCTTTGTTTACATAGAGTTATATAATGAAAAATTGTAGCGACTACTCCTCTGAAACTACTTGACAGATTTTCATGAAACTGTACAGGAATGTTGCTCTTGATGTCTAATTGATCCTAGCAAAATTTCAGGTTGGCCAGAAATTTAAGATGGCTGCCATGGCTAAAAATAGATTTTCAAAAAACAAGTTTGTAGCGACTACTTCCTGAAATCAAAATCAATCAGTAGAGCTTCAAGGTCATTGACCTCTCATTTTTTATGCCACAGAAAGGGAGATATAGTTGCTCCGTTTGTCCGTCTATTCGTCATTCTGACCGGAACAATCATGTTTCAGCCACAACTTTGAAAGTACTGGAGGGAATTGCATGAAAGTTCACACAAATATTAACCACAATGACACGGGTACTAAACATTGACTCTAGCACATTTTTGAGATATATGAAAACGAGAGTCAATGACACTTCCGAGGTAGAGACAAAGATGAAAATAACAAAATAAAGGTGAGTTCAGCTCGTTGTTTTTCATAATATCATTAATCCAGCAATTTATTTTGAACCATTTGATGACATCTATAAAAAGCATGAACGCAACATTGTTATGGGGAAACGTTCCTTCAGATACTAGTCTTAGAAATGAAATGAATTTCCAAATTGTGTTGCGATAATATAGTAAATACATCATCAAACAATCTGTGGATGTTCTCATTTTCTTGAAGGATGAATGGCGGAGTAACTTCATCTTTGTCATCATTATAGCTGTCCTCGTTGGATGGAAAGTCCGAATAAAGGAAAGTTGTTTAAAGGCTTTTCAACTCCACTAAAACAACAGTTGACTTTCATAAATAAATAAGAATATACACCGAAAAAGTGTGATCTGTTGAAGAAAACACACACACCTTCTAAACTTATAAAAGACTTAGGCGTGAAATGAAACAATAATTTGTAATATTTTTGCAACTTAGACATACTTTGAACACACATAATTGGAATATAGCATTCCACGCTTTTTGAAATAAATCGTTGGATTAATGATATTATGTTAAACAACGAGCTGAACTCACCTTTATTTTGTTATTTTCATCTTTGTCTCTACCTTGGAAGTGTCATTGACTCTCGTTTTCATATATCTCCAAAATGTGCTAGAGTCAATGTTTAGTTCCCGTGAATGAGAAGGTGCGTTATGTACAATAATCGGGTCAATACCTCAAAGGTCAAGGTCACACTGAGGTCAGCAGTTCAAATGTGTCAAATTCATGTCAGTCGTAACTTTGAAAGTACGGAAGTGATTTCCATGAAACATTACACAAATGTAATTGCAATGAGAAAGGGGCTTGTCAGAATAATTAAATTCAACTTAAAAAATCTTCTTTGAAACTACATAACTTAGAGCTCTGAAGTGTTGCATGTAGCTTTACTTAATATGGTCATAATTGGTCCACATGTTTAACAGAGAGATATATAGGAAAAGTTTCCCTATATATTTCTATGTTAAACCGGAAACTTCAAAAATCTTCTTTTCTAAAAATTTAAATTTTCATTCAAGATTACTGCTCTTTAGAAACTGTTGTTGATGGTATTACTTACAGATTCTGAAGGTGTCTTGGAAATCATTAAAGTACAGTTGGCTGATGGCAGTACACGTACACTAACAGTTGGAGAAGGTAGAAAAGAAACAATTAGATGTAAGGAAAATGATAAGGTTAAAGACTACGCTCATTTTGCAGCAGAAGTTGGTATCATTTTTAAATACCTACAAGAGTTGATACAGCGACCTCATAGAGAGAGATTACTAGCTATTCTCAAGATGCTATTATTGAAAGGCCACAGTGTAAATGCAAAATATCCAAGGGAAATACTGCGAATGCTTGTTCAGCAGTATTCTGTATTTGGTCTAAGGGAGGCTTGTACCATCCTTCAAGCCTGTTTTGTAAATTTGCGTGGCAAAGATGGTACAAATGTCCCGGCTGATCTTGTTCAGGAATGGAATGTACGTGAATCAAAGGCCTACATAAAGCATATGTTTTCGAACAAAACAGATGAAAACATAATAAAAAAAACTGCAGCTCTTCCTTGCATACACCAGGTTTCTGAAAATCTTGAAAAGGAAATTGGAGCCTTGGTGAGAGCCAAAAGACATAAAAAGAAGGAAAGTGTTGAAGATGAGCTGAAAATGATGGCTGATCTTAGAAAAATTAAGCCATTCTTGCATACTGAGCGCAGGTTTTTCAACAGGTTCAATAGAATACCTAGGTCACTTGTTACTAAAGTTGATGGTTACCAGTTAAATCGTTGGTTTGAAAGGAACAAAGGACGATTTTTTAATTAGACATACATTCAAACAGCTATCAGCTGTGACAACAGTGTTTTTAATAACAGTTTAAAGAAACACCATGAAGTAAATATTGATGAGGTAAATATTTTGCTTAGTGTCGTACGGAGAAGACCGAGTCAACATACGACATCATGTAAACAAACAACGTTTTTAGTTATGTGATAAATAGAATCTCACATTCGTGCCAATTTAATATTGATTTTATTAAATTCAAAGGGCTATATGTGAATTAAAACTGTTAAATAGATAATCCACTGCTTTTAGATATATGTTAGCGAAAGGGCAAAATTAAAAATTGTCTTAAAATACCATTTATTAACAGATTAACAATATCTTTACATTAAGAAACTAAAGTATCCGATAGTTAAATAAAACAATCATAATCTTTATATAAATCATAAAACGGTATAATTTCAACTGTACATAAAAACAGAGACCTTCTTCAAGAATTAAAATGCAGGTTTTGGCAACAATAGGTAGAAGATCTAAATTTGTGAATAACAAAGACATTCTCTCCTCTTCCGAGCAAGCAAGAAGTGTTTGCTATTGTAAACATATTATATGTATCCTTATATTGTTATATAAAGGGCAATTTAAGATAACTTGAGATTCTGTCTCAGTATCATTGTAACAGAATGTACAAAGCCTTTCCTCCACTACTAGACACATATCTTCATGTTTTGAGTCTTATTGGTGCTTTAAGCCAATAAATATCGCTTTCATGCTCTTAGTAAATGGCCACAATTAAAGTCCATTTCATAAACCAGAGTTACAGATAAGCTTTTTGAACAATTGGGTAGTGACCCAGGCAACAATTATGTTTTTAATTGTGTATTTCATGATTTTAATTGATTAAAATAAAAACAAAACAAATTGGTTGGTGACACTGTTTTGGGTGTCGGACAACAAATATTATATAAAAAAATCTAATAAAACTTCTTTTACAATAATGATGGATGACATCAAAGTACTTGATAGTTTACAGAAAAGTATAACAATGATGCTTGTCAGAACAAATTATTTGGGAAATAATTAATTTAATATTGGTATCCATGCTTCTGAATTTAATTGGATATTTTGACATTTTTAATTTGGTATTTAAGCAAATACTCTGCTTATCTGTAGCTCTGATAAACGCTTTTGTATGAGTGATCGCCAGAGCATAACAAATTCAACCTGATATACAGTCTTCTACAGTATCATATTCTTTCTTCCAAAAGCAGGTTTATTGATATGAATGTGTACAACAAATTGATAGCCTCAGTTGATGCAGATTTTTGTTACGTTTATATTAACATTCTTTTTTGACTTGACATATTCAATGATTTGGACAATATTTAAAAGGTGATGTTTTTTCAACACAGGGTAGCTAAGCTCCAATTGTGATAAATCGGTCTGCGGTGTAACTTTGCAAATACTTTCTATCAACCCCGCTGAAAGTCCGGTTTCAAGTGCTGGTGTCATACTTTTGACAATGCTATTTTCTGCATGGAAGTATTTTTGCAGCATTAACTTCAAACATTGAATCTGCCCTTTGTCAAAGCTGTCATTGGGGTCTTCAAGCTTTAACTCTGTGATTTGAGTTTTACATATAACACAGGTGCACTTCATCAGACAGTTGTCACAGCATCTGTGAGGGTCTTCCTGTGGCTTATTAGAAAATCCAAAGTATTCTACTATAAATTTCCGTCTACATTCAGTTGTCTTAATATACTCACAAATTCCCTCTTTAATGTGAGATTTGGCAGTGTCACTATTGTTATAAAAAAGTACACTAGAACTTTCTTGGCCATCTCGACCACAACGCCCAATTGCTTGAACAAACGCTGCGAAACAAAGGAAAGGAGAAACACAGAAATTATAAGTGCATTGTTTACAGTTACAGTGCCAAGATCTTTAGGTGTCTGCAGGGTTTGATATTAACAGTTATCCCCTTGTCCTGTGCCATGTAGATTCTACTGGGGACAAGTTAATTGTCCCAGGTGACCTGTCCTACGGACAAGTAAATTTTATAACAAGAAATGAATTTTACATCTTTAAAACTTGTGACTGAAAAAATGTCAAAACATTGGTGATCACATGTAAATGACAAATAAAAACCATCTTGTTTTCATTGGTGGAATGTAATGTCACTTTCTGACATAATTCATCTTGTTTTTTGTATCACTTTTACATGAAGTGCAGGGACTAGTAAATTTGACTGGGGACAAGTAACAAGTTGCCGAAAAAAGTTAATATCAAACCCTGGTCTGCCATGCTATTCAGGTGACACAAAAATGTGTTCATACACTTAAACATGTTCCTATGACAATATAATGCAAGAGCTAAAGTAAAAAGGAATTGCAATCACAATCAAAGTACCGGTAGGTAAGAAAAAAATATAACTTGCAATTTGAGTAATATTACATTTTTATACATGTCCCTTTTCAATAAAATTACAAAATATATACTATTATTTCCGAAAATTCAGCAACACAGTTTAAAACATTACATGTATCAAGACAGTGTATAAATGATTTCAGTGTTTAGATAGAATTTATATGATTAACATTATCATAAAGTTAATGTTAAAACACTGAAGAGACTTCAAAGAGCAGTTAAGAAGTACTATATTAATAAAAAGTTATATTACTCTCAACACTGGATGGAGGGCTCACATGGACAATTTTCCTAATATCTGCCACATCCATGCCCATGCCATAAGCTTCCGTGGCAAACAGAACTCTAATAGTGCTCTCATCTGTTGAATTAGTCATTTCTTTCACAATGTGCGATTTCATCTGGAACACAGAGATATATTCAGTATTGATAAAAAAAAATAAGAATAAATCACATGTATTCATGCAAAATAGAGAAATTTCAACTTATGGATGATCAGATGTGCCGAGTTTCCTATCATTTCAGCCTAAAGTTTATTAATTTTAAAAGTTTCCAGTCACAAATTTAAGATTCTATTTATCACATAACACACAATGACATGAAAGTTTCAAATTGATGTCGTCAATTTATCTATAAGTGATGACAGCACATTTTGTACACATATGGCATTGTTTGTTACTTACGTGATGTCATTTGGCATGCTATTGAGCATTTACAACTTTAAATAAAGTTAGCATTATGTTCATACAGTTGATACAGTGATATATAATATATGATTGAATTGAGCTCTTATCATAACTCATGATATACCATGGAAATACACAAGCGTGTCTGTTTAATTGAATTATAAATGTGTACAAAAACTTTGATTCAGTCATCACATGACAGGATAATACACTAGTGTACTATGATATTAAAGTCATGGTGTTAGTACACTACCAGAAGCTATTGTAATAATATTGCGATAAATGCATTTATTATATACATGTCAATAATTATATAAGTGGTACCTTCATTTTCCTTCAGTGGAATACAAAACTCTGTATGACCTCTAGAGGTTTTCTGAATATGTGTCACTAAACTACTAAAAATGTATTTCTGTACCACTATACTACTAACGTTGTATGAAGTCACGTCTTGACGTCGTTGTCTGTGTAAACCAACTAGTCTTAATACCATACGGTGCTGTACTATTTTTACAAGCTTTTTTATGAAGGTATATAATAAAAGGAGTAGTGTGATCTTGAAGGCGCATCACCTCTTGTGGACATGTAAAGTCTCTCGTGAGATTCTGCAGATATTAAATATCCACTCGAGGTGAAATAAACTTCCAGGTCACGTTACTGTAGTAATACTCCTGTTATATTAAATTAATAAGAATATCAAACCTGTTGTGATTGAGGTGCATGATACTGTGCAACAAGAGGTGTAGCAAAACATGTTTTTGCTCGCTCGTGTAATAAACCACACCATTTCAGAGGCAAATAAATTATTGTTTTAGGATATTTGGTGCCCTGCTCTTGCAACGTTTTCAATATAGGATCCACACATGAGAATATGGAATCTTCGGCTGTATTCTTTCCTCCAGTCGAAGGAAGGCGCCTTTGAACTTCAAGAAACACATTTGGCCTGTAATACCATAAGATAATTATGATACCTGATAAATGAACAAAAATGTTCAAAAGTCTTGTTAGATTTGGGTTGTTTTTGTTTAGCATTTGCTAATCTAATAGACTGCTCAGGTTTACACTGTTTGATGCCATCATGGTCATCAGAAATTTTCCCAGCACACTTATTTCCAATATATATATATTTTAATATTCAAATAACACTCAATTAAAGAAACATATTTGGCTGTTGATATGATTATAGCATGCTTTCAAGGCATTTACAAGAGCTTGCATTGAAAAATGTATAAATGAAACTAACTTGACAAAACTGTTTTACTAAGTCACAGTTGGCATACGTCCCTTTATTACATACAAATATATAGAGGATCTTAAACGAGTTCCCATTTCATATAAGATTTATGAAACGAGTTATGAATTATTTTAATTTTAACGAGACTTTTGGCGAGTTAAAATTAAAAATAATTCATAACGAGTTTCATAAATATTATATGGAATGGGAACGAGTTTAAGATCCTTTTTATCACATTACAATCAAATTAGTAAAAATTAATTCAGATGGACATAGAACCGCCACGACGTCATACTTTAGCGCCAAAACGTCATAAAATGTGTGACATCGTAACGTCGCGTCTCACACATAACGTTGCGTATAAAAAAGTTTGTTTTACCTCTTTACAAAATAGCAGTCTAGGCCAACTTTTTAACAAACCCATAACAATGTTTTGTGTAACGTGCATTATTTTTATAAGCTGTCACAAATAATAAGTTTATGACTGTATTTGTAATAAATAAAATAGTTTCAGTTAATAAACTTGCGTAGTGTTACAGGTTTAACTCAACCAATCAAAATCGTTCCACGTTGTATTACACGTGTGTCATACAATAGAATATTAAATGGGTGTTCGACACTGCTAACAAGCGACGTTATGTGATAAAATAATTTATACATTATTTTGGTTTTATATTTGAAAATTTGCCCTCATAAGAATAACACATACAGTAAATTTATATTTATAATAAAACCTGTCTGGTGATGCGGAGATAACTATGGGATCATGCATGTACAAATTATTCTTGATTTCCGTCTGTCCTTTCAGTGTTGCTGTTGCAGTTAATGCCACTATCTTGGCTTTAGGCAAAATTGTTCTTAATGAGCCCAGTTTTTGATATGCAGGACGGAAATTTGATTGTCCCCAGGAAAGAATACAATGGGCTTCATCCACAACAATGTGAGATATCTGAAATAATACAAATAATAATGGATGTATATCACAAAATTATTATAACTATTCAATGTGTTAACAGTTGCTGTTGTTGTATGCTCCCGAAGGGTCTAGAGACATAGCTTTTTTGGCTGCTTTAAATTATAAACAATTTTTTTTTTAATGTCTTACTATTAATGACTGACAGTAGTAATAATCATTACAATATAATATAATGCAGAATGGCAGGAACCAATCAGATTTCGTTTTGTAAAAAATGCTCTTTGGCTTGATTAGGAAGACCTCCAACAAGTATGTTATACACTATTACACCTGTATTATGAAAATTGATTGGATTCTACCATACTGCATTTGAGCTGTCTCTCATTTAACTTGTATACTTAAATTATGTGGTTAGGTGTTTAACCCTTGTTGTGTTGGCAACCTAGATACAATGAGATAAGCGACCTGTGTCAAGTACAATTTTTGCTGCTCATCATTAAATTTACCCCCAAAATGGTAAATGGAATAAATTAAAAGAAAATTACATTATATTAATTAAGCAGGACAAGGATTAACAAAAAAATTAAAAAATGACTATGCCCTTTGTCCATTGATATTTTGCAAGAAATTGTGTGTATTACCTTTTCTGATAATATAGAAGACATCAATATTTGTTTCACTTCAGTTTGTAATACTTGCTCTGGATGAGACAGGATATACCTGTATACACCTTGCTTCAGGTTGGACAAATTAGTCTGTAAATCAGATGTGTAATATGTGTAAACAATGTTTAAACTCAAATTATAGGGACTGGAAGCACCCTGGAAAATGTTGGGTGGTTGAGCAAAAAAATAATTATAACCATATTTATGTGTTGAGAATTTTGCATTACACAGAGTCATCAAAGTTTCAACTCTATATAATAAATAAACCAAAACTAAAAACATTAACATTTTAACATGGTTAATGCAAATGCATGATACATTTGAAACAGAAGCACAGCATATGATTTGTACTTGAATTTAATTCTAAACCTGTACAATAATAAATTTCCAGATTGTCTCCAGTCCATATAAATGAAACCAAATTGATGTATAGAACCATAACGTTATCACTGAATTCTGGTTCTGTCAGATTAATAATTAATGAAACATACCAATTAAGTTAATTTTATAGTTTTATGTAAACAAAATAGCATATAAAAATGTTACAAATCCTGTATACAAAATAAACTATAGTATATATTATTAGTTATTGGGTTTGTTACTGACCCCTCACAGAAAAATGTGGTCAGTCAGATTTATAGGGGGCGAGGCGATTGCCGAGTCCCCCTATACATCTGACTGACCCACATATTTCTGTAGGGGGTCAGTAACACACCCAATAACTGATTTATTGCATCGAGCACCTTTGTTTAAGGTAAAAGCTGATATTTAACCCATTTATTGGAGCGTCAACGTCATTGAGAGGTTCGCGCAATTTGACGTCATAACGTTGACATCACGACCGGTACAGTTTAAAAACATTATTAAATTTGCTTATTATGTTGGTTACTAACGCCTTAAAGAACTATTTGCAAATGATTTAAACTTTGAGTCGGAATTATAGTCCATATTGTTTTAGTGACTCTCTATGAAATCTACTGACCCACTATAGAATAATAGAGGGTCACCATGTGACCGCTCTAATCCAATGAAATTCATAGGATTTTGTGCGAGGTGCAATAATTAACATTATTTTAATTGTTTATAAATAATTGAGATGCATGTAGTCACAGTCAATATTGTCAGTTCAGTGGCTTTTTAAATCCTTTCAGTAAATGATATATAGAATATCATAGTTTCTCCCAAATGACATTATAAAACTCACCATCTCAAAATTGTGGCTCGTATTAATTCTGTTTAATATTATGTATTTAATAAAATTTAACTGAGAATGTTGACTTGTGTGGTAACAATTACTGTTTTGCTCAATAACACTTTATATTGCTTAATCAACTAATTATATAATGAGCAATAACATATTTAAATATCTCTCGGAACTACAATGCAAACATTATGTGAACTTATTTTTCAGCATTTTGATCAGTTTAAAATATATCAGTCAATATTCCAATTTAAACATTTATAAACAATTCAAAAGTATAATACTGTTTCTAATAAATACTATGAGAAAACGTCAATTTTGTCACATGTCCCTTTAAATTAATATGTACAGTAAATGTCGAAAAGAAAAGAAAGACAATCTGAAGAGAAAAGAAAGACAATCTGAAGAGAAAAAAGTGTTCCTGTCTTTTATTCCATTCCAATCTGTACAATGAAATATATTGTATCCCATGGTTATAAAGATTATCAGATCATGGTTATAAAGATACTGGTATCAAACACCTGTTTACATGTAATCAAATCATGCACAACAGAAGGAAATAAAAGTTAATTTGTATTGCATGGTGTTTACAGTTAATCAACACTTCAATTAATAATTGGTGGAAGAAGCTCAAATGACTTAGTTGAACCACCATCCTTCTGTAAGTAAATGACAAACTTTCTCTTATATAAAATTGTATGAACCTTGGCCATTAGGAGGGCACTTGAAACATCGCCTATGACCAATGAACCATGTAAGATACAACAGAAAAGGCTTACTCAGCTGGAAAAAAAAGTCTCAACAATTTTTTTTTAATTCATCATGAGGTCCAATTATTAACGACACATTTTTTGTTCAGACAGTTTTATTAGAAAATGATTACCTTAATATGGCAAAATAATATTCAACTGGTGGAAGTAAAAGGTATGGACGAATAGAAGTATTTATATTTCCATAAGGTCATTTGAAAAAAACTAAAATGTTTCCATAGGACACGGATGCCCCCACTAAGGTCACTATACCATAGCATTTTGATTATGCACATAAACACTGTTTTGACTAAGTCAAGGGACATAACTCTGTGGTTTCTGGTCCAAAATAAAAATAAAAACTATGCGCATCTTCACTTGCTGGTCAACATTCCTGTAAATATTGGCGACCGTGGGTTAAAAAGTAATGGAAGAGGGCAAGTTTTTGGGACGGACGGACAAGTGCAAATGTTATATGCCCAGTTTGGGGGCATCAAAAAAACTAGTTTTATCTCAAAAAAAAAGAGTTTGTAATATAAATTAAATTTGCTTACCTGTGCTTTAAACACTTTGCCTTATTTAAAGGGAATGTAGTGACAGCCAAACAAGCTCTATTATTGAGAGTTCTGAAAAACTTGGAAAAAGGTGATGAATTATCAAAATCGGATGATAAACAAAAAAGATATGACCATTTAAAGGTTGTTCTAAAATGAATATGGGAGCCGCCATTTTTAGAACTATGACGTCATAGTTCCGTATTACCATATATTGGAATATTGATAATTATCATTTAAAACGAAGAAAATCAATGCAAATGAATGTATTTTTTTTATTGGACAGTCACATATAAAGCATTATTGTCATTAAATATTACATATTTTTCATACAGTTGCTGTCATTTTCCTCCTATATCAGTAAATGTTCATATTTATAAATATTCCATATATGGTCATTTAGAACCGTGATGTCATAGCTCTCAAAATGGCCACTTCCATATCCGTTTCAACAGAAACTTCAAATGATCATAACTTCTTTGTTTATTGTCCAATTTTGATAATTCTTTCACCCTTATTTTTTTTTTTCAGAACTCCCAATAATAAAGATGGTTTGGCTGTGTCGCTACATTCCCTTGAAGAAATAATAAATACTTACCTGTATTTTATCGGGGAATAAAATACAGCTAGGAGTTCCGAAGCATAGTAATTAAATCACGAGTGCTGTATGTATATTTATTATTTTGATTCTAACACGACAAAAATTCTATTGTTTACGGCTGTTTACGCTATTGTGGGGACACTATATTATATCGGAGGTCAAGGTTACAAGGCTGCTATGTTTACAGGCTGTTCCCTTGGGCACCCCCATAAGTAAAGTTTTGCACGGTACAGTATGTTTAAATGCACTAGTAGTCATGTGACAAACATGGCATTTTTGTTGCAATTAGAATTTCATTAAAATTAATGTTGGAGTTTGTCTTCGTGACGTACCTTTACCAAAATGTTTATTTACTTTCGTTCTGTGACGTCAATGGTTTAAAAAGTGATGTAATGTGGCGCTTCCAACAGATGAAAAATATGTGGGGAATTAATGAAACAGTCATAAATGAATATTTTACTGTAGATGTCTCTCCTCTTTGTGTGTATGAAAGACTGCGCCGGTCGTGTTAGAATTACTGTTCTTTGATTCTAGGCTAGATCATTTGCAGCATAATTATACCTCAAAAATATTCATAGTCAATGAGGTATCCCAAAATAAAACATAAATAAGTATAGGTATACAACATAGTTAAAATTGGTTTCTAGACACCATTTTACATTGTAGAAAACAACAACAAGAGGTCAATGACCTTGAAGCTCTACTGATTGATTTTGATTTCAGGAAGTAGTCGCTACAGACTTGTTTTTTGAAAATCTATTTTTAACTGTGGCGGCCATCTTGAATTTCCGGCCGACCTGAAATTTTGTTAAGATCAATAAGACATTAAGAGCAACATTCCTGTGAAGTTTCATGAAAATCCGTCAGGTAGTTTCAAAGAAGTAGTCGCTACAAGTTTTCATTATATAACTCTATGTAAACAAAGCAGCCATGTTTAAGGTCAAATCAAAATGATTTTCGACAAGGACCAACATCATGTCATACTGATCATTTTAGAAAAAGTCCCATATCAATATCTCTTATTGTTTTGAAGAAGTAGTCGCTACAAACTTATTTTTTAAAAATCTATTTTTAGCTGTGGCGGCCATCTTGAATTTCCGGCCGACCTGAAATTTTTCTAGGATCAACTAGACATCAAGAGCAACATTCCTGTGAAGTTTCATGAACATCCGTCAAGTAGTTTCAGAGGAGTAGTCGCTACAAGTTTTTACTATATAACTCTATGTAACCAAAGATGGCCACTGGCAGCCATGTTTAACGTCGAATCAAAATAATTTTCCACAAGGATCTACATCATGTCATGCTGATCATTTTAGAAAAAGTCCCATATCAATATCACTTATAGTTTTCAAGAAGTAGTCGCTACAAACTTATTTTTTAAAAATCTATTTTTAGCTGTGACGGCCATCTTGAATTTCCGGCCAACCTGAAATTTTTCTAGGATCAATTAGACATCAAGAGCAACATTCCTGTAAAGTTTCATGACAATCCGCCAAGTAGTTTCAGAGAAGTAGTCGCTACAAGTTTTTACTATATAACTCTATGTAAACAAAGATGGCCGCTGGCAGCATGTTTAACGTTGAATCAAAACGATTTTTGACTAGGATCAACATCATGTCATGCTGATCATTTTAGAAAAAGTCCCATATCAATATCACTTATAGTTTTCAAGAAGAAGTCGCTACAAACTTGTATTTTAAAACTCTATTTTTAGCTTTGGCGGCCATCTTGGATTTCACATCAACATGTATTTTTGCTAGGATCAACTAGACTTTATGGGCAACATTTCTGTAAAGTTTCATGAATATCCATCCAGTAGTTTCAGCTGTGAAGTCGCTACAAATAAAAGTTTACGGACAGACGGACAGACAGACGGACAGACGACGGACGCCGCACCACGGCATAAGCTCTGCTGATCTCTGATCAGTAGAGCTAAAAACAAACATCAAATTAAAAAAAGAATAAAACTGATGACGATATTGCATTTACTTGTCAGCATAATATGATAATGGTAAAATACATCTAAAAATATCCCCAGTCAGACTTGAACTGACATCTCTCTATTTATCAGGGTTACCCCTGAAGTTCAGAGTGTACTTAACTTTGTACTACAGGGATGCAAATAATTAATGCAACTACCTATCTGCAGCTGACGGTAAACACCCAGTATAAACTATGTATCAGTTTTACCAAGCGATTACACACTGTATTTTTTTTTTTAAATCCTCGAATATTTTTTTCAATGCAGTTAGCATGCAGGGGCATAGCTAGAGCGTTTGTAAAGCATATGCAAGAGACACATTATGCTAGGGAGCATGCAACATTCAATAATGCTCCTCGGATACTTGTTATTATTCATAGATACTTTATGGCGCCTTTTGGAAGTATTTCAATACCTACTTTGATGATTCAGGCTGATTTGTTTCAATACCTTTGGCTGTTTTTCTCCTGTAACGTTATACAAAACAAGATTGATCTCATATGCATGGTGTTGTGCATTTACCAGCTATTACAGCATACCTATTATATAAAGCAGTCCGAAATGAGCTAATCGGAGCCTTCTCTGAACTTATCAGCCTTTTTTTATGACTTCTGATATTTCATCTGGCTTTAGGTTCATCTGGCTGTAGGCCTAAAGCCGCAAAAAAAATGCTTTTAAGGTCAGAGAAGGCTCAGATTAGAAATGAGCGTGCATGTTCCTAGAAAGACCTATATTTCTTCTTTTTTTTCATCGGTTTTAATTTTTAAAAAAAAACATGTAATTATGCATATTAGTGTTGCAAATTGTCAATGATAAAACATGCAAAACATTTTAAATTCCTGTGACAATTTTTTTTTTAAAACTTAAAATGTGTAAAATAAACATGTTCAGAATGATCTTCTTCTTCTTCTTCTTCCGTTACTGTGCAGGACTCCTCTGGAGCATACTCGCACATTGTGAACTATGTACACGTGAGGGAGGGTCGGTAGTGCAGTTAAAAACAGGTTAAAAACATCTTGTAACTGGTCACTCCGTCATAGCAACAATCCTCGTCTGGAACACTTCGAGGGATGGTGCGTCGATGAGGCTGACTGGGAGGGAGTTCCATAATCTGATGCCGGACGGGAAGAAGGAGTCACGGTAGCTATTCACTGTAGTAAACGGTTGAAGAAACCTGCTAGCATGTCCTCTGGTATTGGTGCCGGTAGGGTGGAAATATGGTACAATCGGGATTTCCACCAGCTGGTGTACAATGCGGTACATCATAGCAGCTTTGGCATGCTGTCTACGTGTCTGGAGGTCCTTCCATTCCAAGTGCTGAAGCATGGTGGTGACACTGCTCGTTCGGCTGTAGTCTCCAATGACAAAACGAGCAGCCCTGCGTTGTACTGCTTCAACCTTGGTGATGCTGGACTTCGTAGATGGATCCCATACTGTTGACGCATATTCTAGTTGTGGTCTAACAAGGGATTTGTAGCAAGTGGACTTAACTTCCTTGGGGCATGAGGATAGGTTTCTTCGAAGGAACGCTGTTGTTGTTTGCCTTCTTCGTGACAGCATCAATGTGTGGGTTCCATGATAACTTACTGTCTATGGTAACTCCCAAATATTTAGTCTTTGATGTCATCTGCAGTTGCTTGCCATGTATAGAATAGGTGGCAGGAATAAAACGCCTCTTGTTTGTGACTCTCAAAACCTCACATTTGTCGGGATTAAATGCCATCTGCCAGTCATCTTCCCATTGCTGAAGGTGATCAAGGTCTGATTGTAGCTTCTTGGCGTCTTCATCGGAGTTGATAATCCGGTACAGCATGCTGTCATCAGCAAAAAGGCTGACCTTGGACTCAACTCTCGATGGTAGGTCGTTTATGTACACCAGGAAGAGCAGTGGTCCCATGACTGTACCTTGAGGAACTCCAGAAGTAACTGGAGCAGACTGAGAAGATTGTCCTTCTAGTACCACTTGTTGCGATCGATCAGCAAGGAAGCTCTTTATCCATTCCAGGGTCTTGTCTCGAACACCGTAATGATGAAGTTTGGCAGCAAGACGCTCATGGGGGACCTTGTCAAAGGCTTTACTGAAGTCCAGTAGTATGACATCCAGCTGCTGTTTGTTTTGTTAAGGCCTGATGCTAGATCCTGGAGTGTGGTGATTAGCTGGGTTTCACAGGACCTCTTCTTCCGGAAGCCATGCTGTCTGTCTGTCAATATGCTGTGCTTCTCGAAGAAGGTGATCAGGTGGCTATGGACAATGTGTTCCATGACTTTGCAGCAGATGGAGGTGAGGGAGACAGGTCTATAGTTTGATGCTGTGTTCCTATTTCCTTTCTTGAATAATGGCGTGACAAAGGCACCTTTCCAGTCATCTGGAGTCTGACCTTGGTTCAGTGAAGCCTGAAAGGTGAAAGTCAATGCTGGTGTAATGGAGGTGGCCATTTCCTTGAGGAATCTAGAGGAGATCTGATCAGGGCCAGTGGCTTTGTAGGGATTCAGTCCAAGTAAGAGCTTCAATACGCCTTTCTCTGTTACATGGATGGGAGGGGCAGTAGGAGTGTGACTCTGTCCAAGCTGAGGCATGTGGGTCCTGTTCTCCCTGGTGAACACTGATGAAAACTGCTCGTTCAGTATATCTGCCTTTTCCTTCGGGTCCGAATGGGTTGAGCCATCCTTCTTCAAGGGTGAAACGCCTGTCCCATCACACTTCTTGCTCTTCACAAAGGAATAGAGCTTCTTAGAGTTGCCCTTATCGCTTACAAGGTCGCTGACATATTCGTTGTAGGTTGTCCGACATGTAGACTGAGTGTCTTTCTGGATGGTGCGGTATCTCTCCCAATCTTGAGGACGATTAGTAGGTCTGGCCTTCTTATAAGCCCTGTGTTTCCTCCTGGACAGTCTGTGGATCTTCCGGTTACACCATGGTTGGTTGAACCGTGATGATGTCATCTTGGATGGTACATGTGACGTAATGGTCTCAATGCATTTCTGTTTGAAGATTGACCATAGACTGTTGATTGGGGTAGATAGGCTGTATTTGGATGTAAAACGTCGCAGAAAAGTCTCGAAGTGTGTCGTGCATGGCAGTGATGTTGGCACGCTTCCAAAGGAAAATGACTCTCTTAGTTGGCTTCTGTCTGCTTGGTATAATGTTTGTGTCTACCAACACAATATCATGGTCACTCAAACCAGGTATAGGTGAGTTTTTGGTGACAAGTGAGGGACGGTTTGTCAGGAAGATGTCCAGTGTATTCTTCGCTCGTGTTGGATAGTTGACTATCTGTTCACAGCCTATGTCATTGATAACATCTATAAATGCCTGGTTGATAGGGATGGAGTAGTTATGTCCTGATATTGAGTCATCAGACCAATTAATGTCAGGTAGGTTGGCGTCTCCTCCTATCCACAATGTATGATCTTTATGACTTGCGTGTAGATCAGTAAGCGCTTTACAAAGATTGTTTGCATAGTCTGTGTTGTTATCAGTTGGTCTGTAGATGCTTCCAACAATGAGGGGTTTCTTCAGGGATGTGCAAGGGAATGCTGCCGCAACAAACTCTGTGTTGGAATGAGTGTCAATCTCTGTGGCATCAATATCAGTTTTGGCGTTAATTGCTACACCTCCATAAGAGCTTCCAGGTCTGTCTCTTCTCGCGACAAATCTATAGTTGTCTGGCAAGACTTCTCTCTCAGCTATGGATGGGTTCAGCCATGTCTCGCTAGCGAGAATAATGTCAGGGTCTGAATACTCCAGCATACTCCAAAAAGATTCTCTCTTAGCACGCAAGCTTTGAAAGTTGATGCTGATGACTCGAAGCTTTTTCTTGGATATAGGTGTAGACTTTCTTGCCTTTGGAGAAGATGAAGATCTGGGAGGTCCTGGACTGTTATCAAAGGATGAGATTGATGACCGTGAAGAGTCTGTGTTGCTAGGTGTGCTGCAAGCTGATAAATGGCCTGTCTCAAAATCTTCAAATAAACTGGAGTTGAAGTTCGGCATTCCGCAGCTGCAACAGTACCAGCTAATGTCTGAGCGTTCTAATGGCTCATATACAGCAGTATTCATTTGGAGGCATTTGGCATGAAACCATTTCTCACATCCAGAGCAGGCTATAGAACGTATCTTCTTAGACCATGTATAGTGGTTTCTCCTAATATCGCGGGTTCTTTAATATCGCGGTAAACACTATTTTAATGACATCACCCTCAAGCGCCACCTACATGTGATCAAAATCACACAATTCATACCCGAAGGTCACGCTTATGTTTACAAATACATATCGACAAAAGGTCGCAATTCACGGTAAGTAAAATTGGTTTTCCATATAAATACATAAAAACATCACAATGTGTAAATTTCCTCCACCCCCTTACCAACAAAAGAACCCATAACACTTCGTAAAATAAGTAAGGATATTTATGAATGAACTTGTTGTGGTCACGTGACGACGCTATGTTGCGAACAGGGCACCTGCCAACAGCGCCAATAAATTAAGGGGAACTAATAAAGAAGCCCTGCTACGCCTTTTCCTACGGAGTTCCCAAATCGATTTGTAGACGCACATATTGAGGGGATGCAAGACACTTTGTTTTGTTTTTGGGGAAAGTGTGACTTCTGTCCACATTGGAAACACCTTAAGTACTGCTGTAATGCTACAGTTTTGAGGCGTGACTCTGTTTTCAGATGTCCACACTGCCTTACAAAGGTCTAATTGCTAGTACAAAAGTTAAAAAAGTAAAGAAAACAAGTGTTGAGTGATGAATTGATGTAACTTGCGTGATTATTAAAAGAAACTGTTGAATTTCAGCATAGAGTTGTAGTTTTATTTGCAGATATATCCCATTTATTTTATTTAGATTTTTTTGCAATCTATAAACTCTAGTCAGGGCGTCCACTGTTTACCGCGATATTAGAGTACTCTCCCCTGACAACAGTAAAAACATAGCTGTCGATATCGGATAAAATTATTTCAATATTTAATCCATCTAATGTTTTAATACTATGTACAAATACAAATGAGGTGTTTGTGAACGTAACCAGGACAGAAATAATTTGAGATAAATGTTGTATTATCATTTATTTAAACTGCAAACAGTAAGTACCGCGATATTAGGGAACACCATCCTACATGCTTTCTTGCAGATGTCACAAGGATATATATCTAGGACCAGGGTTTGGGTGGCAATCAGATGCGTTGAGGATCAGTAGAGAAAACATATACAGCAGGTGACCAGTCAAGCATCGCTTGGGAGAAGAAACTAATATGTGATTCATCTGCAACTTCAAACTGCACTGGAACATGCCAGAAAATATCTGAAAATGGGTACATTGTGTACTACTGGTGGGTGGGGTAAGGTTGTCACTAGTGGTCAATACTGTGGTCAGCAGAGTAGCTAAAAGTGGTATAATAAGATGTGCCTTCATTCTTCCACTAACTGTTATATAGTCCCAATGATATATGTAGGGGTCTTCTTACAATCGAATAAGTTCAGACCAATGTTTACATTTTTTTCACTTCACTTCCGGTTGGCGGTAAAACTGATGAATTGTGAAAAGTCAATATAAACATCTAAATACACATTCCTGGGTCCAAAAACTGGTGTGGTATAGTAATATGACACAAATACTCAATAACTAGCTGCAAAAATTTGGAGATTCAGCAGTGGGTGAGCAAATAAAGATATTTTTCTCCTGTCAACTGAAAGATGTCGACCCTCCGTCACGTGACCTACAAGCACCGGTTGAGGATACAGCAATGATAAACAATGTATCATACCAAAGCATCCAACTCTTTCAATTTCATCTGCTTTAGAAATTCGCAGGAAAGGACAAAACTATTTGGGAATACACTGCGCTGCTGGTTAATAATTCATAATTTTGCATTGCAGAGATGTTGGGATTTTGTTTCATTTTCAGTAGGTGATAAAATTTGTGTTACTCGGTTTTTATCCTTAGGTTCTATAGTAAAATAAAAATCTTTGGCAGAGTAAAAAGACGATAATTTTCAAGATTTTGATCTTACAAGATACATATATTGAATCAATTTGCATGAATGTGTATGAAATAGGCAGGGTTTTAAAAGAATCACACTGTAGATACCTTAATTTTAACAGTAAACTTGGTTGAACATCAAGGATAAAGACCGAGTTTATCACCTACCAGAATGTATTAGTTATGTCTTATTCCTGGTCACTGATTGGTCAGTTTTTTTGATGATGCTCTATCAAAATTATGAATTCCGGAAAGTCCGGTTATTACTAAAATTACTCCATCAGATGTTAAATGGGCTAAACCTTCTATAATTTTGGTCTTTCCGAACCCTGTTGGTAAAACACATACAACGTCATTTTCATTAGCTGCTTCAATAGCAGATTTTTGTTCTTTTTTTAGCCGAACGCCGAGGATTTCCTCCATGTTGGACGCCATTTTTGTTTTGGTTACGTGCACCTGCTCAAACGACCTTCACCTATACAATTGGTGCATACCGGTCGTACATTCTTGAATAGTTACGATGAATATGGGACACAAGGGACCATGGACAAAAGGGACCAGACACTTGGGACCACATTTTTGGGACAAAAGGGACCTCATTATGGGACTCAAGGGACCATAGTTTTATTTTTGTATTTTTATACAATCATTTAATTAAGAAGCTGGATTATAAATGATCTATCTTCATGAAATGGCTATTTAAACAATTTATATGATAAAAACTCACAAATGACATATGTATACTACTAGTAAAACAAATAAATAATTGTTGTTTTTGCATACCTTTATATAAAAAATCCTGGATTTAAATATACTTATCCTTAAAAGATCCATATTATGGGAACAATTTCACAAACAAATAATTCCACATCACACACATAGGCACATACTACAAATGAAATTAAAATACTATTTTCAAATGCATGCAGCTTGTTTTTCTCACCAATTAAATTATTCTAAATACTGAACAAATATCACCAATTAAAGTCTGCATTAAGGTGTTAATAACTTAATATGTGATTGTATTTAATCAACAATACCAATACACTTGTCGCCAATTAAAGATGTTGGAATTCTTTAATTGTTTCCACTAATGACAATTAACTACGCATTAATTAGGTGTTAATTTTACAAACTGGTGTATTGTTTTTTTTCATACCAAGCCTTCATACCTATAAATGCTGATGATATATCTAGCAACTTCAAAACTTCTCCAGCCTTAAAACTGAAAAGTTATATTCTGTTCTTCAAAAATGCCTTCTTATCCGTGTATTTTCTGCAGTAAGGGTGTCTACAATAATCACCGTGCCGTCGAATGTGATATGTGTCGAAGATGGCAACACTTATTATGTGGTCATACAGGTTAGTGTCTTTCATATACTTCCATGCCCATTCGGTTAGAATTTAAATAATGTAACTGCATGCACATTACACTGCAGGCATATTTATGAAATGAAATGTTAATTTAAAATCTGGTTTACCCATGGTAATATTATTAATTTAATGAAAGATAATAACATAATAGAATATACAACAAAGTAACATCTTGACTATAATATTAATCTACTGAGACAAGCCGAGGAAGGAAATATTAATAAATATAGTATTTTTAATTAATATAAGTAATTTATGAAAGAAAATTTTCATGTAACTATTTTTTGTCATTTTAGGTATTTGCTGCCGTCAAGGGTCTACTTGCTGATTCGCAAGTGAAGACGTTTATCACAGACTTTGAAGCTGGCATATGGCAAGGTCTCCGCCAAGTCTTTGAAAACCCCGACATCAAGGGATGCGCCTTTCATTTCGGACAAGCCTTATGGAGAAAGATCCAGGAGATTGGATTACAGGTAAATATAAAAATAATTGGTTGTTAACATATTAATATGATATTCATAAAATATTCGTTTCTCAATCAATCAATTCATTTTTTTTTATTGTACAGTAAGTCAATCAATCAATTCATTTTTTTTTTATTGTACAGTAAGTCAGGTATACTGTGACTGTTGAATAGAAATAAAGGTTCATGCATAAATAAAAACTATATTTTCCATTTACAGAATGCCTACACCACACAGGATGATGTAAACAAGCTCCTTCGCAAGCTGTTCGCACTTCCTCTACTACCAGCAGCGGACATCGAACCAGCATTCAGGAAGCTCCAGGAGAAAAATACGTCTGCGCTCGTGGCAGTGGTGTTCCAGTATGTGAACGACACCTGGCTGGACAGCACCATCTGGCCCGTGGAGTCATGGTGTGTTTACGGAAGAGCCATCCGTACAAACAATGATGTGGAGGGGTGGCACAACAGATTAAAACAGCGTGCCAAGAAGGGAAATCTTCCCTTGTACCTCCTGATTACCCTGCTGTACAGCGAGGCGAGGGATACACCTCTTCAGTGCAAGCTGTTGAAGGAGAGAAAACTGAAGAGGTATCAAACGAAATCCACCAGGAGGATCCAGGGACAGCTCTTCCGTTTGTGGGACCGTTATAACAACAGAGAAATATCAACAGGACATTTACTCAGCCAATGCTCCAGAATATATGGACCCGTATAGAAAGTTGAAAATGTAAAATACTATTAGAACAATGTGCTGTATGAGATGTGCTATATTGTGTGTGCTATATGCGATAGACTAAGTTGTGGACTATATTGTGATATATTCAATTAAATGTATTATGTTAGATGGATATTAATGCAATTCTTGATATTTCGCTTTCGAATCAAGGAATGCCTTTTATCATTTACACTAACGAATCAAGAATTGCCTTTTATCATTTACACTAACGAAACAAATTAATAAGATGGATATTAATGCGATTCTTGATATTTCGTTTTCGAATCAAGAATTGCCTTTTATCATTTACACTAACGAAACAAATAAATAAGATGGATATTAATGCAATTCTTGATATTTCGCTTTCGAATCAAGAATAATTTGTACATATATGTAAGTTTTGTAAGTGTTTGACTTAAATTTGACTATATTTGCTATATTTTATTTTATCTCAAATTATGTTAACATGACATATCCTTTCTAATGACTACCTAGTATGTGCTGCGTTTTATATATATAATATGCTATTTATTTTATGAAAATAAAATTTATAAACATTGCTTTGCCTTTATCATTTTTTTTATATATGTTTCAGCTGATATGAAAAAATCATATAATGATAGGAAATACAATTATTGAAACTTATTTAATATTATTAAACAAATAAAATATTAAGCGAATTAAAGTAATCAATCACTTCTAAGGAATTTCAATGTCATTTAACACCGAGTTGAGCAAGCATTAACAAGTATTTTTCTGAGTTTGAGAACCTGTTGAATTTGATGAATTTGTCAAGAATTTGGGCAATTAACACATATCATATGCAAATCAGTCAAAACATACCATTATTAGCACTGGACTTACATGCAAGGTAAACATGTTCTTTGATTTAAATACTATTAGCAAGCTATTATTTGTTTTCTATTTAACTTAAATTCTGGAAAAAGAATGAACATTTTAACCTATAATTTTATTGAATAATTGACCATCAAATGATATTCTTGAGTTCAAGTTATCCTTTAAATTATCATTTAAATAATCAAATTATGATATTAATCATTGCAATACACAACTATTATCAATGTAAATCAACATTTTTAACTAATTTTTGAATGGTCCCTTTTGTCCCCTAATGTGGTCCCTTTTGTCCCAAAATGTGGTCCCAAGTGTCTGGTCCCTTTTGTCCATGGTCCCTTGTGTCCCATTACCGTTACGATTGGGCACCAGTCTACAGTTACCCCTACTCGAGTCTTGACGTCACATGCTGCTTCTCACAAGAAAAAGCTAAGAAATTTACATTTATACGCTTATTGGTGCAAGACTGAATCCGCGTACAATTTGCCGTTCTGAAAAATATGAAGCAGGCCGGACGAGGTAAACTCCGGACATGAAGAACAGGTCGACATAATGTTAAATTATGTCCGTTTTGTAAAACGCGTGCTGAAGATGAATATCATGTATTATTTTTCTGTCCATTGTACGCTGATATAAGAGGATATATTCACTATATCTAAAACTATTGACCTAACGTTTGATACACTATCGTCTCAAGATAAATTTGCGTTTCTTTTTACCAGTCCGCTTATGATTCGACAATGTGCCAAAACCTGCTTTTTAATTATTAGGAGAAGACATTTCTTCTTTCACAAGTAGTTGATCTTATTGGTTACATGTAATATATTTTATACTTGTATATAATGGAAGGTGATGTATTTGAAGTATTTGACATGATAATTTTATTTATGATTGAGCAAGTTATGTTAATCAGGCCATAGCAAAGCTATGATATAGGTATCTTAAGACAATTTTTAATTTGCGTTTATTATGAGTTTTAAAGGGCTTCTTATAATAACTCTGCGCGTGAACAGAGCTTATGGGATGGCGAGTTTTCCGTCGTACGGAGCCAGTCGTCCGTCTGTTAACCTTTGCCTTGTGACACGATAGGGACTTCATTATTAATCGGATCTTTACCAAACTTTGACATGGACTTTATATCAATGAAAGCTCTGTCAAGTTCGAACACCAGCAATATCAGATTAATAACACCAGAATTGTAGCCCTTATTTTACTAAAAAAAATCCCTATTCCTCTTTGTGAACATTCTAGCGCATTAATTTAGTATTTGATCTTTACCAAACTTTGCCAGATTCTTGATATTAATGAAAGCTCAGAAAGTCCAAAAATCAGCAATATCGTACCAGAAACATCAGAGCTGACCCCTTGATTTATTGAAAAATACAATATTCAGCCTTGTGAACACTCTGCATTTTTTTCCTCTTTGCATACATTCTCAGGTGAGCGACTCAGGGCCATCTGGACCTCTTGTTCATTCGATCTTAACCAAACTTACACACTTTCATAGGAAGCAGCCTTGCGTGATCCTCTCTCAGATTTATATAAATCATCCCGATCCATCAGCAAATACGACATTTCATAAGAAGCATCCTTACGTGGTCCTCTCTCAAATTTTCAAATAACCAGATTGTGTAGATAAACTAGATTATTTAAAAAACAAAAACAAAACATAATTGCCATGTGTCCCTTTAAAGAAATGTTCTGCCCTTGCCTGTCGTACAATTGTACAGTAATTAGATACTTGTTTGTATCTGAATGCATGCCGGTATATAGAATTTGGTTTTGAAAAGAAAACATGTATAGAGAATTCCGGTATCTCATCCCGCGTGTACATCCTATTGCTAAGTACAATCTGAAAGGATCAGAGTACAATGATTGCAAAATGTTTTACATAAAAGCAGGAAGAGAATAAAGACTGACGATATTACAGGGTTTAACAGTCGCATTCTTTTGCATTTTAAAGGGTCACTAGGCAATTGTGGATTTTTAAAAACTGGCGACGTCCTGTAATTTGGCCGCATAACTTACATTATGCACATCATTATTAATAGTTATTAGAGTAGTTAAAATTGTTTTTGCATATAACTAACTAATTGTTGCTTATATTCAGTGCATAAATACACTATTTTGACTTATGATAGCCGCAATGCAGCAAAATTGAATTGAACTTAAAGTTGAGCTTCTTAAATTTAAATAAGATACTATGAATATAATGTAGGATTTAAGATAGTAACATATACAATTTTAGGCATTTTTTTTTTTGTTATACCTTTTCTGTCATTTGTGACCATTTTCTTTGTTATCACGAAAATAGTGGGCATGGATAACTCTGAGTAGAATATATCCTTTCTCTTATAGGAAAAATAAGCTTTTTTGTTTTTAAACAGTGAAAAAAAAACATATATAAAAGTACATACTCGACCTCTGTATCAAAATTTTGCGTATAGTATTTTACAGTGAAAATGTCAAAATAACTCCAAAATACGTGGAATTTAAAGAATGGTTAATATAAAATCATTAAAAGCCTGGTGACCTATACGTTTTTACTTGTTTCGAAAGAAATGTCATAGCACCTTGTCATATACAAGAAATGTCATAGCACCTTGTCATATACAAGAAATGTCATAGCACCTTGTCATCTACAAGGTTTAAAAAAAGCTGAGCAGTAAAGCATACCCTTTTTTTTATCCTGAAGTATCATTTTAGCCAACGTGGTTCTCTTCAAAGAAAGAAAGAAAAACAAAAGTGGGGTACGGTCCATATGTGTTGTTTTTTTAAAAGTAAAAAGACAAATGAGTATTACATTTGTTTGTGAATATTTTGAAAGATAATTATATATTATGTAATTGAACATTAATCGTTGTTTTTTAATAAACAATTTTTAATGTTCAATGACCTTATTTCATCTCTTTTCAGTGAAATATTGTAGTTTGAAACACGTGTCTTTTTCAAAGACGTCTATCTTTTGATAATTTTGGATTAAAATGATACAAAAGATGTTTAAAACATAAATTTAACAAAACTCTCAGCACTACGTCCTTTCCAGCCAATCTCCTTAACGAGATACACTGTAGCATATTTAACATGTGTAGCATTAACTCCGGCGTTACCAGTTAGTTTAAACTTATTTATTTTACATCGATTGTAACGAAAGCTCTATGAACTTATTTGAATCACTCTCGATGTCTTCCTGGGTAGAACCAGTACTAAGCAATGCAGATAAAGTGTCTTGCTCAGGGACACAACGCATATGGCAATGACGGGAATCGAACCCACGACTTTGGGATCATGGGTCCAACGCTCTACCACTAGACCACCGCGCTCCACAAAAACAAAAAACAAACAAAAAAAGGAAAAAATAATTATTTTAATACCAAATATAATGAATGAACATACAGTTATAAATAATAATAATGAACACATTTATTAAAAGGGACACTGTAAAGGTTAAGCAAGGAAATAATTTTCTTATCAGAAAATCATGGCCACAATACCAAAGAAATACTCGATTTGATCAACACTTTCCTACAAAATATGCTTCTATATTATTTTTTATTCTGTGAACGTATTTACTTACAAAATTATTAATAATGATTTGCAAGTATGCAAGTAATGTGGATACACCGTGCTGTCGTGGTCGTGTGTAGATTTGTGGACACACCGTGCTGTCGTGGTCGTGTGTAGATTTGTGGACACACCTTGCTGTCGTGGTCGTGTGTAGATTTGTGGACACACCGTGCTGTCGTGGTCGTGTGTAGATTAGTGGACACACCGTGCTGTCGTGGTCGTGTGTAGATTTGTGGACACACCGTGCTGTCGTGGTCGTGTATAGGTTTAATTCCACTAAATCAGCCGGATGTGCTTGCCTGGTGCATCGAAAGTAGTTCTGTATTAAAGAGTGCTAATCTTTTTTTTTCTTTAAAACCTTTTTTTAGTGCAATTTCCTGTTAATTTGTGGCTGTAACTGTATTCTGGACATGTTGTTGATATTTGAAAATCATGAACATCATGTTTTTGACAGTTTTTGATATAAATTTCAGAAGTGAAAGTAGACAGGGTACGAAATTGCAAGGGATAAAAATAGCTTTGACCTTTGACCCGGTGAAGAAATATTTCTTAGAAGGTATTAAGGCGTACCGGAAGTAAATAAAATCCCATTGAGCCCTGTGTAAATGTTAACAACCTCCCTAGTTGATCATTTTTCAAAATGAAGTTCAAACTAAGATTCACTTACATACTCTTAGTGATGTGGCCTTCCTCTCTAGAAAACTGCTGAGAAAAGTAGGGGTCATGTGGCATATAAGAAAATAAAATTCTGATCTTTGTTGCCACCGTAAACAAAATGCATTCATTCGGCACCCCTTACATGTATTCTACTTTCATTTTCAAAACCTTCAAGTGATAAATAAAATCAACATATAGCCATGCAAATGGTTCTTACCTCTCACAAACAAGTCAATGAACCCATTTCAGCCAGAAAAACAGACCCTAAATACTCAAAAATGCCTTTTATCACAAGAAAAAGTGACGGATTATATTATTGGGAACTCCTTTCGATACACCAGGCATGAATACCAAAGTGATTTACTTCCGGTATGCCTTTAGGTGTCAGACCGGTCAAAATCAGCCCATTGAACACAATGCAATATAGGCTATATTTGGAGATCAGTCACAAGTTCCACAACATTCGTTCGCTTAAATACACTTTTATTCTGTGTATTAAACACATTTGGCTAGCTAACGGTCCCATATCTGGAATAAAACACCGATTCAGTTTTTCAACATTTCGCGTCATTCATTCACACTATGCGTATTTTGAAATAAAAATCTGTCAAAACCACATCTCTACCTAACCTCTGTGCTCATACTCTCCAAAGAAATAATCCTGACAAACACAGTAAAATACTTACTATTCATGACAACAGACATACTACTTTAACCTCAGGTTAGATTTAACAATGAAATAGAAACTAATCTTGGGAAAAACACATGCAAACTAGAAACTTTGGATTCTTTCAAGGAACTATTTCAGCACCCTACGACCCGGAAGTATTTCCTGACTGGTCTGACACCTTTAACCCCCTATTTCCTTGTTGATATTTAATAGCAGACATGTTTATTTGCATGATAAAGTAAGTTTCCCAGAATTCTAATCAGGTTTGAGTTTTTAACAGGTTGTCAACATTCTAACTTTACTATGGAAGAGGGCAATGGAGACTCATTTACGCTATTATAACCTGTAGATTTATGGACAAACCGTGCTACATGTCGTGGTCGTGGGATTACAGCAGTACTTGTGTACATTTGCGACTGATACGCGTGCCGCTATTTTCTCAGCTCATTTATTATTTAGTCATTATAATTCAGCAACCATCAATCATTTATACAATATACTATTTATAGTAATTACTTTCAAATTTAATCTTTCTTTTCAAAAGATAAACTTTTCTAAAAAAACAATAAAAAAACAACAATTCGCAATCTTCACGAGCGGTGCTACTCGGTATTTGGAAACTCTGACGGTATAGCCAGTATCACTGGCCAGTTCAATGCACAGAGCAAACATTCTACATTTATTCCAGACAAACAACCATCACTAAACAACACACTACAGCCAAACACGACAGGTTATGTAAGCAACTGAGACAGGTAGAAACTCGTATGTACAGATCACACAATCTTTTTCTACCAAAATAACAAACAACAACAACAATAATAAAAAAACAAAAACAAAAAATAATAAAAAAAAATCCTTGACGAACAGTTGTATCTTGTGCGACTCTGTGCGTATTAAAACAGAAAATACACATCTACAAGTGTGTGGTACTAAACAGTGAAGTTGATGCATCTGATAGCCCTGTGCTGGGCCAGGTCAAGGTGGGTTGCCTTGATATGTTCATTCCTATATAGCAGGGCTCAAATTTAGCGACAGTTTGGACTGGCAACATTTCGCCAGTAGCATGTTTTGTAACTGGCACTTGCAATGTCTACGGTTGTGTGTGTAAGTATAACTATGTAACAAATAAGTAAAAAGCACAAGATGATTCATCATTAGTAAACACGCTAGATTCCATATGTGTCATACAAATACAAAGACATATCAGGAAAACTTAAAAATATTAAAACACCATTGATATGGAAGCACACGTTTAAAAAAAAAAGAAGACATGCAGTTTCTAAATTAAACACGTAAGGTATTTGATGCACCTGCACATTTTGCCAATACTTGAAAAGTTTACTGGCATTCTGAAATGTCACTTGCATTTTGCCAGTACGCCAGCTTAATTTTGAGCCCTGTATATATCTAATTGGCTCATACTTTACTGAGAGAGTTGTTTTATTCGATTCTCTAATTACTTCACATTTATCATGGTCGAAGGACAACCGCCACTCACTTCCCCAGGTTTGATGGTTGTTGGGGTGGGTTTGAAGGGTAGTTTGCTGTTAATTTCGCAGACAGAGAGTCTTATGTTGACTGAGTAAAACATTGATGTGTAGAATCATAGGTCAACGCTGTGTGAAACCCCAGACTTTACTTGTTACTCATCTGACGGTCAAACACTACTAGACGTAATGCATAACATGGAGCAGTATGATCGACTGTGTTGAATCCTTTATTTAACTCCATCGTTTTCACATCGGACTGACCATCGTGCTTTAGTGAATCGTAGATCCTACGTAAGTGATAAGTTTGAGTTTGAATGTTTAGCTTCTAAAGCCGGGCTGAGTTTCTTTTCAAGCAAGTAAAGTTACGGTACATCTTCTATTTCGCTAACACAGCTTTAATGCGACACCAACTATGTATAACGAACGTATCGCCTTAAAGTACAGCAATACGACATCGTATTATCATCTGCGTTTTTTCCCTTCGTTAATAGTTGTCTTCGAGTTTAATGTACAGATTCCGTAGTCATTTCCTAGAAAATAAAATGAAGTTGTTTTGATGTTTTTGTTTCGACTAAATAGTAAAAATAAATAAGCATATATTGAGTGAATGTTGTATAACAGCTTTACTATCTAACTAGTGGCAATCTTTATACAAGTTTAATATGTTACTAAAACAATCAACTTAGGTGTCAAACAGACACGTTAAAGTAAAGCAAACATACACATACATACACATAATATGTCAAACATACTTATTATTCAAGTTTTGTCAATACTAATCCAACATATTGCGGATTATCAATGCATGTACATTAACGCTTCCTCGGAAACGTGACTGTTTATTATATACAACTGGAACACAGTCAATCTCCACGCAGAGTTATCGTTCCTTGCACTCACATTTCTCTGCTAACTACTATATTACAAGTTTTTGGTAAAACCTGTTAAACTGAAATACGTTTGCCTGAAACTTATTTATTGCTTGTGTAAAAATAATTTTCAGAATATCTGCAAATTAGATGTTGCAAGATTTGAAATAATGCATGAAAACAATTTAGTTTTAATCGGGACTATTTTACAACAAAACTAATACGTCTCAATCGAAACGCATATATATATGTAAACATTTCAAACCTAAGCTCGACAGCAGAAAATTACTAAAAACAATTAAGTCATAGATCATTTTTTTTGAAAATATTGAATATATAGGTCTATATTTTATCTTTGCGGATCACGTAAAAGGATTTATTATAAACATCGTCATAACTTTTTTTTTGAATAATCACGCGACCTAACCGTTTGCCCTACTTTCTTTGACGTTGACAGAGTCAAAAATGACTCTGGTAGAGATTGGAACACAGTGTGTAGCAGAGCGAAACACTTCATCGTCGAAAATCACGCTTGATTTATTACGTTATACCCCATTCTTCATCGTGATGGTGGAGAGTAACGGAACAAATCACACGGGGGTATCCGACGATGTAAACACTTAGGCACACATCCAGTCTCCATACCTCATTCCCAGTTGAGTTATTAAAACATACCTCATTCCCAGCAGATTCATCAAAACGTTTGTACGATATTTTGCCCAACAGTGTCACATGGCCGTTGTTCTTCCTTCTGTCAAAACATATGAATATAACACTTAACAAATATGATCCAAAAGAGAATTGAATGTTGTTTAACGGGTCATCAACACAGTATAGGTTATTTAGAGCCGCCCCAGAGAGAGGGGAAGGATACATAGGAATCCGGGAACATGCCCTGCTCTTATTATCGAATGGATTCCTATGGTTCTTTTACGTGCTCGGAGGATAGACTGAGACATGGAACCGCCCGGTTTACGTCCCCATTCGACGGACGAGGCTAAGTGAAAGTGTCCTGCCCAAGAACACACCGACGAAATCAATGGCACCACGGAGGATTGAACCCGGGGCCTCCGGTTACAAATCCGTCACGCTACCGACTGCACCACGCCAGAAGGGAAATATTAACACTTGTAAAGGGGTTGATGGACTATTTTCAAACAAGATGTATTTAAAAGGGCTCTGAAAAGCTTGAACAAAGCTGAAAGAATCCTCAGTTTAAAAATATCATGCCACATATAATTCTAAATACTCTTAACGTTTATAAAAATCATGAGGCATATTCTATTTCTTTGAAATCATAAATACTTGTTACAGGCTATAACTCTCTGTAACGAAAAAAGGCAAGATCATAGAGTTACCGCCCTTGAAGCAGCTCTGTAAACGATGTTTTTAACATTAATACGATTACAACGCTGTCGCAACCAACTAAAATTATTAAAAAACAAATCTTACTCATGACCTGACGAAATGGTAGAAAGGGAAAATTCTCCAGTTAACAACTCTTTTATGCAAATTTAACACTTCTGTTACTGTTTTGTATTGTTCATAAATAAATGCATACAATGTTGTAAGGTGCATCGAGGGGTGGCCCTCCCCGACCCCCATGCACCAATGACGGGGAGAATAAACGGATCACCAAATTGGTGTTTGAAAATAAAAAAAAGAATTATCAAAATGCCATGAAAAATAAAGGAGATATGATCTTTTGAAAATTGCAAAGAACATAAATGGAGGCGGCCATCTTGGAACGACGACGTCATCGCGCCTTTACACATGTGGCATATAAACAAAATATATTTTAAAGCAAAGAAAAACACTGCAAATTGATTAAAAATAAGTATACAGATGTAAGATATATACTTTATATGCTTAGTTACTAAAATGCATTTTCTCAATATGCCATATATGGTAAAAAGGCGCGATGACTTCATCGTTCCAAGATGGCCGCCTCGATTTATGTTTCTTTGCAACTTTTCAATAGGTCATATCTCCTTTATTTTTCATCAAGTATGTTAGTAGTTGGCGACTTCAACGCACAGAATGTAAATGGTATTCAAGAAAAAGAATCAGTCATGGGTACCCGGTTCTGATAGGGAAATTCCAACCCTCAGTATAACTGTTTTAATCGTAACCGAGGCTGGAACCTTGGCAGAGCCTCGGTTCCGATAAAAGCAGTTATTCCTCGTGTTAGATTTCCCTATCTTCACCGGATACCCATGAAATATTCTTATAATCTCATTGCTGGTTTCATGTTATTGTTTTAGTTGCGTGATCTGAATTAATTAATGGATTTGTTGTCCTAGACGTTCATTTATATATTAATATGCTAGAAGCAATGCAACTCTTCGTGACGAGAAATATGTTTGCTTTAGTTGTCAACTAATTTGCATATCTTTATAGTCACTGCCAATAGTTGAGGATAACCTCTACATGACTACACACATGCCGTGATTCAATACATGAGTCATCATAAGATTAGAAATACGTACAAGTTTATTTACTTTTTTGAACCTTACTTCATCTAGGTTATATCATAGCTCCATATCTTCCCTACCAATTAAAACATGACGACATACCAGAGACGATTCGTACCCTAAAGTTGGCGTTTAGTCATGACAATCGGTTAATAATTTCTTTGTTTGTTTGAATGATGTTTTACGTCACAGCTCTTATTTTAGGCCATATATGAAAGTTCGATTTGTGTGTGGTAGAGGCAGACAATCCCATTTTTCTTGGGTAGAACCAGTATGGTATACCGCCATCCGTAAGAATCGACACTTTCTAATTTTACAAGTCGAGCGCCCAGTTAATACTATAGATGATACTATGATGTATAATGTAGACAATAATGACAATACTATCACATATATTGGCGTAAGAACGGGGGTGGGGATGGGTTGGGGACATAACCCCATTGATATGAAAGAGGATGGAGGGGTTCCAGATTATGGAGTGTGTATCCCCTCACCCCACCACTACCAATGTCAAAGAGTATGTTCTTGTTCACTAACAGACAAAAAGATGTCTCCATCCCTCCCCACATAAATATGACAGGGGTTGGAGGTTCGAGAGTACGGAGTGTGTTTGACCCCCCCCCCCCCCCCCCTCCCCCTTCAAGTAGCTATTTCCTGTCCACTAATATGTGTGACAAACGACAACAAATCGAAGAAAAATGATTCAAATAGACGGCTTCTTATGAGAATACAAGAATATTAATCTTGTAACATTGTGAGCCCTGGGGTCACAGCACGAAGGGTGCAAACCTGACCTCAGGGTTACCATTTGAACACATTTGATGGAGGAACATACGCTAATGCTACATGCGAAGTATTAGCACTCTATAAGTTGTGTTTTCATAGTAGAATTCTCAAGTGTTCCCATGGAAAACATGTGAACTCTCACTATACAAACTCTAGACCCACCCCGCCTTACTCCCCCGCCCACTGTGTGCCGTTTTGACTCCCCCGCCCACTGTGTGCCGTTTGGACCACTTCATTTGAAAAAGCTTAGTAGTTTATTACCTTAGGATATAACTTCTAAACAATATCTGTCGCAGCAGCTAGTGTTTGCAGTTTCTGATTAGATTTTTTATTTATTTATCTTTTTCTTAGTAACAGAGGCCATCCTGGCACTCATGTTGACCCAGTTTTAACAAACTTGAATGACACTAATCTAAGGAGTGTTCATGATCAGAATTAACCGAGCCGTTGTTGAGAAGTGTTTTAAAGTAACTATTAATGAAGGCAGGCAGGCGGTCGAATGGTAATCGCAGTAGCTCATATTTGAACACTGCTTAATTAAAAAAATAATTCCCCATTTGTGTGCGTCATAATTATTATGCTTAACAAAGACGGTAAATAAGTAAAAAGACTTTTCAATATTATATTGTTACTTTTTTATATTTGTTTTACTTACTTTTCGAAAAAAATTTACAACACAAATACACATAGTAGTAAGATTAATAATAGTGTTATATTAACAATTGGGGTACCCCTTTTAGGGCCTCATTTCACCAGGAGACATTGGTCCCCTGGAGTGCCTCCTGTTTTTTTTTTATTTAAAGGTTTAAGGTTCAAACATGCAAAGTTTCATGCTGTCTTCCGGAAGTCCACAATTATTTCTATACATACCACACTATTTAGACTTACCACATGAATATAATTCTCGCCCTCGATAAATACTAGTATCATCTCTCGTGTTTGGCGCTTGGAATTATGGGGGAAAAGTAGTCCGGTCAGGTGATTTGCATATATATATATATATAGCTAGGGACCAAAGCCCAGTTTAGAACCCAATCAAGACACGCCGCACAAAAGCTCCAAACTTTCCTCAAATGTGTGTTTTATATTTCTACATATTTTTAAAAGGGTCCTCAAAGGTTCCTGAATCCCTAAATGTATTAGGATTATATGCACACCGAATTATCGCACCGCGGAAGATGTCCTGAAAAATCAGGAGGGCACCTGCCCAATATCAGTGATGATTCGAATCCCCGAATACCGAACTTAGCTAATTTATACCTAATTATTATAGCATACATATGCACTGCATGAAACTCGCGGAGAGTGCAGACGGAGTCGTGTCGCATTCTTATCTATAGGTTCCATTCGCCGCGTCATAGCTATATAGTAGATACAGATTATTATTAATTACTGGGTTTGTTGCTGACCCACTACAGAAATATGTTGGATCAGTAAGATTTATAGGGGGCGAGGCAAAAGCCGAGTCCCCCTATATATCTGACTGACCCCATATATTTCTGTAGGGTCAGTAATAGACCCAATAACTGTTAAATTGCATCGAGCACCTTTTTTAACACCGATATTTAACCCATTTTAATTGAACGTCAACGTCATTGAGATGTTGGCGCAATTTGACGTCATGACGTTGACTTCACAACCGGTAGAGTTTAAACACATTTTTAATTTACTTATTATGTTTGTTACTATTGCCTTAAAGAACTATTTGTAGATTATTTAATCTTTGAATCGGAATTGTAGTCCATATTGTTTTAGTGACCCTCTATGAAATCTACTGACCCACTATAGACTAATGTGACCGCTCTAATCCAATGAAATTCCTAGGATTTTGTGCGAGGTGCAGTAAAAAAAACATAATACCTATATTATAACAAGTCTGAGTGGTTGGACGGTCGCCTTTTTATTAATATACGAGGGATGTTCGAAAAGCAATGCTTATTTGGTTAATACTTGCAATACTTGCTTGATACTGATGAACAACTAAAAACATCTATTTCATTCCTTCAAATTACTCCCACTTACTAGAAACACACAGTTTCAATCGATGAATCCATTTCTGGAAAGCGTCACGGTAGGCTGAGTTTGGTATACTCTTGAGGCACTGGAAAACGGCTGAACCAAGAGCATGCCTCGAGTTGTATTTACGACCAGAAAGAAAAATGTTCAGTGTTGGAAATAAAAAGAAGTCGCATGGTTCGAGTACGGGGGATGGGGTAGGAAAGTAACCATTTCTGACTTTAAGAAAGATGTTACAATGTGTGAGATATGGGCTGGGGCATTGTCGTGCAGAAGACGGACATTTCTGAATCCTGTGATTGGGCACTTTTTTAAAAATATTTCTTACGTTTTTTTCAGTACACGCTTTTAGGGTTCTCACCGAAATTTGAATAGCCAAACCGTCACATGTGAAAAAGATTGCATATACAACTTTCTTTGCGCTCATGGTTCGTTTGGCAACGGATGGCCTTCTTCACTCTTTACTTGCCCATACTTTGTTACTCATTTTTCGAACTGGTTCAAAATTGTGTACCCAGGTTTTGTCGCCAGTAACAACATTGGCAAATTGCTTTTTGTCAACCTTGGGAAATATTTTCAGCAGTTTCTTTACTGTCTTAACACGTGCCTTCTTTTGAGCCTCTGTCAAAAGGTGCGGTACCCACCGTGCAGAAATCTTTCTAACTTTTAAGATACGCCTTAAAATAAAATGAACTCTGGATATTGATACCCCTACCATACGAGCAATAATATCACGTGTATCGCGCATCTTTGTTAATTCTCTGCTTAATTTGGCAACAGTTGTTTTGTCAGTGGCCCTAATTTCATCAGTATTTTCTGCTCGTTTGCCAACCAGGTCAGTGACTGACTATTGAAATGGCTATTATTTTACAAACTGGACGAACAACCTGAACATGTATAAACCATTGTGTAGGTGTTGAATAGGACTATCGGTGCGTATAAATATCGATGTACAATTTCTCGTGCTCTTCTTGTAACAGGCCAATAGACATTACTTTTCGAACATCCCCCCTTATAATGCACACTGTGTAAGCGTCTGGCTGCTTTATTCCATACATGTTGATACTGTAGTAAATAGTGGACTCCAACGGGGAACCAGTTTATGTTCTAAATGTTTCTGACTATATTAAATTAAAGTTCACATTGCTCTCATATTTTTGTTCGTGATATAAATGTTCACCTTCTGTGCTCGTAGAATATCCCTGCTGCCACCAACAATATGAGTATAGGTATACACAGGCCCAGAGCTGCTTTCTCTCCTGTTGATAACCCACTGGTACCATTGTCTGATGACGGCGATAGTTCTGGTGTTTTGGTTGATTCAGTTATTGAGTTTCCAGGTGTTGTAGGGCTTGCAGGGCTTGCAGTGCTTGCAGATGATATAGCGTTTTCAGGTGTTGTAGTGCTTGCAGGGTTTTCAGGTGTTGTATCGTTAGCAGGGCTTACAGTTGTTGTAGTCTTGTCAGGTGTTGTAGTTTTTCCAGATGTTGCAGGGCTTGCTGGTGTTGTAGCGTTTGCAGGTGTTGTAGTGTTTACAGGTGGTGTAGTGTTTGCAGGTGTTGTAGCGTTTGCAGCTGTTGTAGTGTTTACAGGTGGTGTAGTGTTTGCAGGTGTTGCAGTGTTTGCAGATGTTGTAGTATTTACAGGTGCTGTATCGTTAGCAGGCCTTGCAGTTGTTGTAGTGTTGTCAGGTGTTGTAGTGTTTCCAGGTTTTGCAGGGCTTGCTGGTGTTGTAGCGTTTGCAGCTGTTGTAGTGTTTACAGGTGGTGTAGTGTTTGCAGGTGTTGTAGCGTTTGCAGCTGTTGTAGTGTTTACAGGTAGTGTAGTGTTTGCAGGTGTTGCAGTGTTTACAGATGTTGTAGTATTTGCAGGTGGTGTCGATAAGCTAGCCGACACACTGTTGGTAGAATTAGTTGTAGCTCCATGTCTGGTACCTACAATAACCGACATTTCTACAGTATAACTACAATAGCATACAGTAACTAAAATCCCCAGGTTGCAAATCATGTCAGCGTAATATGAACCTACTTCCGCATTCCGTCGAAAGATACGATCTATTATGTCGTAAACGCAAAAACAAAAAAGAAGTAACTCTGAAATTTATTTGAACAGAAAATTGTAAGAATGGTCTCTACTGCAAGCAATAATGAAAAGAGGAAGTTTAAATAGTAAAAATTCCTGAAAAATAATGGAGTGACGAGACCAAGTCAGTTCGAGTATTGGATTGACCAGATGAGTTAAGTTTTAGTTAACAGCATTGGCGTATTTTATAAATTAAATACGTCAATATCCAACAAGTCTAAATCGTTCCAGGTTGTATTACATGTGGTATTACAGGTGGTTATTAAGGTGTATCACGGGTGGTAATACAGTTTGTAATACACTTGTATTACAGGTGCTTATACAGTTGTATTGCAGGTGGTAATACAGTTGTATTGCATGTGGTAATACAGGCTGTATTACAGGTGGTAATACAATTGTAAATTACATGTTGCATTACAGGTTGTATAGCAGGTTGTAATATAGTACAGTTTGTATTACAGGTGGTAATACAGTTGTATGTTGGTAATACAGTTGTATGGCGGTAAAACAGTTGTATGGCGGCATTACAGTTGTGTTACATGTTGTATTACAGGTTGTATTACAGGTGGTAATACATGTGGTAATATTACATTTTTAAAGCATAATCATGTTAAAAGTGTGTGTGCTTATAAGGAAATGAGTATGAATACAATTTTTCGTATCTCAGTGTTTTGAAAGGGAGCATTTATTTATGCGACAAGTTCTTCCTTTGAAGATACATGACCTATAGTGAAAAAAGCATCCCTATTACAGAAATCGACAGACCTGCGATCGATGAATTTTGTCTTTGAAATGATGGATTAAACAATTACATTTCCAAAACCTAGACGTGACACACATACACGGATTTGTCAAACTATCTTGCATCCAATAGCTGGCGAGCACATATGTGGTAGCCACATACTTCACGAACCGGCTGCTCTGATATCGAAAAGTTAATGTTCGAATATTTCTTCGCACAGACCAACAATAGTTGAAAAAAGCTACCCAATTACAGAATTCGACAGATCTGCGATCCTTTCTTTGACAATATGGTGCATTAACTGATGGAATAAACCACAATATGGTGCATTAACTGATGGAATAAACCACAGTATGGTGCATTAACCGATGGAATAGACCACAGTATGGTGCATTAACTGATGCAATAAACGACAATATGGTGCATTAACTGATGGAATAAACCACAATATGATGCATTAACTGATGGAATAAACCACAATATGGTGCATTAACTGATGGAATAACCACAATATGGTGCATTAATTGATGGAATAAACCATTCATGCTTCTTTCAGTAATTGATAAAATAGGGTCATTATTAAACTCTTAAGTTTGTTTCAGTAGATAACCAGTTAAACATTGAACCCGATAGCTATCAATTTTCAACGAATGCGACATATTTTCAATGCGACATATTTTCAACGAATGCGACATATTTTCAACGAATGCGACATATTTTCAATGCGACATATTTTCAACGAATGCGACATATTTTCAACGTCTGTAGGACTCACGTTTTAGGCAAACATTTAGGGGTCAATATCCACATTACACCGTAGTCTCGGCCAGCTAGCCCGTATCATACATATGTCTTACTTGCAGATATCGGTCTGGGCTGATTAGGCCAATGAAAGCGCCCACTAGCGATTAGGACAATTTATTCGCGCGTTTTTTTCACGCGCATAAAGTCGATGTTTGCGTGACGTCATGTTGTAAATAAACGTACAACGTCAATTGTTGATGCATCAGTAAATCAAACTAACGCCACTTGCTGCTTCTCATAAGTTAAAAATAAGAAATTATTATTAAATTGACTTAAAAATATGTATTTTGAAAGTCTCGTTGAATCTCTCAAAATCTCCCCAAAATCGCCCAAAACGAGAGGGCGATTTTAAACGTCATATTTTCTCCAGGCCCTGGTTCTGGATCCGTGAAGCATAGCGTAACGAATAAATCAGAAGCGGGCCGGGTGACCGAGGCTAGTAACACCGCAACTACTTCTTTCGAATTAAAAAAAAATCAACATTTTTACAACTGACACCAGTCACTCAACAATATCACCTCCAGTCTCTTTAATAATAAGCTTGGAAATGTTCTCAAACATAGTTTTATCAAGCTGATTCACTGAAGTTTCCAAAAATATCAAATTTCTGCACAAAAAGTTGATTGTAAGGCATACATAAAAACATAACTTGTTATTTTATAAATAACAGGTGTTTATATCTCATCAGGGAGTGAGAAACATCAAACATTTTCACTACGCACTCGTGCATGAAAGTACTCAGTTTGTCTCTTGAAACAACATAGGTTTTATAGTTTGTTCAAGTCTCGTCATAGTACAATGTTATATATAATAAAAAAATACATATGATTTATGCCATTCAAACGAGACTATTTGAAAATAAATTTCACTTACGACAATAACATGCAAACTTAAAGGAACACATGGCAATCTTGAAGTATTTAACAAGCATTAAAATGTGCCTCTCGATCTATTAATCCAGTATCGGTCTACTTTAAATACAATTTTAAGTTTCCAACTTTTCTCGCTATTCTACCATAGGTTGGTGAAATGTACTCAACAGTTAGTAATATGCAAAAACAATTTGCCTTATTTGTCTCTTATAAGTAATATTAATGATTGAACGAATGCAATTTATTTAGAAAAACTAAGGATCGCCGAGAGTTGTTTTTAAAAACACAAACAATAACAACAACAATAAGATTGCCATGTGCCCCTTTAAGTGATTGGTTCTGTACCTGGTTCTGTACCAACATATGAAATATATCCGACTCACCTGCTACTAAAATCAGGCAGGTCCATAGTAATATTCTCATGGTTCCTTGTTACGTGTTGAGCACCAGTTGAGTATATGGCTAATGTTCTTATCCCTTGTCGCGAATAACTGCATCCGTAATGTGTTTAAACTGCGTAGAATGTGTTTTGTTATCAAACTTTGTTCCGGGTTTAAAAATATACACACCTTTGAAAGGATCAGCCAGCCATGAATTATGGTAATGTGTGGATATAGATCTTACGAAATAATACACTAGGCACATTTAGCACCTATATGATTAGGTCGCAATAAATATTTAATACAAGTTGTTGTTGTTGTTTATTACAAGCCATTGTAATATTAACGGTTACTTGAACAACATGACAATATCCGTTTAATTTAGCTACCTTATACTAACACATCTGCGTGGTCATGTGACTTGATCACGCACGTATACATTGGCAGTTCATGTTTGATATGTGTGGAATAAATATTATATATATTTATTATATTACAGGTAACTATATGCTAATTATCTTCTGTATGGTTTGGTAATGTTTCATATTAAGTGAATACAAAAATTGCTAACTGTAATGCATTAGATTAATTGGTTTGTTATGATTTTTAAAGATAATGTTATGAATAGCCTGGTTCCCTGGCCTCCCTCAATACTGTGCAAAGCATTGTGTGCAAAGCATTGTGGGAGGCCAGGGAACCAGGCTAGGTTATGAACTGCAAGATATATAGGCGTGTATTGACAATGTCTTACTTTACATATATGTCATGATGTGTAAATTTTCCTACATCTTCAGGATTTGACATCCTGGGCACTTGCCGTTATACAATATTATTGAAAGTTCATGTATGATATGTGTGGAATAAATATTATATATATTTATTATATTACAGAGTATCCTTCACTTCCAAGAGGTCCAGTATTATAAGGAACCAGGGTGTTGTAGTCTCCCTAGAGCACACAACAACCACACGGCGACATTTAAATGCTTACACCTATAAGTAATGAAGATTTTTCTAGTTAAAGTTACAACAATGTTTACAGACGGACGAACGGACGATGGACAACTTGCAGTTGCTATTCTGAAAAAGTGTTTTCCTTGATGGCTGAAAACTGTTCTCTTTTCATCATTTTTAAAGCGGAGTTATGAAATTGTACAGTCACCAAGGCTCAGCTATGTGCTTTCCAAGATTAGTAAAGTCAGAAATCAAATTGTCTTGTTCTCTTATATCGCAAAACTATGCATGATGTGGTAACAACATACACATATCGTTTTATTACAGGTCTTGACCGGTATAACTATAGGATTGCACTACGTCTCACCAGAGTAAATTAAATATACAATGAAAAGGACAATACACAACACAAAGAGTGGTGAAGTAAGGGTTACCAACATGGAACGGTCAGTAAGCAGTATGGTCTACTGGGTAGCTTAAATCGATTTTATGTATACACAACCTCGCTATTATCCTTTCTTCAGCGTTCGGATTGATAAGACAGTGTAAATAAAAGTACATTCCACCAAAAGGAAATCTCTAACACTAAAGTCCACATTAAGAGAAATTAGTAAACGATACACGTATATATTATTATAAAACTATATAAAACATAATTTAAAACACTTCAGTTGAGTATGTACCAGAATTGTACTGAACAACCGCAGTCTATGTAATGTCACGGAAACGGTCACATAATACATACAACAATGAGAACGCAAAAGAAACGCATACCGGCGAGAGAAACGGTAAAACAACACATGGCATACCAGCATTTGAGCAATGGGTACATCGATGGGAATGACATGGAGGATGACGGTTCAGTTACACATAACAGCGATGTTACTTTTCTGAAATGTATTCTCGTTATTTAGGGTTTTCACTGCAATGGTGAAATCGCCATATATATATATATATATATATATATAAGGGGAGAGAATTTGAACTCACTACGGCAACTTTCGAAATTGGGATCTCGTAAGAGATTCATGTTCACAAGGCAGAATTATATATGGGGAAAAATATTTGTGAACTACCAAGGACAGACAACCTTCGGACGAACTACGGCAGGGCGCCTAGCTATGACGAGATACACAGAAATCAAGCGTATATATTCACTCCTTATAAAAGGTAGCTGCAACACACGTTGATAAACTGTATCTCTACATCACAACACACTCGTCTGAAGGCACAATTAACATATAGACGCATACATACATACAACTATAGCTCATATGAGTGGGCCACATTTAAGCGTTCAACCACACACAGCTATATTGAGACAGTGACAATGAAAGGTGCCGGATCTGGGGATACTGTAAATTCAGGTATTTATAATAAAGGGAGAGAATTTGAACTCACTACGGCAACTTTCGAAATTGGGATCTCGTAAGAGATTCATGTTCACAAGGCAGAATTATATATGGGGAGAAATATTTGTGAACTACCAAGGACAGACAACCTTCGGACGAACTACGGCAGGGCGCCTAGCTATGACGAGATACACAGAAATCAAGCGTATATATTCACTCCTTATAAAAGGTAGCTGCAACACACGTTGATAAACTGTATCTCTACATCACAACACACTCGTCTGAAGGCACAATTAACATATAGACGCATACATACATACAACTATAGCTCATATGAGTGGGCCACATTTAAGCGTTCAACCAAATTTCTGTGTATCTCGTCATAGCTAGGCGCCCTGCCGTAGTTCGTCCGAAGGTTGTCTGTCCTTGGTAGTTCACAAATATTTCTCCCCATATATAATTCTGCCTTGTGAACATGAATCTCTTACGAGATCCCAATTTCGAAAGTTGCCGTAGTGAGTTCAAATTCTCTCCCTTTTTTATAAATACCTGAATTTACAGTATCCCCAGATCCGGCACCTTTCATTGTCACTGTCTCAATATAGCTGTGTGTGGTTGAACGCTTAAATGTGGCCCACTCATATGAGCTATAGTTGTATGTATGTATGCGTCTATATGTTAATTGTGCCTTCAGACGAGTGTGTTGTGATGTAGAGATACAGTTTATCAACGTGTGTTGCAGCTACCTTTTATAAGGAGTGAATATATACGCTTGATTTCTGTGTATCTCGTCATAGCTAGGCGCCCTGCCGTAGTTCGTCCGAAGGTTGTCTGTCCTTGGTAGTTCACAAATATTTCTCCCCATATATAATTCTGCCTTGTGAACATGAATCTCTTACGAGATCCCAATTTCGAAAGTTGCCGTAGTGAGTTCAAATTCTCTCCCTTTATTATAAATACCTGAATTTACAGTATCCCCAGATCCGGCACCTTTCATTGTCACTGTCTCAATATAGCTGTGTGTGGTTGAACGCTTAAATGTGGCCCACGCCAATGAGCTATAGTTGTATGTATGTATGCGTCTATATGTTAATTGTGCCTTCAGACGAGTGTGTTGTGATGTAGAGATACAGTTTATCAACGTGTGTTGCAGCTACCTTTTATAAGGAGTGAATATATACGCTTGATTTCTGTGTATCTCGTCATAGCTAGGCGCCCTGCCGTAGTTCGTCCGAAGGTTGTCTGTCCTTGGTAGTTCACAAATATTTCTCCCCATATATAATTCTGCCTTGTGAACATGAATCTCTTACGAGATCCCAATTTCGAAAGTTGCCGTAGTGAGTTCAAATTCTCTCCCTTTATTATAAATACCTGAATTTACAGTATCCCCAGATCCGGCACCTTTCATTGTCACTGTCTCAATATAGCTGTGTGTGGTTGAACGCTTAAATGTGGCCCACTCATATGAGCTATAGTTGTATGTATGTATGCGTCTATATGTTAATTGTGCCTTCAGACGAGTGTGTTGTGATGTAGAGATACAGTTTATCAACGTGTGTTGCAGCTACCTTTTATAAGGAGTGAATATATACGCTTGATTTCTGTGTATCTCGTCATAGCTAGGCGCCCTGCCGTAGTTCGTCCGAAGGTTGTCTGTCCTTGGTAGTTCACAAATATTTCTCCCCATATATATATATATATATATATATATAAATGCGATTGAAACAAGCACGGATTTATGAGATGTGCAGCCCGATTTGCAAGCGCCCACACACCCTCTCCTAAACGATTTGCACCTGGCAAGCGCCCACACACCCTCTCCTAAACGATTTGCACTGGCAAGCGCCCACACACCCTCTCCTAAACGATTTGCACCGATTTGCACCTGGCAAGCGCCCACACACCTCCTAAACGATTTGCACCGATTTGCACCTGGCAAGCGCCCACACACCCTCTCCTAAACGATTTGCACCTGGCAAGCGCCCACACACCCTCTCCTAAAACCACCAAAAAGGTTCTAGGGTGCACCAAACCTCATTCTTCCACTATTGTATCTAATAAAACGGGACAGTGTAAATAAAGAAGTCCACGCCAGGCTATATCCTCTATTAAACTGGACATCATAAATTAAGAACTATAACGAGAAATTTAAAACCAGGCTATATACTGCGGGTGTATTAGAATGGGCAATATAACACGAACATGATCATGTATATATGAATATTAACAAGTTTAAAAAGCCACAATGCAAGTACTCAATGACTTTGTAGAAGTCAAAGCAACAAGAGAATAAACCGTTAAGGGCACGACAAGACAAGATTCGAGACAAATACCAAACGTTACTGTCCTCTCAGGCTTTAGATAGACGTCATCATAGGGTCCACATCTCACAATCAACGAGGAAAGCATAGTGGCGAACTGTAAATTGGTCAACTATCACTAAACATGCAGTGCGTTGCAAAATGATAGGGTAATTTCAGCTACCGAAGTTAGCTGATCCTTATATGGGTTTTGTATTTGCATATGGTATGGTTAATTGACTGTGAATCATGTAGTCATGTAGTTGACGATAAGCGTGCTGTACAACTTGAATTCCTAGAGCTCGTCTAAAACACGTCAATGGCATAAACACATATTTTGGAATATTTCAAGGTTACCGTTTCGACTGTGGATATGACGTTTTCGTAGATCAGTCTACTCAGTGTAGAATGCGGCAATGTTATTTCCGGGATCATTATGCCCGGGATGTTTAGCAGAATGAAATTGTAAGTGCAACTGAATGAAATCGCAAGTATAAGTGAAAAAGAAGCAATTTCAGCTTGTCCACACTGTCACTTAAAATAATTTCAGATTTTTTATCAATTTTCATTTGAAGTATTGCATCAATAAGAGCTTTTCCAAGTTTCACAATGAACACTATTGACGCATCCATTGCGTAGATATTGCTTTTGATAAAAACAGCAACACATATTTCATCTTGAAATAACTCTCAGATTTTCACTAATTATACAAACAATTATTTGCATTCCTATCAGTTCACAGACACTGCTCCAGACTATCTTACATCTTTGTTTCAAAAGGTTCATTCCTCTTATAAATTAAGGACATGTTCAAATGGTGATCTAATGTCCCGAAACATAGGCTAAGTATATACAGACAAAGTATTCGTTATTCTGGTGCTGTCATATGGAACTCGATCGCACCTCCAATGCGACAAGCCAAACATATCAAAGAATTTAAAAAGAAATATTATTCCTATCTTTTAGGTAATACTAGTTAATTTTAATTTGCTTGCATTTGGTTAAATACTTTAAAATAACTTTAAAAGATTTATATATAGGGACTTTTGATTTTACAACAGGAGACTCTTCAGAATTGTATAATATTTTATGTATATAACCATGTGTGTGTGTTACATGTTTCTTCATTTGATCGCCTCAAGGGAGAACAATTGTTGTAAATTGATTGAGTTACCATCATTAAATAAAGCATTTATTATTATTATTATTATTATTATTATTACACACTGTAATTTTTATTTACTTACCTTCAGTTTTTTTACGCTTGCGTAAGACCTTGCTTGTAACCTCGTTTGATAAACTTGCTAACACGTGTAATAAAGAGTGTATGAACGTGATTATGATAAAGGATCTTACGAAGTTTGTAAATCCCGTCACCATATACTTTAGGTTATGACAGTTGAAGAAGAGTTCTTAAATCACTTTTATATTTCAACAGTAGATCAGGTTACCATAATAACAGTTTGCAAAGGATTTTCGACGTTTATGGACGTGTATGGTAACGGTATCCCTGGATAGAGTAGCTTTTCAGTATATACAAAGGTTACGCATAGTCCTCGACACTCGACTACAAGCTCTAGGAAAACGAATAAGTTGAGAAACATAGACCCAATAGGAAGTTGCTCTGAGAACGTCCCCATCTCATCAGGCAGTAGCATATTAAGTTGAACAAACTTTATGATTATATATATATAGATATTCAAGCGGAGTTGTCTTCTTTTTGGGTATAGTATTGTAAGGGCAGTAATCCAAGTGATCGATTGTATAAATCAATAGTGAAAGTTGCGTTTCTTGAATATGTATTCTTTTCTATGCAGTATCACTGACTTACACGTCTTCCTTCATTTCTCCCTCAATTCGAAGACAAACAGTCTTGCCTTCATCACTATTTGTCTAAGTATATTCATCGTAAGACCTCTTTACTGGCTTTTCATACAACTACTCGAATGGGGAGGGGAAGGGACGCGGATGTATTAAACTATCATCCGGAACCTTCTTAAATACAAATAACATCACATTTAAATACTCATCCCCATCTGTGTGTCGTCTTACGGATGGCGAGAGGTATACAGTACTGGTTCAACCCAGGAAAAATGGGAAGGTCTGCCTCTAACACAAAGCAAAACGACCGTCATACATGACATAACATGAGCTAAAATGACGTAATACACCATTCAAACAAACAAACCGTCGTTGTGTCCCTCTTTGCACATACTTAGTCTCATATAACCTCATTAGCCTTTACTATATTGTGCTGCTTTCTGATAGATGATCTGTACAGTTAAACTGGTATGCTTAGTATTAGAGACAACACGTTAATTTATATTAACGGATTTTATTAAACAGATCAACGTTCAATGACATGTTGGTGATGTGATAATTATAATGGTAATGTGAACATAATAAATGTAAAGCATATTGACTGAATCACATGTTGGAAGTTGAGCAACTGAGAAGCAAATGCTTGCATGCATTTTCGCATGCTTGTATGTTGTATTCCTCGGTGCGCATGCGCATACATTTTGCAATATACGGGCCTACTCCTGGTTCTGATACAAATGCACGGCTCCACAACTGATTTAACAACTCGTTCAGCCGCTTTTCTTATTGATGAAAAAAAGATTCATGGTCAGACCCTGTGTTCAGTTTACTGTAGTGTGTCATCTATGATGGATGGTAACAGTCTGAAATGACAAATACAAAACAATATAATAGAACTCGAGCAAATCCGTGGTGTTGGTGTGTATGTGTTGAGGGGGTGGTGGAAGTAGAGGGGGAACACAGTTCAGGCAGTAAGAAGCATAAGCACTGACAGTGGGTAGGAGAGGCAGAGTATATTTTGGCCCACCAATATTTGCCAAGTTAACCCCCACCACTACTCTATTCCACCCACCCCACCAAAACAAATGTGCTTATGTCCGGAAATCGTTTTGTCAAAGAGTATATCGTTAGCCCAGTTAATATAGAAATCTACTATGTTCATAATTCTAAATATACCCCCATACCGCCACCCCGCCCCCACACACACTGGCTATGAAACATCTCTAGGCCACAGAGAAAGCGAATAACAGCATTAATGTCCATTTTGGTGAGTTTAACCCCTTTACCTCTGGCCCCCAGGGTTATAACCTGGATCTGAAACCTTCGTTGTCATCCAGACATCCCAGGCATTCACTGTGCCAAATGAACATTCTCCTTGAACTGATGGAAGAGGAGCTTATGATGCGATACAACATATGACCTCATATGACGATAAGTCTCCTCCCCTGGGATGGAGGGTTCATACATCACATAACAAAACCTATTCCATATTGTACGTGTATATCATTACTAATAACATGTAAGAAATATCAATAAAAATAATAATAACTGGATTCAATGTTCATTTTGATGTAATTTGACTTTTTGACCTCTGGGTTTTTATTTAAACAATATTTTATTCAAGTACTGAATGGGATTGGACAACAGGCAATGCCTATGTAAGACCTCTCCCGTATCAAGGTACATATAAACAATACATTCATATAAAACATAACATAAAATGTGGAATTGTAGTACAGTTTGCGTATATTGGTTTGACAATTAACTTAGAATCTTTGAAACATGTGTACCGTGATTGTTTAGTATTAACACTTTGTACTGTCAGAAAGAATTTAAGTGAGAAAAAAAAAGAATAAACAGAAAGAAAATCATACTGGAAACCAATACGAAATATATATAAAAATGTACCGATTATTACAAAATATAATGGTTTTAGTATGAGTCTCTGTAACCAATAGTTAATTTTGGAATTTAAGATAACTGAGAACAAAACAGACAAACAAAAAAATAAAATTATAATAAAAAGGAAGAAAGATGACAAAATATAAAAAAAATCTAGCATTGTGACAAAATATATCTGAAAATACAATAGTATATACATACATGTACACATTCATGCACATACAGTCGAACCTTGATAGCTCGAACACCGGTGATTCGAATACCATCGGTAACTCGAACACATTTTCCGGTCCCGACACAACTCCTATATAATTCAATGTAATTTAACCTCGATTATTTGAATATTATTTCTCGAATACACCGGCTCGCTCGAATACTTTTTACGGTCCGAAGATCTATTTTTGTGTGAATTTAAACCTATCTTAATCGTACCTATATACACATACATATACATACGTACATGTACATTAATTCTACGAAAATCTCCTGGTACACTTGATGTATTTGTGGACGATAAGTACAATTTCTGAGTTCGTAGTATCGTCTAGATTGGAACTGCCATTCAGTATCAAGTCAATGTTGGTGTGCGTGACATCAACAAGATTGGCTAGAGTATCAAGTAAGTCGTTTCTGAATTGGTTAAACAGTGGACAGTTGAAAAAGAAATGAGTATTGTCCTCACATGGATTGCCACATTTCGGACATACTGCTGAATCTGTCAAGAAGGGGTCAAATAAATGCTTATTTAGATTACTTGAGTTATTTCTTAATTGACAATGGATGATGTTATAATTCCTATTTCCTATATTATAGTAATATGGACTGTTAGTCCTATGTTCAATAGCCTTAAGTTTATGCTTAAATTGTTCAACAGATGGTGCGTTTTAGCGTCTAAAGGTAAAGGGTTTAGGGGTCATACCCAGGACCCAAAATCGTCTTGGCATCATAGGCATCCGCTGTACTAAATATGAACGCCCTCCTTTAACTGATGGTTGGATAGTTCAGGTTATGAGCAATCACCGACTGACGGAATTACGGACTTCTTACGAACGTATCAGTGTGTGGCTTTTCTCATGTATATATTTTTTTCTCGAAAAATAAAAAAAACACTTAAGAAAGCCACACACCATCTTAAAAGTGCTGATAAAACATGTAATGGCTGACAATTCAATAGCAAAAAAAGTTAATGCCATATAACTGTAAACTTGGTAAAGATTGGATTTCGTTAATTTTCGTTATCGGAATCCATCACCTCAAAACTGGCACATAAGCTGGGGTTGGTCGGATAAATAATAATGCTGCTTATACTAGTAATTTGCGACACCCATAGTTTTCCCGATGGTGACTACAGCTTTTGCAGATACCGTAGTTCCTGAATGGTGTTACATTAAAGGGGTTAGTGCCATCTTCTCAAACAAATCGTATTTAACACAGCTCTAATAAAACTTAGACAATGGTGAAATGGCAAATTTACAATGAAATAAAACGTTTCTGAGAATAGTGCAACACTCCCTTTAACTTACTTCATGTGCAACACCCTCTTTAACTTACTTCATGTGCAACACCCTCTTTAACTTACTTCATGTGCAACACCCTCTTTAACTTACTTCATGTGCAACACCCTCTTTAACTTACTTCATGTGCAACACCCTCTTTAACTTACTTCATGTGCAACACCCTCTTTAACTTACTTCATGTGAAACATCCCCTTTAACTTACTTCATGTACAACACCCTCTATGACTTATTTCATGTGCAACACCCCCTTTAACTTACATCATGCGCAACACCCCCTTTAACTTATTTCATGTGCAACACCCTCTTTAACTTACTTCATCTTCCGTAAAGCTGGGGTTGTTGTACCGCCACCGATTGTACTGTACGTCAGTCGTTATCTGCCAGTTGCCGCGGTATTTACGTCTGCAATGTTACGAAGGATACAAAATAGTCATGTTTATGGAGAAAAAAAATCATTTTCATGTTATTATGCTTGACAACTTTAATTCACGATGGTCTCCATGAGTACCTGTAACGCCTTCAAGAATACCAGTAACGCATTCAAGAGTATCAGTAACGCATCCAGAAGTACCTGTAATGCATTCAGGGATACCAGTAACGCATTCAGGAGTACCAGTAATTCCACTACGAGTACAAGTTACGCGTCAGGAGTACGTAATTATAACGCCTTTATAGGTACCAGTAACGCCTTTGGTAATACTAGTAACGCCTTCAGGAGTACCAGTAACGCCTTCAGGAGTACCAGTAACGCATCCAGAAATACAAGTCAGGCCTTCAGGAGTACCAGTAATGCATTCATGGTACCAGTAACGCCTTCAGGAGTACAAGCAAAGCCTTCATGAGTACAAATAACGCCTTCACAGGTACAGTCAAGCCTTCACGAGTACAAATAATGCCTTCACAGGTACAGTCAAGCCTTCATGAGTACAAATAATGCCTTCACAGGTACAGTCACGCCTTCATGAGTAATAGGCATGGCTTCAGGAGTATCAATCCCACCTTCAGGAGTACCAGTGACGCATTTAGAAGTACAGTAATGGCTTCAGGAGTACCAGTGACGCATTTAGAAGTACAGTAACGGCTTCAGGAGTACCAGTGACGCATTTAGAAGTACAGTAACGGCTTCAGGAGTACCAGTGACGCCTTTAGAAGTACAGTAACGGCTTCTGGAGTACCAGTGACGCATTTAGAAGTACATTACGGCTTCATTATTACCAGTGACGCATTTAGAAGTACAGTAACGGCTTCAGGAGTATCAGTGACGCATTTAGAAGTACAGTAACGGCTTCAGGAGTACCAGTGACGCATTTAGAAGTACAGTAACGGCTTCAGGAGTAACAGTAACGCATTCAATCGTACCAGGTACGCCTTCATGACTACCAGGAACGGCTTCATGTATAACAGTTACATCTTCAGGATTACAGTAATGCATTCATGACTATCAGAAACTCCATTAGAGGTACCAGTCACATCTTCATGAGTACCAGTCACGAATTCATGAGTACCAGTGACGCCTAATGAGTTCCAGTAAAGCCTTCAAGAGTATCCGTAACGCACCATGAGTAACAGTAACGCCTTCATGAGTAACAGTCACGCGTTCAGGAGTACCAGTCACTTCTTCATGAGTAACAGTCACGCCTTCAGGAGTACCAGTCACGTCTTTAGGAGTACCAGTCAGACCTTCAGGAGTACCAGTCACGTCTTTAGGAATACAAGTAACGCCTCAGAAGTACCAGTAACACCTCTTATCGACTGATAAAACACAACACTTGAGAGGAATATGGACAATTATAAGTTCGTATAATCCCATAACAGAAGACACCGTCATCGATATCTACCGCCATCGCCCAGAGCCTTTTCCGGGTATTTTGGGAAAAGGACCCTATCCTGAACTGGGGCTTTTTTTCCGAAATTGGGAAGACTATAAACTCTTAAATTAAACATAAATTTAATAATGTCAAAAAGACTCAACAACACTCTTTCTTTTTAAACTTTGATGCATTGATTAATTTACAGGGCCTTTTTAAGGAGGTCGGCTGGGAAAGGACGTAGGGATGAGATTTTTTTTAAATTCATATTTAAAGCTTCTTTGGTATGATTTAGATTCAAAATTATCAAAATAAGGCTTGGTCATCACGCTTTTTTCCCCAATAGACGTCATTGAAGAATGCACATATTTCTAACTTCAAAATTTCACTAAAAAGAGGGAAAATATTGTCATTGAACATTTTCACAATTGTTTTCATAACATTACGTTTATTGAAAAACAACAATTAATTTTCGATTGCATATATACATATCTTTTAAATCATACAAAAGCAATTGTAATCCTAGTTCGTCTTTTTACTTTAAAAAGCAAACATATATGGACCGTACCCCACCCACTTTTGTTTTTACCGAAAAATTAATTAAGATAAAAAAATATGTTCTAATGATCAACTTTTTTTTAAAACTTGTATATGTCAAGTCCTATGACATTTCTTTCTAAACAAGTGAAAACATATATAGGTCACCAGGCTTCTAATGATTTTTTATTAAAAATTCTTTAAATTACACCCATTTTGGAGTTACTTTGACATTTACAATGTAAAATACTATACACACAATATTGACATGGAGATCGAAAATAAAATTAGCTCAGTATCTACTTTTATATATGTATTCCACTACTGAAAAACAAAAATCTGATTTATTCTATGTCAAAAGGATAAATTCTACTCAGAGCTACCCATACCCCCTATTTTGTTGACAGCAAAAAATGATCACAAATGACGGAAAAAATATGAAGAAAAAACAAATTGCTTAAAATTTGGTATGTTACCATCTTAAATCCTACATTATATCCATATCTACTAGAATGGAAAAAATGAAACAATTCTGTTGTCAAATAAAACTATGATTTAAAAAATAAAATGTTTAGACTTGAAGATGTCACAAATTGACCAGCCAACATCCTTAACCAATTTAAGTGGGACAGAATTTCGGCTCTTCCTCTCTATTTTTTTTCTCTGTGATTTTTTCCCTATTTAGAAAAATGAAGGCTATTTTGGATTAGACAATGGCCGATAATGCTGTGTGACGGCCTGTTTCTTTGGATGGAAGTTTTTTTTAAAACACTTTAATGACTTGCACAAAAAACTAGCGGAAACGTCGAGTTTTCCCGACCAAACTATTTCAATAAATATAATACTAATGCATTAAATCGATTCTTGTATGGGGCCTAGTTTATTTCATATGTTCATATGTAACAATACAACCGAAACACATATTTATAACGTTTATATTTCAGTTATACTCGATTCGGCAAATCTAAATACTCGTATATGCGTTAATTAAACAAGGCAACATTGTCCTGAAGAAGAAGTGCTACACTTATACGCTTCCGTGTCAGACCATTTAATATCATGACTGTATGTTGAATTAGCAAAGCTATTCAAAATTCGAGACGGCAGTCACATGCCACCGTACCTTTCAAATAAATCATAGTACTACACAAATTGCGGTGTGACGGTGTTATAAAGCCATGACATACATATTCAATTCGGTGTGCATTTGAATAATAAATTCAACGATGTACGACTCTGTCTATATATATGCTCACCTTCTGTATATGTAGAATATCCCTGCTGCCACCAACACTATGAGTATTGGTATACACAGGCCCAGAGCTGCTTTCCCTCCTGTTGATAACCCACTGGTACCATGGTCTGATGACGGCAATAGTTCTGGTGTTTTGGTTGAATCATTTTTTGTTGTTGGAGCTGTAGCTGTTTGTGGATTAGTTGTTGGAGTTGTAGCTGTTTGTGGTGTAGTTGTTGGAGTTGTAGCTGTTTGTGGTGTAGTTGTTGGAGTTGCAGCTGTTTGTGGATTAGTTGTTGGAGTTGTAGTTGTTTGTGGTGTAGTTGTTGGAGTTGTAGCTGTTTGTGATGTAGTTGTAGGAGTTTTAGCTGTTTGTGGATTAGTTGTTGGAGTTGTAGCTGTTTGTGGTGTAGTTGTTGGAGTTGTAGCTGTTTGTGGTATAGTTGTTGGAGCTGTAGCTGTTTGTGGATTAGTTGTTGGATTTGTAGCTGTTTGTGGTGTAGTTGTTGGAGTTGTAGCTGTTTGTGGTGCAGTTGTTGGAGTTGTAGCTGTTTGTGGTGCAGTTGTTGGAGTTGTAGCTGTTTGTGGATTAGTTGTTGGAGTTGTAGTTGTTTGTGGTGTAGTTGTTGGAATTGTAGCTGTTTGTGGTGTAGTTGTTGTAGTTGTAGCTGTTTGTTGTGCAGTTGTTGGAGTTGTAGCTGTTTGTGGATTAGTTGTTGGAGTTGTAGCTGTTTGTGGTGTAGTTGTTGGAGTTGTAGCTGTTTGTGATGTAGTTGTAGGAGTTTTAGCTGTTTGTGGATTAGTTGTTGGAGTTGTAGCTGTTTGTGGTGTAGTTGTTGGAGTTGTAGCTGTTTGTGGTGTAGTTGTTGGAGCTGTAGCTGTTTGTGGATTAGTTGTTGGATTTGTAGCTGTTTGTGGTGTAGTTGTTGGAGTTGTAGCTGTTTGTGGTGTAGTTGTTGGAGTTGTAGCTGTTTGTGGATTAGTTGTTGGAGTTGTAGTTGTTTGTGGTGTAGTTGTTGGAATTGTAGCTGTTTGTGGTGTAGTTGTTGGAGTTTTAGCTGTTTGTGGTGCAGTTGTTGGAGTTGTAGCTGTTTGTGGTGCAGTTGTTGGAGTTGTAGCTGTTTGTGGTGTAGTTGTTGGAGTTGGAGCTGTTTGTGATGTAGTTGTAGGAGTTGTAGCTGTTTGTGGATTAGTTGTTGGAGTTGTAGTTGTTTGTGGATTAGTTGTTGGAGTTGTAGCTGTTTGCGGTGTAGTTGTTGGAGTTGTAGCTGTTTGTGGTGTAGTTGTTGGAGCTGTAGTTGTAGGTGTTGTTTGTGGTGAAGTGTTTAATATTCTAGCTGTAGTATTGGTAATATGTGTTGTAATTACAGTTGTAGCTGTTGTTATAAGCGGAGACATTGTTCCTGAAAAAAAAAAAAACTGAATTTACAGTACAAGTACAATATTGCTGCAATATGCAGCAAAGGAATTGGCGCTGCCCAAACAGACACAGTTGTAGTTGTAAGAAGAGCTTAAGGTTATTATATCGGTTTAGGTTAAACATATTTATTGTACAACGTATTGTACCAATCATTATGGCTGGGTTATTTATTATGTTAAAAGCATTTCCTAGGTGTGAGGTCAATATGACTTTGATCTCAAACAAAAATGTTGGTGGGTATTAGCTTGTTGACCTTCACCTTTGACCTTATGACCCCAAAAACATTAAGGTTCTTGCTTTCAACAAGGGCAAAGCATTATGCATGTTTCTGAGGCGAATGTTATGAACTTGCAACACAATTAACAATTTGCGCAGTTTTATAAATTAAATGCATTAATGTCCCACCAGTCAAAATCTTTCAAGGTTGTATTACAGATGGTAATAAGTTGTATGGTTGGTAATACAGTTGTGTTATATGTTGTATTAAATGTTGTATTACAGGTTGTATTACAAGTGGTAATACAGTTAAATGGTGATACTATTGTTAAATGTTGCATTACATGTTGTCCTACGGGTGATAATACAGTTGTATTACATATGGTAATACAGTTGTATAATACAGTTGTATTACATATGGTAATACAGTTGTATTACAGTTTGTCTTACGGGTAGTAATACAGTTGTATTACAGTTGCATTACAGGTTGTATTGCATGTGGTAATACAGTTGTATTACAGGTTGTCTTACGAGTGGTATAACAGTTGTATTAAGTTGTATTACAGGTTGTATTACATATGGTAATACAGTTGTATTATAGGTTGCATTACATGTGGTAATACAGTTGTATTACATGTGGTAATACAGTTGTTATACAGGTTGTATTACAGGTGATGACACAGTTAAATGGTGGTAATATTGTTAAATATTACATTACATGTAGTATTACGGGTGGTAATACAGTTGTATTACAGGTTGTATTACGGGTAGTAATACAGTTGTATTACATGTTGTATTACAGGTTGTATTACATGTGGTAATACAGTTAAATGGTAGTAATATTGTTAAATGTTGCATTACAGGTTGTCGTACGGGTGGTAATACAATTGTATTACATGTTGTATTACAGGTTGTATTACAGGTGGTAAAACAGTTAAATCATGGTAATATTGTTAAATGTTGCAGTACAGGTTGTCTTACGTGTGGTAATACAGTTGTATTACAGGTTGTATTACATATTGTATTACATGTCGTAATACAGTTGTGTTACAGGTTGAATTAAAGGTGATAATACAGTTGTATTACAGGTTGACTTACGGGTGGGAATACCGTTGTATTACAGGTTGTATTACAGGTGGTAATACAGTTGTATTACAGGTAATAATACAGTTAAATGGTGATAATATTGTTAAATGTTGTATAACAGGTTGTATTACATGTGGTAATATAGTTGTATAGCATATTGTATTATGGGTGGTAATACAGTTGTATTACATGTTGTCTTACGGGTGGTAATACAGTTGTATCACATGTTGCATTACAGGTTGTATTAGAGGTTGCATTACGGGTGGTAATACATGTGGTAATACATGTGGTAATACTGTTAAATGGTGGTAATACAGTTGTATTACATATTGTATTACAGGTGTCAATACAGTTAAATGGTGGTAATATTGCTAAATGGTGGTAATACAGTTGTATTACAGGTGGTAATGTAGGTGGTAATACAGTTAAGTGGTGTTAATACAGTTGTAGTACATGTTGTATTACATGTGTAATACAGTTAAATGGTGGTAATACAGTTGTATTACAGATTGTATGACAGGTGTCAATACAGTTAAATGGTGGTAATATTGCTAAATGGTGGTAATACAGTTGTATTACAGGTGGTAATGTAGGTGGTAATACAGTTAAGTGGTACATTTTAGGCCGTATATGTCGGTCGATTTGTTTTGTCGTAGACGCAGACCACCCCATTGTTCTTGGGTAGACCAGTACTGTATACATCTCCCATCCGTTAAAAAGGCATTTTCAGTAATTTAAGGTGCCATTTGTAGTTTATATCACATTGTATGAAAATGAGTCGTAATTTATTGAGTATGTGATGGAAGTTTTATCATGATGATTCGATGAAGTTTCACTAAATATCAAAATTCTGCACAAAACATTGATTGTTAGTCATACATAAAAACAGATAATCTTTTTTTATATATATTTTTTTAATTCTTTATATATATATATTTTTTTATAAATAACGTTTGTTTATATTTCATCAGGGGGTGAGAAACCTCAAACATGTTCACTACGCACTGGTGAAGGTACTCTTAATACAACATGTGTTTTATAGTTAAAGTCTCGTCATAGTACAGTATTATTTACAATAAAACATTACATATGATATATTCCATTCTAAAAAAATTATACGAGACTATATAAATTTCATTTACAACAACAACAACATAATGACAAACTTAAAGGGACACATGGCAATCTTAAATCATTAAAATGTGTCTCTTGATTTGTCAATCCAGTATCAGTTTGACTTTAAATCTGCTTGCATTTATTTTTTAACTTTTCTTCGTTATTCTACCATAGGTTTGAAGATATTATTGGCGAAATGTAATCAACAGTTAGTAATATGCAAAAACAAGTTGCCTTAGTAATATTAATGACTGAACAAATGCAATGTATGTAGAAAAACTAACGGATCGCCGAGATTTTTTAAAAAAACACACCATAAAAGCAACAACAAGATTGCCATGCGTCCCTTTAAGTGATTGGTTCTGCACCAGCATAGGAAATATATCTGACTCACCTGCTTTTACAATCAGACAGGTCCATAGTAATAGTCTCATGGTTCCTTGTTACGTTTTGAACACCAAACGTGATTAACGTGTTGAGTATATGTCGGCCTCTGTGTCTAATATTCTTATCCCTTTTCACGAATAACTGCATCCGTAATGTGTCTACTGAACATATATTATATACTGCTTAGAACTTTTTTTTATTTTATTTGTTCCAGGTTTTAAGGATGTACACACCTTTAAAAGGATCGGTCAGTTATGAATTAGTAAACAGTTATGCATAAATATACGGTAATGTGTATATATAGAAATCTTACGAAATCATTTTGCGGTGAGAGAAAAAAATACCCGATTTCGCCATGAGCTGGTAAACATGAAATTACTAATAAAGACGCGCCTTCAAAGAGGCATGGGATTTAAGTATAGCATCCGTAGCTTTAACTATGAAGAGGACTGGTAGAAAAAAGATGTCCCTTGTATTCAGGAACATTGCATCTAAAGCGTATCTGTAGACCTACACCTAGTATGTATAAATGTACGTTTCTCTTACAAACGGTAATCATAAACCAGAAAGACTCGTGCTTAGCCAATGTATCAATAAAACCTTTCTGCTTCGGTTACATAGTTTAAACAATACTAAAACTTAATTGTGAAGTATGCCTACCTTATTTTTAAGAAAATTTGATTTTCTTATTTGATTGTAATTCCCCACTTTATAGTTTGCTAAAAATATGTTTGACTAACAAACAAACAAACAACAACACGTGCTTAGATGTATGTTTGTTTGAAGCCGATAACTAACGGATACACAAAGTTCCGGGACGTGCTCTTGGTAAGCCATATTTGATAAAAAAAAAGTGGGTGGGGAATGGTATGTGCAAATTGACCACAAAACAAAGAAGAATACCAATTAACTATATACATAAATTAATGGAGAAAAGCTAGTTGGAATGCATTTAGTTATAATTAAGCAAACAAAATAGAATGGATAAAAATCGTTCGTACATTTTTAGTACATAAATATTCCTTATGTTCAATTAATTATCCTAATATTATCAATGGTTACATAAATAATGACATGTAAACTAGTGCAGACTACTTTTTGTTTGGCCCAAAATAATACCTTTATTTGTAATTGGGACTATTTCAAGACACCATACTCGGAAAAGATCATAGTGTGACTGCATTAGTTCTAATATTAAGAAATAAAGTCTCGTGTGCCGTCGATAGATGATTGGGCTATATTATAAACCAAATCTTTTCAGGAAATAAATGTTAAAACAACAAGTATTTTCGCATCAAACTTTGGGATATTAAACTCAATATTTTTATTCTTATAATTTATTTAATTTATTTTTTTGACATTTCAAGTGCATTTTATTACTGTTCTCTTTTAAAAAGAAAACGTGTCTATTTAATGGAAACAAATATTTACTATTCCTCACCCACTTTCTTTCAAATATGGCTGACCACTAGTCCTTAAAGACATATTTCGAGCCTATTGTATTGGTGGGGAGAGAATTTCTATAGGTAACTGTAAATCACTGTTATCCATACAATTTCATGAGCAAAGTGTGATATTCAATTTTTCTTCAGATTATGAGGCCCACCCAATAAAGCATTTGTGACCAGTACACATAATAACGCATTAAAGAATGTTGTATATTTATTTTTTATTTGTGCTCTGATTTTTGGTCTAAAAACAATTAATAAATACCAGATAAGTTTTGTATTCAAAAGCTAACTTATGAACAAATTAAAGTAAATTACAAAGTGTTGTTCAGCTAGTCTTGCATACCGGACAAGGATTTCTTGCATACCGGACAAGAATATCCGTTACTTTACCGGGGCTAGATATTTCCATCTCACCCTAGGGTCGAGATAAAATTCACGCGCGCCAACATCCGGTATGCAAAAACATGCAAAACGTTAGTAGCTGGCGGCGTCAACGAACAACATGTCTCTGATATGCAAGAAAAATAATCTATCATGGGTATTCGGTTCAGATAGTGAATTCCAACCCTCGGTATAAGTGTTTTAATCGGAACCTCGGCAGATACTCGGTTCCGATAAAAACACTTATACCTTGGGTTGGAATTCCCTGTCTTCACCGGATACCCATGAAAGATTCTTATAATCCGTCATTTTACCGGGGCTAGATATTTCCATCTCACCCTAGGGTCGAGATAAAATTCACGCGCGCCAACATCCAGTATGCAGGAAAACATGCAAAACGTAAGTAGCTGGCGAAGTCAACGTAAAACATGTCTCTGATATGCAAGAAAAAGAATCTATCATGGGTATTCGGTTCAGATAGGGAATTCCAACCCTCGGTATAAGTGTTTTAATCGGAACCTCGGCAGAGCCTCGCTTCCGATAAAAACACTTATACCTCGGGATGGAATTCCATATCTTCACCGGCTACCCATGAAAGATTCTTATATTGTTACCCTCAATATAGCAATGCTATACAAATAAGAAACTAAGAGCGGCCTCAATTTATATACCTGAGTTGATGCTGAGTATAAATATTCAAGCTTCCCATGCTTTTTTCAATGACCAAATTCTAACACAACAATAACCCCATTGTTTATGCTATTGTGGGCGGAACTATATATATTATCTCGGAGGTCAAGGTAATCTACAGGCTGTTCCATTGGGCGCTCCCGTATGCAAAGTTCTGCCCGGTACAGTATGTACACTACTAGTCACGTGACAAACAATAAAGTCATTGCTTACGTCATATAGCTTGCGCTGGATGACTCTACGTCAACATTTCTCAGCTTTTTCAAGATGCTTATTGATGTTAATATGTGTACTGATGCATATGATGGGTTTATATCGGGGTGTGTGCAAGGTTTGGGAGCATGGCAAAGTTTGTTATAGTTAACATTTCATTAAAATTACTGTTGAGTTTGTCTTCTTGACGTATATTTACCAAGTGACGTCATGTAACGTGGTGCTTCCAACGGATGAAATATACGCGGGGAATTAATGGAACAGCTGCATTTTATCGTAGAATAACATACAGTTGTCTCTCTTCTTTTAAGAAATAGAACATCATTTACGGTGAATTATCGTGTAATATATCTCGGTTTGGAGTTCAATTGTAAACAATAATTTCACGAGCCCGAATTTATTGTTCACAATTTAACTCCAAACCGTGATATATTACAAGATAATTCACTGTAAACGATGTTCTATTTCTATTCTAATAACCCTAAAATATGAAAATAACGCGTCTGAAATCTTTCACACTGCTTTGCTTTATACTCTCGTAACTTTGCAAACGGTACAGTGATATATATCGTTGAATATAAAGAGATATTTTAAACAAGGCTATATAGTGCGGGTGTATTTGAATGGTTTTTAAAACATAGAATGTGCAAAATGTGAAAACATCTTTAGTCATTGTGGGTCATTGGATATTATATATCATGCCTATGCCAGTACCATCCTCTTGACGAAAAGAAATTCAAGAAGAAAAATAGCATGCCAGTCATTAATCATTTTTAAACCATCAAATGTACATATTTTGAACAATCTTTGGGCATTAAACATTGAAACCAACAAATTACTTACACGAATATATCTGCTACGAAGCCTGACAGTACTATAACTGTTTTATATAATTCATTGCTTCCGTGTTTTGACGCTTCATGTTTTGCCAATATAAAAAGTTCTTTTATTGATTGGTTTATGTGTAGCAGTAGGCAGTCAGGGTTAGGAGATTTATTCTCGAACTTGTGAATGGTCCTAAATTTCCATATGTGCCATTTGGCTTCATAAATTATGGTATTGACAATATTATATTTGAATGGAATTTGATATAAACCAAGAACCACGTTTTGGAAGTTTATGATTTCTAAATCAAGATCCAGCAATTCAAATATATCTTGGAAAATAGGTTCTATATTATTCCATACTTGTTTAATTATGTCACAGTTAAAAATGAATGGATGAGCGTTTCTCTTTCCCTTTTGCATATATTACATAATCCATTAAATAAATTCATATTGTGAAGTTTATGCTTTGTAAATATTGTGTTATGTAAAAATTTCCATTGAAATTGTTTATCTTTCCTGGATGCAAAAGAATAGTGAATATTCATCCAGACAATTTCCCATTGTGTTTGGTGCTAATTTTTGCTCCCAGTTGATCTCCGTTTTTAGTTTCGAATCTGTTTTTGAATTTAATGCATTTTTTATCTGTTTATTTTTTAGTTGGCCTGGTAATATTAAATTTAAGACATGTGTCTTTTCCATATTCAATGGTGACTGCTTTCCTGGGGAGATTTCTCGTGATATCATAGCATTTAGGTATTTACTTGGCATTGCTTTCCTAATCTGAGACCACTGATAGCATCATTATCATGGCAGATTCTTAGTGTTTTAACATATGATTTTGTCCAACTTTTCTCGTGGAATGTTGGACTTTTTGTATATTACTAATTGTTATATATTATATTGCACTTATAGATTACAAATGTAAAGCTAAAATAATGATTAGCTCGAAACTAATGTGTTCTGTATCATATTGATGTAACCAAATATCCGTCGTATGTAACTTCCTTTATCAGTACTTATTTCCATTAAAATCCAACACTTTACCATATTTCGTGTTACATTTCCTAGTTAACCATACAATCCTTTTGTACTCATACAACTTTCTTGCAAAACTAAGTAAATAATTACTCGAAGTATTTTGCGGTGTGTGGTCCGTAGATGTAATACTGATGCTACTAATATAGTATAATGTCAAAACACTTTACCAATTCATATGTCGCACTTTTAAAATACTGCGATAAATCATTTCCCCCAAATACATTTGAGTATGTATGCATTAATTGGTACAAAAGGAATTAATCCCCTTGTAATCTTAACATTATAAAACAAGGAAGCAATAACGTTTGTTATTTAATGTTTCTATTGGTTCAAATTATAATTCAATAAAATGAAGTATGGTCATCACAGCCCCATATGAATTAATGTCTAGTATTATTTCGAGCTGTCGAGTTTTCCAGACTGAACTTCTTCATAAACAGTTCTTAAAGGGACACATGGCAATCTTGAGTTTTATTGAGACATTAAAATATGCTCCTTGATGTATTGATCCTGCGTCATTTTGACTTTAAAACTGTTTGCATATACATGTACTTAAATAAAAAAATGAGATTTCAATTGTCTTCAATACTTTGCCAATTGTTTAAGTATGTTATTGATTCAATTGCCGTGTGTCCCTTTAATATTACATACGATTTAGTGGACATGTATGCCCACTTAATACGATACTTAATGCAGCATGTGACGCTTTATATAAAATTAGCATAGAAAGTTACAATGCAACTAGTCATTGGCTTTGGCAGAAGTCACAGCAATAAACAAAAAAATAAGCCATTAAGTGCGCGATTAGACAATATTAGAGACAAGCATCAAACTTTACCGTCCTCTCAGGCTGTAGGTAGGCGTCATCACAGGGTCCACAACTAAGAAAGGACACTGGCCAACTGTAAATGGGTCAACCACCACTAACATACAGTGCAACCGTAAATGGGTCAACCACCACTAACATACAGTGCAACTGTAAATGGGTCAACCACCACTAACATACAGTGCGAATGGGTCAACCACCACTAACATACAGTGCGACTGTAAATGGATCAACCACCACAAAACAAACAGTACGTTGCAAAATGATAGGATCATAACCTCCGTTGATTAACTTGTTAGCACTTTTAATAAAGAATGTATGAAAGTGATGACGACAGAGGATCTTATGAAGTTTGTATATCCTGTCACCATAGACGTCAGGTTGTGATAGGCTTTGGCGAAGAAGAGTTCTTAAAAACTTTTAAGAATAGGCAGCTGATCACGCGACTACAAGCTCTAGAAAAAATAATAAGTTGAGAAAAATAGACCCCATAATAAGTTGCTCGGGGAACATCCCCATCTCATCAGCCGGTTGCATATTAAGATTAACAGATTTTATTATTATATATATATACGGATCTTAAACGAGTTCCCATTTCATATAAGATTTATGAAACGAGTTATTATTTTAATTTTAATTTTAACGAGCCTTTTGGCGAGTTTAAGATCCTTTTTATCGCATATCACTGCAATCAAATTAATAAAAATTAATTCAGATAGACATAGAACCGCCACGACGTCAGACACACTTTAGCGCCAAAACGTCATAAAATATGTGACGTCGTAACGCCAGGTCTCACACATAACGTTGCGTATAAAAGAGTTCGTGTTATACCTTAGTCTCGGCCAGCTAGACCGTATCATCAGGGAGTACGTTGTTATATAACGTACTCCCTGGTATCATGCATATGTCTTACTTGCAGATATCGGTCTGGGCAGATTAGGCCAATTAAAGCGGCCACTAGCGATTAGTCCAATTTATTCGCGCGTTTTTTTTTCACGTGCATAAAGTTGACGTTTGCGTGACGTCATGTTGTAAATAAACGTACAACGTCAATTGTTGATGCACCTGATACCATTTTTGACGTCACATGCTGCTTCTCAAAAGTTGAAAGTAAGAAATTGTTATGAAATTAATTTAGAAATAAGTGTTTTGAAAGTCTCGTTGAATCTCTCAAAATATCGCCAAAATCGCCCAAAACGAGAGGGCGATTTTAAACGTCCTATTTTCCCCAGGCCCTGGTTCTGGATCCGTGTAGCATAGCGTAACGAAGAAATCAGAAGCGGGCCGGGTGACCGAGGCTAGTTTTACCTCTTTACAAAATAACAGTTTACGCCAAGTTTTTAACAAACCAACAACAATGTTTTGTATAACGTGCATTATTTTTATAAGCTGTCACAAATAATAAGTTTATGACTCAGATCTGGGTGAATTTGTAATAAATAAAATAGTTTCAGTTGATAAACTTGCGTAGTGTTACATGTTTAACTCAACCAATCAAAATCGTTCCAGGTTGTATTACACGTGTGTCATACATAGAGGATCTTACATGAGTGACTGTGTATTATTGATTTTAATAAACGAGTTGGATAAAACGATAGGATACGAGTCTCTTGCCGAGTATCCTATCTTTTTATCCAACGAGTTTATTAAAGTCAATAACACACAGTCACGAATGCAAGATTCTGTTTATCACATAACCCACCTACGACGTGATAGTATCACTTTAATGTTGTCAATTTTCCTTACATACGGCGGCAATTTGTGAGGCAAATCATGACGTCGTTTTGTTGTTTATGCAAATGAGGACCGTATCACTGTGTTTGCATACAGTAAAATATTTAATACCAATTGTTTTCATGGTATATCATATTGTACGTTCAGACGCCTTAATTATTTATCATTATTTGAAATCTTATTTCATAAAACGAACGTTAACTACAGACTAGTAACATTAAATTTGGTTTAAGGTGTCGCATTATTTGTAAAGCGAACGCATTTACAACCGCGTAACGTAGCGACGTCGTGTAAACAACAAAACGACGTCATGATTTGCCTTACAAGGGACGTTATGAGATAAACATATATCCCAGATATGAGCTTTATTTACTTTCATTCTTCTTTTTGGGTATAGTTTTGTAAGGGCTGAGTAAACCAAGTAATAAATTGTATAAACCAATAGTGAAAGTTGCGTTTCTTGCATATGTATTCTATTCTATGCAGTATCTCTCATATTCCGTCAATGATCCCGTACTTATTTACACTTCTTCCCTAATCCTCAAATCCAAGACAAACAGTCCTGACTTTGTCACTATTTGTCTTAAGTATTCTGGTAGGACCTCTTAACTGGCTTATCATACAACTACTCAAATTGGGAGAGGGGAAGGGAGGCGGATGTATTAAACTACCACCCGAAACCTTCTTAAATGCAAATAACATCACATTTAAATACTCATCCCCATCTTTGTGTCTTCTTACGGATGGCGAGAGTTATACAGTACTGGTTCTACCCAGGAAAAATGGGAAGGTCTGCCTCTAATACAAAGCAAAACGACCGTCATACATGACATAGCATGAGCTGAAATGACGTAATACACCATTCAAACAAACAAACCGTCGTTGTGTCCCTCTTTGCACATACTAAGTCTCATATACCCTCATTGGCCTTACTATATTGTGTTGCTTTTTGATAGATGTTCTGTACAGTTAAACTGGTATGCTTAGTATTAGAGACAACACGTTAATTTATATTAACGGATTTTATTAAACAGATCAACGTTCAATGACATTTTGGTGATGTGATAATTATAATGGTAATGTGAAAATAATGTAAAGCATATTGACTGAATCACAGGTTGCAAGCTGAGCAACTGAGAAGCAAATGCTTGCATGCATTTTTGCATGCTTGTATGTTGTATCCCTCGGTGCGCATGCGCATACCTATTGCAATATATGCACGGCTCCACACCATAACAACTCCACGTTCAGCTGCTTTTTTATTGATGAAAAAAAGATTCATTGCCAGACCCTGTATTTAGTTGACTGTCATGTGTCATCTATGATTGATGGTAACAGTCTGAAATTACAAATACAAAACAATATATAATAGAACTCGAGCAAATCCGGTAATGGTGGTGGTGGTGTGTATGTTTTGAGGGTGTGGTGGAGGGAGATGGGGAACACAGCTCAGGCAGTAAGAAGCTTAAGCACTGACCGTGGGTAGGGGAGGCAGAGTATATTTTGGCCCACCAATATTTGCCAAGTGCACCCCCCCCCCCCCCCCCCCCCACACACACACCCACAACTACCCTATCCCACCTACCTCACCAAAACAAATGTGCTTGTGTCCGGAAATCTTATTGTCAAAGAGTATATCATTAGCCCAGTTAATATAGAAATCTATTCTGTTCATTAACATGTGTGACAATAAAAAAAAAGTTATCAAAAATCAAAAAATCTAAATATCCCCCCCCCCCACCCACCCCACCACCACCACCACCACACACACACCGCCACCCCCGCCCCCACACACACTGGCTATGAAACATATATAGGCCACTGAGAAAGCAAATAACTGTATTAAACATACATAAAACTGGGACATTAATGTTCATTTTGATGAGTTTAACCCCTTGACCTCTGTCCCCCGGGGTTATAACCTGGATCTGAAACCTTCGTTGTCATCTAGACATCCGATGTTTGTTTGTTTGTTTGTTTGTTTGTTTGTTTGATTGATTGATTGATTGATTGATTGATTGATTGATTGATTGATTGATTGATTGATTGATTGATTGATTGATTGTTTGTTTGTTTGTTTGTATGATGTTTTACGTCATTTTCAACACATGTACGGTTATATATGACGGTCGATTTTTTGTGGTGTAGGATGGAGGGTTCATACATCACATAACCAAACCTATTCCATATTGTACGTGTATATCATTACTAATAACATGTAAGAAATATCAAAAAAAACTATTAATAACTGGATTCAATGTTCATTTTGATGTAATTTGACTTTTTGACCTCTGGGTTCAGGGGTCATACCCAGGACCCAAAATCGTCTTGGCATCATATGCATCCGCTGTGCTAAATACGAACGCCCTCCTTTAACTGATGGTTGGATAGTTCAGGTTATGAGCAATCACCGACTGACGGAATTACGGACTTCTAACGAACGTATTCGTGTGTGGCTTTACTCATGTATATATATTTTTTTCTCGAAAAATAAAAAGCCACTTAAGAAAGCCACACACCATCTTAAAAGTTCCCAAGACAGCACATAATTTCCATTCTTTTTTAAATACTACAACAATAATTCTTACCCTAACCCATACCACTACGGCGTGGCTTTAATGCGTACGGACAGACGGACAGAACCAACCACAGTATAACTGTAGACATATATCCGCTTTTTGTATGTGTTAAAAGTTAATGCTATATAACTCTAAACTTTGAAAAGATTGGATTGATTAATTTTAGTTATCGGAATCCACCACCTCAAAACTGGAACATAAACTGGGGCTGGTCTAATAAATAATAATTCTGCTTATACTAGTAATTTGCGACACCCATAGTTTTCCCGATGGTGACAACAGCTTTTGCCAGTAACGCATCCAGAAGTGCCAGTCACGCATTCAGGAGTACCAATCACGAATTCAGAAGTACCGTAGTTCCTGAATGGTGTTACATTAATGGGGTTAGTGTCATCTTCTCAAACAAATCGAATTTAACACAGTTCTAAAAAAACTTAGACAATGGTGAAATGGCAAATTTACAATGAAATAAAACGTTTCTGAGAATAGTGCAATACTCTCTTTAACTTAAATACATATGCAACACCCCTTTTAGCTTATTGCATGTGCAACACCCTCAACACCCCTTTTAGCTTACTGCATGTGCAACACCCTCTTTAACTTACTTTATGTGAACACCCTCTCTAACGTACTTCATGTGCAACACCCTCTTTAACTTACTTCATGTGAAACACCCCCTTTAACTTACTTCATGTGCAACACCCTCTTTAACTTATTTCATGTGCACCACCCTCTTTAACTTACTTCATGTGAAACACCCCCTTTAACTTACTTTATGTGCAACACCCTCTGTAACTTATTTCATGTGCAACACCTCCTTTAACTTACTTCATGTGCAACACCTCTTTAACTTACTTCATGTGAAACACCCCCTTTAACTTACTTCATGTACAACACCCTCTTTGACTTATTTCATGGGCAACACCCCCTTTAACTTACTTCATGCGCAACACCCTCTTTAACTTACTTCATCTTCCGTAAAGCTGGGGTTGTTGTACCGCCACCGATTGTACTGTACGTCAGTCGTTATCTGCCAGTTGCCGCGGTATTTACGTCTGCAATGTTACGAGTGATACAAAATAGTCATGTTTATGGAGAAAAAGAATCATGTTCATGTTATTATGCTTGACAACTTTAATTTACGATGGTCTTCATGAGTACCTGTAACGCCTTCAAGAGTAGTAACGCATCCAGAAGTACCAGTCACGCATTCAGGAGTACCAGTCACGCATTCAGGAGTACCAGTCACGCATTCAGGAGTACCAGTAAATCATCCAGAAGTACCAGTCACGCATTCAGAAGTACCAGTAACGCATTCAGGAGTGCCAGTAACGCATCCAGAAGTACCAGTAACGCCTTCAAGAGTACTAGTAACGCCTTCAAGAGTACCAGTAACGCATCCAGAAGTACCAATAACGCATCCAGAAGTGCCAGTCACGCATTCAGGAGTACCAATCACGAATTCAGGAGTACCAGTAACGCCTTCAAGAGTACCAGTAACGCCTTCAAGAGTACCAGTAACGCATCCAGAAGTACCAGTAACGCATTCAGAAGTACCAGTCACGCATTCAGGAGTACCAGTAACGTATTCAGGAGTACAGTCACGCATTCAAGAGTACCAGTAGCGCATCCAGAAGTACCAGTAACGCATCCAGAAGTGCCAGTCCCGCATTCAAAAGTACCAGTTACGCATTCAGGAGTACCAGTCACGCATTCAAGAGTACCAGTAACGCATTCAGAAGTACCAGTAACGCACCCAGAAGTACCAGTAACGCATCCAGAAGTGCCAGTCATGCATTCAGGAGTACCAGTAATGCCACTACGAGTACAAGTTACACCGTCAGGAGTATGTACAAATAACGCCTTTATAGGTACCAGTTACGCCTTTGGTAATACTAGTAACGCCTTCAGGAGTACCAGTAACGCCTTCAAGAGTACCAGTAACGCATCCAGAAATACAAGTCAGGCCTTCAGGAGTACCAGTAATGCCACTACGAGTACAAGTTACACCGTCAGGAGTATGTACAAATAACGCCTTTATAGGTACCAGTAACGCCTTTGGTAATACAAGTCACGCCTTCAGGAGTACCAGTATCGCCTTCAGGAGTACCAGCAAAGCCTTCAAGAGTACAAAGAACGCCTTCATAGGTACAGTCACGCCTTCATGTGTACTAGGCACGCCTTCAGGAGTACCAGTGACGCATTTAGAAGTACAGTAATGGCTTCAGGAGTAACAGTAACGCATTCAATCGTACCAGTTACGCCTTCGTGACTACCAGGAACGGCTTCATGTATAGCAGTTGCACCTTCAGGATTACCGGTAATGCATTCATGACTAACAGAAATGCCATTAGAGGTACCAGTCACATCTTCATGAGTAACAGTCACGAATTGATGAGTACCAGTGACGCCTAATGAGTACCAGTAAAGCATTCATGAGTAACAGTAACGCCTTCACGAGTAACAGTAACGCCTTCAGGAGTAACAGTCACGCCTTCAGGAGTACCAGTCACGTCTTTAGGAGTACCAGTCAGACCTTCAGGAGTACCAGTCACGTCTTTAGCAATATCAGAAACGCCTTAGAAGTACCAGTAACGCCTCTTATCGACTGATAAAACACAACACTTGAGAGGATCATGGACAATTATAAGTTCGTATAATCCCATAACAGAAATACCGTCATCGATATCTTCCGCCATCGCTCAGGGCCTTTTCCGGGTATTTTGGGAAAAGGACCCTATCCTGAACTGGGACTTTTTTCCCTCCGAAATTGGGAAGACTATACACAAGTTAAAACTTTTAAATTAAACATAAATTTAATAATGTCAAAGAAGACTCAACAACACTCTTTCTTTTTAAACTTTGATGCATTGATTTACAGGGCCTTTTTAACCAATTTGATTGGGACAGAATTTCGGCCCTTCCTCTCTTTTTTTTTTGCTCTGGGAATTTTCCCTATTGGGAAAAATGAAGGCTATTTTGAATCAGACAATGGCCGATAATGCTGTTCTTTGGATGGAAGATTTTTTTAAAAACTTTAATGACTTGTACAAAAAACTAGCGGAATCGTCGAGTTTTCCCGACCAAACTATTTCAATAAATGTAATACTAATAAATTAAATCGATTCTTGTATGGGGCCTAGTTTATTGCATATGTTCATATGTAACAATACAACCGAAACACATACTTATAACGTTTATATTTCAGTTAAACTCGATTCGGCAAATTTAAATACTCGTATATGCGTTAATTAAACAAGACAACTTTGTCCTGAAGAGAAGAAGAAGAAGAAGAAGAAGAAGAAGAAGAAGAAGAAGAAGAAGGAAAAAAAGAAGGATGTATTCATTCACAAACTGTAATGAGAGATGATACCTTACATTTCAATAAACCATAACGCGATAAATTTTCTGCCATGGCACTTCAAAGTGCTACACTTATACGCTTCGGTATCAGAACAGTTAACATCATGAGTGTATGTTGAATTAGCAAAGCTATTCAAAATTCGAGACGGCAGTCACCATACCTTTCATAAAGCACAGTACCACACAAATTGCGGTGTGACGGTGTTATAAATATTCAATTCGGTGTGCATTTGAATAATAAATTCAACGATGTACGACCCTCTCTCTCTCTCTCTCTGTATATATATATATAACATAAATGCTCACCTTCTGTACATATAGAATATCCCTGCTGCCACCAACACTATGAGTATTGGTATACACAGGCCCAGAGCTGCTTTCCCTCCTGTTGATAACCCACTGGTACCATTGTCTGATGACGGCGATAGTTCTGGTGTTTTGGTTGATCCATTTTTTGTGTGGGCTGGTTCGGTGCTAAATATACCTGTCGGCTGAGCATCAGTCACTGTTGTTGTATTAAAAGTTGTATTTGTAATTGTTGGTAATGGTGGTGGTGTATTATGTGCTGTAGTTGTTGTTGTTTGTGATGAATTTGTATTAGTTGTTGTAGGTTTTGTTTGTGTTGATATTGGTGTAGTTGTATTAGGGGTTAAAGGTTTTGTAGTTGTTTTAGGTTGTGTAGTTGTTGGTGTTATAGTTGCATTAGGGGTTAAAGGCTTTGTAGTTGTGGTAGTTTGTGTAGTTGTTGGTGTAATTGTTGACTCAAGTGTTGTAAACTTTGTAATTGTCGTAAGTTGTGTAGTTGTTGAAGTTGTATTAGAGGTTGTAGACTTTGTAGTTGTAATAGGTGATGTAGTTGTTGGTGTTGTAATAACTAATGTTGGCTTTGTATTTTTCTGCGATGTAGTTGTTTGTGGCGTAGTTGATGAAATTGGAATTGTTTGTCGTGTAGTTGTTAGAGTTTGTGTTGTTTGTGATGTAGTTGTTGGAGCTGTAGTTGTTTGTTCTGTAGTTGTTTGTGGTATAGTTGTTAGATTTGTAGTTGTTTGTGGTGTAGTTGTTGTTGTTGGAGATGGAGTTGTAGTTGTTTGTGGTGTAGTTGTTGTTGTTAGATTTGTAGTTGTTTGTGGTGAAGTTGTTCTTGCTGTAGTTGCTGAAGTTGTAGTTGTTTGTGCTGTAGTTGTTAGATTTGTAGTTGTTTGTGGTGTAGTTGTTGTTGTTGGTGTTGTAGTTGTTTGTGGTGTAGTTGTTGTTGTAAGATTTGTAGTTGTTTGTGGTGTAGTTGTTCTTGCTGTAGTAGCTGGAGTTGTAGTTCTTTGTGCTGTAGTTGTTAGATTTGTAGTTGTTTGTGGTGTAGTTGTTGTTGTTGTTGTTGTAGTTGTTTGTGGTGTAGTTGTTGTTGTTAGATTTGTAGTTGTTTGTGGTGTAGTTGTTCTTGCTGTAGTAGCTGGAGTTGTAGTTCTTTGTGCTGTAGTTGTTAGATTTGTAGTTGTTTGTGGTGTAGTTGTTGGAGTTGTTTGTGGTGTAGTTGTTGGAGTTGTAGCTGTTTGTGGTGTAATTGTTGGAGTTGTTTGTGCTGTAGTTGTTAGATTTGTAGTTGTTTGTGGTGTAGTTGTTGGAGTTGTTTGTGGTGTAGTTGTTGGAGTTGTAGTTGTTTGTGGTGTAGTTGTTGGAGTTGTAGCTGTTTGTGGTGTAATTGTTGTTGTTCTTTGTGCTGTAGTTGTTAGATTTGTAGTTGTTTGTGGTGTAGTTGTTGGAGTTGTTTGTGGTGTAGTTGTTGGAGTTGTAGTTGTTTGTGGTGTAGTTGTTGGAGTTGTTTGTGGTGTAGTTGTTGGAGTTGTAGTTGTTTGTGGTGTAGTTGTTGGAGTTGTAGCTGTTTGTGATGTAATTGTTGGAGCTGTAGTTGTTGGTGTTGTTTGTGTTGAAGTGCTTGGTATTCTAGGTGTATTATTGGTATTAGTTGTAATTACAGTTGTAGCTGCTGTTATAAGCGGAGACATTGTTCCTGAAACAAATAATTACAATTTTACTAACTGACTATACAGTACAAGTACAATATTGCTGCAAAAGGCAGCAAAGGAATTGGCGCTTAAGTTTATTATATCGGTTTAGGTTAAACATATTTATTTTACAACGTATTGTACCAATCATTATGGCTGGGTTATTTATTATGTTAAAAGCGTTTCCTAGGTGTGAGGTCAATATGACTTTGATCTTCAACAAAAATGTTGGTGGGTATTAGCTTGGAGACCTTCACCTTTGACCTAATGACCCCAAAATCATTAAGCATGTTTATGAGTGCGAATGTTATGAATTTGCAACGCAAATAACACAATTTGCGCAGTTTTATAAATTAAATGCATTAATGTCCAACTGGTCAACATCTTTCAAGGTTGTATTACAGATGGTAATAAATTGTATGCTTGGTAATACAGTTGTATTATATGTCGTATTAAATGCTGTATTACATGTTGTATTACAGGTGGTAATAGTTGTATTACAGGTGGTAATACAGTTAAATGGTGGAAATATTGTTAAATGTTGCATTACACGATGATTTACGGGTGGTAATACTGTTGTATTACAGGTTGTAATACAGGTAGTAATACAGTTGTATCACAGGTTGTATTACTCGCGGTATTACAGTTGTATTACAGGTTGTTTACGGGTGGTAATACAGTTGTATTACAGGTTGTATTGCATGCGGTAATACAGTTGTATTACAGTTGTATTAAAGGTTGTATTCATGTGGTAATAGTGTTGTATTACAGCTTGTCTTACGAGTAGTAATACAGTTGTATTACAGGTTTTATTACATGTGGTAATACAGTTGTATTACAGGTTGTTTTACGGGTGGTAATACATTTGTATTACAGTTGTATTACAGGTTGTATTGCATGCGGTAATACAGTTGTTTTACAGGTTGTATTACAGGTGGTAGTAAAGTTGTATTACATTTTGAATTACGGGTGGTAATACAGTTGTATTACAGGTTCTATTACAGGTTCTATTACATGTGGTAGTATGGTTAAATGTAGTTAATATTATTAAATGTAGCATCACATTGTCTTACTGGTGGTAATACAGTTGTATTACAGGTTGTATTACATGTTGCATTACATGTGGTAGTATGGTTAAATGTAGTTAATATTGTTAAATGTTGCATTACAGGTTGTCTTACCGGTGGTAATACAGTTGTATTACATGTTGTATTACAGGTGGTAATACAGTTAAATGGTGGTATTATTGTTAACTGTTGCATCACATTGTCTTACTGGTGGTAATACAGTTGTATGACAGGTTGTATTACATGTTGCATTACATGTGGTAATAAGGTTGTATTACAGGTTGACTTACGGGTGGTAATACAGTTGAATTACAGGTTGTATTGCATGTGATAATACAGTTGTATTCCAAGTGGTAATACAGTTGTTTTTACAGGTTGACTTACGGGTGGTAATAGTGTTGTAGTACAGGTTATAATACAGGTAGTAATACAGTTGTATTACAGGTTGTATTACTTGTGGTAATACATTTGTATTACAGGTTGTATTACATGTGGTAATACAGTTGTATTACATATGGTAATATAGTTGTATTACGTGTTGTATTACAGGCTGTATTACAGATGGTAATACAGTTAAATGGTGGCAATATTGTTAAATGCTGCATTACATGTTGTGTTACGGGTGGTAATACAGTTATAATACAGACTGTATTATATGTTGTATTACCTGTCGTAATACAGTTGAGTTATAGGTTATACTACATGTGGTAATACAGTTGTATTACAGGTTGACTTACGGGTTGTAATACAGTTGTATACCATGTTGTATTACATGTTAAATTACAAGTGGTAATGCAGTTGTATGGTGGTAATATTGTTAAATGTTGCATTACAGGTCGTCTTACTGGTGGTAATGCAGTTATATAACAGGTTGTATTACGGGTGGAAATACAGTTGTATTAAGTCACAATATTGGGCTTATAGTTGGGTCTGTGATACTGTATACAGAATAACGGCCAATGTCCGTCACAATACTGGGCTTATACTATATACAGAATGACGGCCAATGTCCAGTAACAATACTGGGCTTATAGTTGGGTCTGTGATACTGTATACAGAATAACGGCCAATGTCCAGACACAATACTGGGCTTATAGTTGCGTCTGCGATACTGTATAAAGAATAACGACCAATGTCCAATCACAATACTGGGCTTATGATTGCATCTGCGATACTGTATACAGAATAATAGCCAATGTCCAGTCACAATACTGGTATTATAATTGCGTCTGTGATACTGTATACAGAATAACAGCCAATGTCCAGTCGCACTACTGGGCTTATAGTTGCGTCTGCATGTGATAATATCTGTATACAAAATAACGGTCAATGTCAAGTTACAATAATGTGCTTATATTTGCGTCTGTGATACTGTATACAGAATAACGGCCAATCTCCTATCACAATACTGAGCTTATAGTTGCGTCTGCGAAACTGTATAAAGAATAACAGCCAATGTCCAGTCACAATATTGGTATTATAGTTGCGTCTGTGATATTGTATACATAATAACGGCCAATGTCCAGTCACAATACTGGGCTTTTAGTTGCGTCTACATATGATAATATCTGTATGCAAAATAACGGCCAATGTCCAGTCGCAATACTGGGCTTATAGTTGCGTCTGCGATACTGTATACAAAATAACGGCCAATATCCAGTCACAATACTGGGTTTATAGTTGCGTCTGCGATACTGTATAAAGAATAACAGTCAATGTTCAGTCACAATACTGGTATTATAATTGCGTCTGTGATACTGTATACAGAATAACAGCCAATGTCCAGTCACAATAAAGGGCATATAGTTGCGTCTGCATGTGATACTGTACCCAGAATAACGGTCAATGTCCAGTCACAATACTGGGCTTATAGTTGCGTCTGCGATACTGTATACAGAATAACGGTCAATGTCTAGACACAATACTGGGCTTATAGTTGCGTCTGCGATACTGTATACAGAATAACGGTCAATGTCCAGTCACAATACTGGGCTTATAGTTGCGTCTGCGATACTGTATACAGAATAACGGTCAATGTCCAGACACAATACTGGGCTTATAGTTGCGTCTGCGATACTGTATACAGAATAACGGTCAATGTCCAGTCACAATACTGGGCTTATAGTTGCGTCTGCGATACTGTATACAGAATAACGGTCAATGTCCAGTCAAAATACTGGGCTTATAGTTGCGTCTGCGATACTGTATAAATAATAACCAGTCAACATCTTTCAAGGTTGTATGACAGATGGTAATAAGCTGTATGCTTGGTAATACAGTTGTGCTATATGTTGTATTAAATGTTGTATTACACTTTGTATTAAATGTTGTATTACATGTTGTATTAAATGTTGTATTACATGTTGTATTACAGGTGGTAATACAGTTAAATGGTGGCAATATTGTTAAATGTTTCAATACACGTTGACTTGCGGGTGGCAATACTGTTGTATTACAGGTTGTAATACAGGTAGTAATACAGTTTTATTACAGGTTGTATTACATGTGGTAATACAGTTGTATTACAGCTTGTTTTACTGGTAGTAATACAGTTTTATTACAGATTGTATTACATGTGGTAATTCAGTTGTATTACATGTTGTGTACGGGTGGTAATACAGTTGCATTACAGTTGTATTACAGGTTGTATTACATGTGGTAATATAGTTGTATTACAGCTTGTCTTACGGGTAGTAATACAGTTTTATTACAGGTTGTATAACATGTGGTAATACAGTTGTATTACAGGTTGTTTACGGGTGGTAATACAGTAGCATTACAGTTGTATTACAGGTTGTATTGCATGCGGTAATACAGTTGTAGTAAAGTTGTATTATATTTTGACTTACGGGTCGTAATACAGTTGTATTACAGGTTCTATTACAGGTGGTACTACAGTTGAATTACAGGTGGTAATACAGTTGTATTACATGTTGTATTACAGGTGGTAACACAGTTGTATTGCAGGGTGTATAGCAGGTGGTAATACAGTTAAATGGTGGTAATATTGTTAAATGTTGCGTTACATGTAGTTTTACGGGTAGTTATACAGTTGTATTACAGGTTGTCTTACGGGTTGTATTACATTTGGTAATATGGCTAAATGTTGTTAATATTGTTAAATGTTGCATTACAGGTTGTCTTACGGTTGGTAATACAGTTGTATTACATGTTGTATTACAGGTCGTAATACAGTCAAATGGTGGTAATATTGTTAAATGTTGCATCATATTGTCTTACTGGTGGTAATACAGTTGTATTACAGGTTGTATTACATGTTGCATTACATGTGGGAATACGGTTGTATTACAGGTGGACTTATGGGTGGTAATACAGTTGCATTACAGGTGGTATTGCATGTGATAATACAGTTGTATTTTGTATTACATGTTGTATTACAGGCTGTATTACAGATGGTAATACAGTTAAATGGTGTTAATATTGTTAAATGTTGCATTACATGTTGTCTTACGGGTGGTAATACAGTTGTAATACAGGTTGTATTATATGTGGTAATACATTACCTGTTGTAATACTGTTGAGTTATAGGTTGTACTACACGTGGTAATACAGTTGTATTACTTGTGGTAATACAGTTGTATACCATGTTGTATTACATGTTATATTACAGGTGGCAATGCAGGTATATGGTGGTAATAATGTTAAATGTTGCATTGCAGGTTGTTTTACTGGTGGTAATGCAGTTATATAACAGGTTGTATTACGGTGGTAATACAGTTGTATTACATGTTGTCTTACGGGTGGTAATACAGTTGTATTAAGTCACAATACTGGGCTTATAGTTGGGTCTGTGATACTGTATACAGAATAACGGCCAATGTCCAGTCACAATACTGGGCTTATACTGTATACAGAATAGCGGCCAATGTCCAGTCACAATACTGGGCTTATAGTTGGGTCTGTGATACTGTATTCAGAATAACGGCCAATGTCCAGACACAATACTGGGCTTATAGTTGCGTCTAAGAATAACAGCCAATGTCCAGTCGATATACTGGTATTATAGTTGCGTCTGTGATACTGCATACAGAATAACGGCCAATGTCCAGTCACAATACTTGTATTACAGTTACGTCTGTGATACTGTATACAGAATAACGGCCAATGTCCAGTCACAATACTAGACTTATAGTTGCGTCTGCGATACTGTATAAAGAATAACAGCCAGTGTCCAGTCACAATACTGGTATTATAGTTGCGTCTGTGATACTGTATACAGAATAACAGCCAATGTCCAGTCGCACTACTGGGCTTATAGTTGCGTCTGCATGTAATAATGTCTGTATACACAATAATGGTGGTCAATGTCCAGTCACAGTAATGGGCTTATAGTTGCGTCTGTGGTACTGTATACAGAAAAAACGGCCAATCTCCAGTCACAATACTGAGCTTATAGTTGCGTCAGCGATACTGTATAAAGAAATAACAGCCAATGTCCAGTCACAATACTAGTATTATAGTTGCGTCTGTGATACTGTATACAGAATAACAGCCAATGTCCAGTCACAATACTGGGTATATTATGGGAAGCCATAACCGTCAAAATGTGGATATTTACAAACCATTCGATGACAGGCCATTTAATTCAACATGAAGTCATTTGATGACGTACATATTGATTCGATGCGACGTGTAAACTCGGTTCATTCGTTACAAAGTGAATTGATACGGTTCAAAGTGAAATGATACGGTGTACAATTTCAAACCATACGACGCAAAGTCATTTGATGACGTACATATTGATTCGATGCGACATGTAAACTCGGTTCATTCGTTACAAAGTGAATTGATACGGTTCAAAGTGAAATGATACGGTGTACAATTTCAAAACATACGACGCAAAGTCATTTGATGACGTACATATTGATTCGATGCGACGTGTAAACTCGGTTCATTCGTTACAAAGTGAATTGATACGGTTCGAAGTGAAATGATACGGTGTAAAATTTCAAACCATACGACGCAAAGTCATTTGATGACGTACATATTGATTCGATGCGACGTGTAAACTCGGTTCATTCTTTACAAAGTGAATTGATACGGTTCGAAGTGAAATGATACGGTGTAAAATTTCAAACCATACGACGCAAAGTCATTTGATGACGTACATATTGATTCGATGCGACGTGTAAACTCGGTTCATTCGTTACAAAGTGAATTGATACGGTTCGAAGTGAAATGATACGGTATAAACTCGGTTCATTCGTTACAAAGTGAATTGATACGGTTCGAAGTGAAATGATACAGTGTAAAATTTCAAACAATACGACGCAAGGTCATTTGATGACGTACATATTGATTCGATACGACGTGTAAACTCTGTTCATTCGTTACAAAGTGAACTGATACGATTCGAAGTGAAATGATACGATGTACAATTTCAAACCATTCGACGCAAAGTCATTTGATGACGTACATATTGATTCGATGCGACGTGTAAACTCTGTTCATTCGTTACAAAGTGAACTGATACGGTTCGAAGTGAAATGATCGGGCGAAAACACAGTCGGTGCGATGCAAACGCAATCCGTTCGACAGAAACTGATTTCATTACGTGCAATGTGAAACGGTGCAACATCTGGCGGCGATATTTGCCACATCACTTGCAGGGTTATTTCCCCTACATAACATATATACTATGATAAATCAAAGTACTAAAAGTACTGAGAATGCAAGGTTTGATAGGAAAGACTGTATGGATATTTGCACGATCAAATTTCCATAAATTTTACATAGTTTTAGCCAACTTGGCGATCTTTGGCGACCTACTAAAATCTTAGAGGGTCAATCCATTCCAAATATATTGTGATCAGTTGTCATTAAACTGTTTCAAATCTAGACTAGAATATTATTTTATGAAATTGCTGATGGATAGGCAGATTTGTGATTTGTGTTCATGGCCAAACTGTCACTCAAAATGACCCCCATGTCTAAAATTATGTCATTTACAGAGTGGCGTGTATTAAGTAGTCTTATGGGAACAAGATGTGCAAGAGGGCCTGTATTACTCTACTGGCTTGAATAGTCTAAGGCCGGAAAACAGTTTTTGTCTCGCCTATTCGAAGAAAACAAGAGGCATAGGTGTTGCTTTTCCGGCGGCGACGGAGGCGGCGGAGGCGGCGGAGGCGTCATCATTCCAGTTTTGCGTTTAGGTCATTTTCTCACAAACATTTTTTTTCGGTTCGTTGATTTTTGATGGAGTTACGGCCCCTTGACATTTTTACTTTTAAATTTCTTGTCGGCTCTACTCCTCCTAAAGCCTTGTTGGATTTCGACGAAACTTGGCAGGAAGCATCGGTAAGATGTCTAGTTGTGCATATCACGCTTTTTCCCAGTTCGCTGATTTATGACGGAGTTATGGCACTTTCACATTTAAATTTCTTGTCGGCGCTACTCCTCCTAAACTTTTTACAAAATTTGGCAGGAAGCCTCAGTATGATGTCTAGTTGTGCAAATCACGGTATATCAATGAAATCTCAAACAAGTTCGAAAACCAGCTAGATCTTGTTAGTAACGACGGGTTATGGCCCTTGATTTTTTGAAAAATGCTATATTGTATTTCCTTTGTTAAATTTGTAGTTACTTCATTTTTTATCTCATATTTACCATATTTGTTTAGAATGTTAATATAACCCCGTCCCCCACCACCCCGCCCCATTTTTATAAAATGTCATTCATAGAAGTGGGACAAATTAAAAATACCCATGCCAGACCAGACACAGCAGACTTATTGCCCATGATTACCAGGTGAGCGATCTAAGGCCATCCTATCCCTGTTGTTTTTGCAATGTTTGAAAAAAAATACTGATGGGAATTTTATGTCGACAACCCTTGATGTAAGAGCCGTTTTAGCAAGTAGAGCATCCACAGGCCCTCTTGGGCCTCTTGTTTTTAATAGAATGGCATTTTACTTTTAAACAAATGCACTTAAATGTCATCTCAGCAAACGGCAAACTCCATTGTTTTTAGTTACTAAAATGTTTACAACCTCATTTAAGCATCATTCACCGTTTTATTTTTAAGTCCAGCCCCCGTTAGGCGAGCCATGTGAATCCACGGATATCTTGTTTAAAAAATCAAAGGCTATAACTCTGATGTGTTTAGTCTGATGCAACTGGTTTTGAACTTGTCCAAGTTCAGTGGTGAACTTGTCCAAGTTCAGTGGCGTAACCTAGAAAACGTCTTCTGCTGCAGGGACAAATAACTTAACAAGAGGCACTACCCGTTGATTCAACTTCTCTATGTCTGTCCCACACATTAAAAAGAAACTTTACTGTAGTATTTACTAAAAAAATAAAATACAAATTTGTTGGTGGAAAGAAGAATTGAAATTGACTATAAGTAAATACACGGGTAAAAGTGACCATAATTTTGATAAATAAACAACAAGTTAACGACAACAAGAAACAGAACAGAAACTAGCTGGACGAAGTAGGTTAAAATGCTGCAGCCATGTCCAGTTTCAAACGGTGTCCGGTTGGGGCCAGATACAATATCGCATTGTCGTGGGCAACAATGCGACACCCGACAATGCGACATTGCGATATGACAATGCGACATTGCGATACGACAACTCGACATTGAGATACGACAACGCTACATTGCAATACGACATCGCGACATAATTGTCGCGATGTCGTATTGCAATGTCGCGACAACGCAATGCAATGTCACGACAACTCTACATTGCAATACGACATCGTGACATAATTGTATTGCAATGTCGCGTTGTCGTGACATTGCATTGATTTGTCGCGACATTGCAATATGACATCGCGACAATTACGTCGCGATGTCGTATTGCAATGTAGCATTGTCGTATCTCAGTGTCGAGTTATCGTATCGCAATGTCGCATTGTCATATCGCAATGTCGCGATGTCGCATTGTCGGGTGTCGCATTGTTGCCCACGACAATGCGACATTGTATCTGGCCCCAACCGGACATCGTTTAAAACAGCACATGGCTGCAGCATTTTAACCTACTTCGTCCAGCTAGGTTCTGTTATGTTTCTTCTTGTTGTTGTTTATTTATCAAAATAATGGTCACTTTTACCCGTGTATTTACTTAGTCAATTTCAATTCTTCTTTCCACCAATAAATTTGTATTTTATTTGTTTAGTAAATACTACAGTAAAGTTTCTTTTCAATGTGTGGGACAGACATAGGGAAGTTGAATCAACGGGTAGTGCCTCTTGTTAAGTTATTTGTCCCTGCAGCAGAAGACGTTTTCTAGGTTACGCCACTGAATTTGGACAAGTTCAAAACCAGCTGCATCACACATCAGAGTTATAACCTTTGATTTAAAAAAAGAAGACTACTTAATACACGCCACTCTGTAAATGACATAATTTTAGACATGCAGGTCATCTTGAGTGACAGTTTGGCCATGAACAAAAATCACAAATCTGTCTATCCATCAGCAATTTCATAAAATAATATTCTAGTCTAGATTTGAAACAGTTTAATGACACTTGATCACAATATATTTGGAATGGATTGACCCTCTAAGATTTTGGTAGGTCGCCAAAGATCGCCAAAGTGGCTAAAACTATGTAAAATTTATGGAAATTTGCATTCTCAGTACTTTTAGTACTTTGATTTATCATAATATATATGTTATGTAGGGGAAATAACCCTGCAAGTGATGTGGCAAATATCGCCGCCAGATGTCGCACCGTTTCACTTTGCACGTAATGAAATCAGTTTCTGTCGAATGGATTGCGTTTGCATCGCACCGACTGTGTTTTCGTCCGATCATTTCACTTCGAACCGTATCAGTTCACTTTGTAACGAATGAACAGAGTTTACACGTCGCATCGAATCAATATGTACGTCATCAAATGACTTTGCGTCGTATGGTTTGAAATTGTACATCGTATCATTTCACTTCGAACCGTATCAGTTCACTTTGTAACGAATGAACCGAGTTTACACGTCGCATCGAATCAATATGTACGTCATCAAATGACTTTGCGTCGTATGGTTTGAAATTGTACATCGTATCATTTCACTTCGAACCGTATCAGTTCACTTTGTAACGAATGAACCGAGTTTACACGTCGCATCGAATCAATATGTACGTCATCAAATGACTTTGCGTCGTATGGTTTGAAATTTTACACCGTACCATTTCACTTCGAACCGTATCAATTCACTTTGTAACGAATGAACCGAGTTTACACGTCGCATCCAATCAATATGTACGTCATCAAATGACTTCATGTTGAATTAAATGGCCTGTCATTGAATGATTTGTAAATATCCACATTTTGACGGTTATGGCTTCCCATAGTATCTAGTTGCGTCTGCATGTGATACTTTATACATAATAGCGGCCAATGTCCAGTCACAATACTGGGCTTATAGTTGCGTCTGCGATACTGTATAAAGAATAACCAGTCAACATCTTTCAAGGTTGTATGACAGATGGTAATAAGCTGTATGCTTGGTAATACAGTTGTGCTATATGTTGTATTAAATGTTGTATTACATGTTGTATTAAATGTTGTATTACATGTTGTATTACAGGTGGTAATACAGTTAAATGGTGGCAATATTGTTAAATGTTGCAATACACGTTGACTTACGGGTGGTAATACTGTTGTATTACAGTTTGTAATACAGGTAGTAATACAGTTTTATTACTTGTAGTAATATAGTTGTATTACAGGTTGTATTACATGTGATAATACAGTTGTATTACAGCTTGTCTTACGGGTAGTAATACAGTTGTATTATAGGTTGTATTACATGTGGTAATACAATTGTATTACAGGTTGTCTTACGGGTGGTAATACAGATGTATTACAGGTTGTATTACATGTGGTAATACAGTTGTATTACAGGTAGTTTACGGTGGTAATACAGTTGTATTACAGATTGTATTACACGCGGTAATACAGTTGTATTACAGTTGGTAATACAGTTGTATTACATGTTGTATTAAAGGCTGAATTACAAATGGTAATACAGTTAAATGGTGGTAATATTGCTAAATGTTGCATTACATGTTGTCTTACGGGTGGTAATACAGTTGTAATACAGGTTGTATTATATGTTGTATTACCTGTGAATAGGCTGTGATAATACATTACCTGTTGTAATACAGTTGAGTTATAGGTTGTACTACACGTGGTAATACAGTTGTATTACAGGTTGTCTTACTGGTGGTAATGCAGTTATATAACAGGTTGTATTACGGGTGTTAATACAGTTGTATAACATGTTGTCTTACGGGTGATAATACAGTTGTATGAAGTCACCATACTGGGCTTATAGTTGGGTCTGTGATACTGTATACAGAATAACGGCCAATGTCAAGTTACAATACTGGGCGTATACTGTATACAGAATAACGGCCAATGTCCAGTCACAATACTGCGCTTATAGTTGGGTCTGTGATACTGTATACAGAATAACGGCCAATGTCCAGACACAATACTGGGCTTATATTTGCGTCTGCGATACTGTATAAAGATTAACAGCCAATGTCAAGTCACAATACTGGGCTTATAGTTGCGTCTGTGATACTGTATACAAAATAACGGCCAATGTCCAGTCACAATACTGGTATTATAGTTGCGTCTGCGAAACTGTATACAGAATAACGGCCAATGTCCAGTCACAATACTGGTATTATAGTTGCGTCTGTGATACTGTTTACAGAATAACAGCCAATGTCCAGTCACAATACTGGGTTTATAGTTGCGTCTGCATGTGATACTGTATACAGAATAACAGCCAATGTCCAGTCGCACTACTGGGCTTATAGTTGCGTCTGCATATGATAATGTCTGCATACACAATAACGGACAATGTCCAGTCACAATAATGGGTTATAGTTGCGTCTGCATGTGATACTGTATACAGAATAACTGCCAATGTCCAGTCACGATATTGGGCTTAGAGTTGCGTCTTTGATACTGTATACAGAATAACTGTCAATGTTCAGTCACAATACTGGGCTTATAGTTGCGTCTGGGATACTGTAAACAGAATAACAGCCAATGTCCAGTCACAATACTGGGTTTATAGTTGCGTCTGCATGTGATACTGTATACAGAATAACGGCCAATGTCCAGTCACAAAACTGGTATTATAGTTGCGTCTGCGATACTGTATACAGAATAACAGCCAATGTCCAGTCGCACTACTGGGCTTATAGTTGCGTCTGCATGTGATAATGTCTGCATACACAATAACGGACAATGTCCAGTCACAATAATGGGTTATAGTTGCGTCTGCATGTGATACTGCCTACAGAATAACGGCCAATGTCCAGTCACAATATTGGGCTTATAGTTGCGTCTGCGATACTGTATACAGAATAACAGCCAATGTCCAGTCGCAATACTGGGTTTATAGTTGCGTCTGCATGTGATACTGTATACATAATAACGGCCAATGTCCAGTCACAATTCTGGGCTTATAGTTGCGTCTTTGATACTGTATACAGAATAACTGTCAATGTTCAGTCACAATACTGGGCTTATAGTTGCGTCTGCATGTGATACTGTATACAGAATAACAGCCAATGTCCAGTCACAATACTGGGTTTATAGTTGCGTCTGCATGTGATACTGTATACAGAATAACAGCCAATGTCCAGTCACAATACTGGGTTTATAGTTGCGTCTGCATGTGATACTGTATACAGAATAACGGCCAATGTTCAGTCACAATACTGGGCTTATAGTTGCGTCTGCGATACTGTATAAAGAATAATAGTCAATGTCCAGTCACAATACTGGTATTATAGTTGCGTCTGTGATACTGTATACAGAATAACGGCCAATGTTCAGTCACAATACTGGGCTTATAGTTGCGTCTGCGATACTGTATAAAGAATAATAGTCAATGTCCAGTCACAATACTGGTATTATAGTTGCGTCTGTAATACTGTATACAGAATAACGGCCAATGTCCAGTCACAATACTGGTATTATAGTTGCGTCTGCGATACTGTATACAGAATAACAGCCAATGTCCAGTCGCACTACTGGGCTTATAGTTGCGTCTGCATGTGATAATGTCTGCATACACAATAACGGACAATGTCCAGTCAAAATAATGGGTTATAGTTGCGTCTGTATGTGATACTGTATACAGAATAACGGCCAATATCCAGTCACAATATTGGGCTGATAGTTGCGTCTGTGATACTGTTTACAGAATAACAGCCAATGTCCAGTCACAATACTGGGTTTATAGTTGCGTCTGCGATACTGTATACATAATAACGGCCAATGTCCAGTCACAATACTGGGTTTATAGTTGCGTCTGCATGTGATACTGTAAACAGAATAACGGCCAATGTTCAGTCACAATACTGGGCTTATAGTTGCGTCTGCGATACTGTATAAAGAATAATAGTCAATGTCCAGTCACAATACTGGTATTATAGTTGCGTCTGTGATACTGTATACAGAATAACGGCCAATGTCCAGTCACAATACTGGGATGATAGTTGCGTCTGCGATACTGTATACAGAATAACGGCCAATGTCCAGTCACAATACTGGGCTTATAGTTGCGTCTGCGATACTGTATAAAGAATAATAGTCAATGTCCAGTCACAATACTGGTATTATAGTTGGGTCTGTGATACTGTATACAGAATAATCGCCAATGTCCAGTCACAATACTGGGTTTATAGTTGCGTCTGCGATACTGTATACAGAATAACCAGTCAACATCTTTCAAGGTTGTATGACAGATGGTAATAAGCTGTATGCTTGGTAATACAGTTGTGCTATATGTTGTATTAAATGTTGTATTACATGTTGTATTAAATGTTGTATTGCATGTTGTATTAAATATTGTATTACATGTTGTATTAAATGTTGTATTGCATGTTGTATTAAATGTTGTATTACATGTTGTATTAAATGTTTTATTGCATGTTGTATTAAATGTTGTATTACATGTTGTATTAAATGTTGTATTGCATGTTGTATTAAATGTTGTATTACATGTTGTATTAAATGTTGTATTGCATGTTGTATTAAATGTTTTAATACAGTTAAAAGGTGGCAATATTGTTGAATGTTGCATTACACGTTGACTTACGGGTGGTAATACTGTTGTATTACAGGTTGTAATACAGGTAATAATACAGTTGTATTACAGGTTGTATTACTTGTGGTATTATAGTTGTATTACAGGTTGTATTACATGTGGTAATACAGTTGTATTACAGGTTGTATTACATGTGGTAATACAGTTGTATTACAGGTTGTATTACGGGTGGTAATACAGTTGTATTACAGTTGTATTACAGGTTGTATTACATGTGGTAATATAGTTGTATTACAGCTTGTCTTACGGGTAGTAATACATTTGTATTACATATTGTATTGCATGTGGTAATACAGTTATATTACAGGTTGTTTACGGGTGGTAATTGTTGTATTACAGTTGTATAACAGGTTGTACTGCATGCGGTAATACAGTTGTAGTAAAGTTGACTTACTGCTGGTAAAACTGTTGTATTACAGGTTGTAATACAGTTGTATTACAGATTGTATTACTTGTGGTAATACAGTTGTATTACATGCTGTATTACATGTTGTAATACAATTGTATTACAGGTTGTATTACTTGTGGTAATACAGTTGTAGTATATGTTGTATTACATGTGGTAATACAGTTGTATTACAGGTTGTCTTACGGGTGGTAATACAGTTGTATTATAGGTTGTATTACATGTGGTAATATAGTTGTATTACAGCTTGTCTTACGGTTAGTCATACAGTTGTATTACAGGTTGTATTACATGTGGTAATACATTTGTATTACAAGTTGTTTACGGGTTGTAATACAGTTGTATTGCAAGTTGTATTGCATGCGGTAATACAGTTGTTGTAAAGTTGTATTACATTTTGACTTACAGGTGGTAATACAGTTGTATTACAGGTTCTATTACAGGTGGTACTACAGTTTAATTACAGGTGATAATACAGTTGTATTGCATGTTGTATTACAGGTGGTAATACAGTTGTATTGCAGGGTGTATAGCAGGTGGTAATACAGTTAAATGGTGGTACTATTTTTAAATGTTGCGTTACATGTAGTTTTACGGGTGGTAAAACAGTTGTATTACAGGTTGTATTACATGTGGTAATATTGTTAAATGTTGTTAATATTGTTAAATGTTTCATTACAGGTTTTCTTACGGTTAGTAATACACTTGTATTACAGTTGTATTACATGTTGCATTACATGTGGTAATACGGTTGTATTACAGGTTGACTTATGGGTGGTAATACATTTGTATTACAGGTTACAGGCTGTATTACTAATATTAATACAGTTAAATGGTGGTAATATTGTTGTATTACAGGTTCTATTACAGGTGGTACTACAGTTTAATTACAGGTTGTAATACAGTTGTATAACATGTTGTATTACATGTTATATTACAGGTGGTAATGTAGTTATATGGTGGTGATATTGTTAAATGTTGCATTACAGGTTGTCTTACTTGTGGTAATGTAGTTATATAACAGGTTGTATTACGGGTGGTAATACAGTTGTATTACAGGTTGTCTTACGGGTGTTAATACAGTTCTATTATGTCACAATACTGGGCTTATAGTTGGGTCTGTAATACTGTATAAAGAATACCAGCCAATGTCCAATCACAATACTGGAATTATAGTTGCGTCTGTGATACTGTATACAGAATAACAGCCAATGTCCAGTCGCACTACTGGGCTTATAGTTGCGTCTGCATCTGATAATGTCTGTATACACAATAACGGCCAATGTCCAGTCACAATACTGGGCTTATAGTTGCGTCTGCGATACTGTATAAAGAATAACGGCCAATGTCCAGTCACAATACTGGTATTATAATTGCGTCTGTAATACTGTATACAGAATAACAGCCAATGTCCAGTCACAATACTGGGTTTATAGTTGCGTCTGCATGTGATACTTTATACATAATAACGGCCAATGTCCAGTCAAAATAAAGGGCATATAGTTGCGTCTGCATGTGATACTGTATAAAGAATAACAGTCAGTGTCCAGTCACAATACTGGTATTATAGTTGCGTCTGTGATACTGTATACAGAATAATGGCCAATGTCCAGTCAAAATAAAGGGCATATAGTTGCGTCTGCATGTGATACTGTATACAGAATAACGGCCAATGTCCAGTCACAATACTGGGCTTATAGTTGCGTCTGCGATACTGTTTAAAGAATAACAGCCAATGTCCAGTCACAATACTGGTATTATAGTTACGTCTGTGATACTGTATACAGAGTAACAGCCAATGTCCAGTCACAATACTGGGCTTATAGTTGCGTCTGCGATACTGTTTACAGAGTAACAGTCAATGTCCAGTCACAATACTGGGCTTATAGTTGCGTCTGCGATACTGTATACAGAGTAACAGGCAAAGTCCAGTCACAATACTGGACTTATATTTGCGTCTGCATGTGATACTGTATACAGAATAACGGCCAATTTCCAGTCATAATACTGGGCTTATAGTTGCGTCTGCGATACTGTATACAGAATAACAGCCAATGTCCAGTCACAATACTGGGCTTATAGTTGCGTCTGCATGTGATACTGTATACAGAATAACGGTCAATGTCCAGTCACAATACTGGGCTTATAGTTGCGTCTGCGATACTGTATACAGAGTAACAGCCAATGTCCAGTCACAAGTGGTACTGTATACAGAATAACGGCCAAATTCCAGTCACAATACTGGGCTTATAGTTGCGTCTGCGATACTGTATACAGAATAACAGCCAACATTCAGTCACAATACTGGGCTGATAGTTGCGTCTGCATGTGATACTGTATACAGAATAACGGCCAATGTCCAGTCACAATACTGGGCTTATAGTTGCGTCTGTGATACTGTATACAGAGTAACAGCCAATGTCCAGTCACAATACTGGACTTATAGTTGCGTCTGCATGTGATACTGTATACAGAATAACGGCCAATGTCCAGTCACAATACTGGGCTTATAGTTGCGTCTGCGATACTGTATACAGAATAACAGCCAGTGTCTAGTCACAATACTGGGCTTATAGTTGCGTCTGCGATACTGTATACAGAATAACAGCCAGTGTCTAGTCACAATACTGGGCTTATAGTTGCGTCTGCGATACTGTATACAGAATAACAGCCAATGTCCAGTCACAATACTGGGTTTATAGTTGCGTCTGCGATACTGTATACAGAATAACGGCCAATGTCCAGTCACAATACTGGGCTTATAGTTGCGTCTGCGATACTGTATACAGAATAACAGCCAGTGTCTAGTCACAATACTGGGCTTATAGTTGCGTCTGCGATACTGTATACAGAATAACAGCCAATGTCCAGTCACAATACTGGGTTTATAGTTGCGTCTGCGATACTGTATACAGAATAACGGCCAATGTCCAGTCACAATACTGGGATTATAGTTGCGTCTGCATGTGATACTGTATTGTTATGATACTGTATAAAGAATAACGGTTAATACGGATTATAATTATGCCACTCCGCGAAAGTGAAGCGGGCATAGAGTGTTACTCTTGCCCTTCCGTACAGCCGTACCAACACATTCTTTCTGAGTCCGTTTCTCAGACACCAGAAGCCATAGAGCTTTCAAACTTCACACATGTTTACATATATATGTAAGCAGACAATTGCCGGCAAAAGTCGGTTTATATGAATGACATTCACCTTCTTTTCGAACTTTGATTATTAACATTAAAGATTTACATTAAAGTTCTATATTTAAGTTGTACATTCAAGTGTTTGCTCAGTCACCAACATCCGTGGAGCAGTCTCAAGCGTGTTAACATATGTCCACTCAAAAACAGTCCACTCAAAAGTAGGTCAATAAGAATGACATTGCCCTACTTTTCGCACTTTTGTTTATTTACATTTAAGTTGTTTCATTATGTCAATTACTCAGATATCAAACGTCATACAACTTTTAAACTTCATGCAAACACTCATTTATATTACAGCAATATGTTCCTACTAAACGATGTTCAGTGAGAATTACCTTGCCATACTTTATTAAATTCATTGACTTGAATAAAAGCGATTAATCTGGGCATCCGTGTCCCATGGACACATATTTGTGTCGCCTGTGTAGTATGGCAGACACTTAGGAATCACTTTGTCCGTCGTCCGTTGTCCGTCGTCGTCCGTCGTCGTCCGTCCCACTTTAACCTGCAACCTAACCTTTGTCATAACTTGAAAAGTATTTGACCCATGTTTATGAAACTTATCACATAGAATATTGTTACCAATAACTCTGTCTTTCATTTCATCAGAGTTATGCCCCTTTTCATAAAGCTTTAACCTGCAACCTTACAAAGCTCTTAACTGGCCATGACTTGAAATGTATGTGACCTATGTTAATGAAACTTCACAACATACTTTTCAAGCTATGACCAGTTATGAGCTTGGTTAGGTGGCAGGTTAAAGTTTTATAAAAACGGGCATAACTCTGCTGAAACGAAAGTCAGAGTTATTGGTCATGGGCAACAATATTCTGTGTGATTTTAAACCAAAGGAATGTTTTTACACATGTCCCCGGCAACCTAACCAAGCTCATTACTGGCCATAACGTTAGAAGAATTTGACTTATGTTCATGAAACTTCAAACACCGATTCATTTTACCACACAGAATATTGTTACCTATGACCAATAACTCTGACTTTCATTTCAGCAGAGTTATACCCGTTTTTATAAAACGTTAACATGCCACCTAACCAAGCTCATAACTGGTCATAACTTGAAAAGTATGTTACCTGTGTTCATGAAACTTCACACACATCTTGATCTTAACCAAAGAAATGTTGTTGCACATGCCCTGTATGCCCTTTTTCATAAAACGTTAACCTGCTTATATAAAAATATTGACCTATGTTCATGAAACTTCATACAGTTCTTCTTTATCAATTAACCAATGCAGATGTATGCTCCTTTTCATAAACGTTAACACTTAACAAATAAGCTCCATTATTCGTGAAGGAGTGCACACCCTGTCTTCAAATTCACTCGACAGACAACATTCGACATACGACATTCAAAAACATCCTTCAAAGTTAATGATAAAGTTAGGTAAACATCAAATGGAAAATAAAGGCCCTATCGTGAGCACAAGGCAAAAGTAAACAGACGGACAGACAGACAACGGACAACACGTCATCCCAAAAGCTCACCCTGGCGAAGGCCAGTACAGCTAACAGACGCACGACTTCCGAGACCTTGTCTATTTGTTGGGCAACCTAGATGAAGGGCGTAATATGCTTAATTGTATAACATAATTACGGCACTTGTTTCTATGAGTTCTTCACATATAAGTGATTAAATGTGAGATATTGTCTATTACTGCCAAAGACATGTGTGAAGTTTCAATCCATTATGTGAAGTAGTTTCCAAGATACGAGCTTATATGCGGAACTGTAACTATTTTTTCTAAGTACAATATTTGTTAAAATAAAAGCATAAGTTATAGAACCAAGTTCTGTGCTGTTGTTTAATGATGCCGAAGACATGTGTAAAGTTTCAACCCATTATGCGAAGTAGTTTCCAAGCCACAAGTTTACATACAAACTTAAACCATCCCCCTCGCCACACCCTTATGTATATAAAGGGTCATAATTTGGTTCAAATAAAAGTATCAAATATAGAAACTGACTCTATTATTTGGCCTTATATTGCCGAATACATTGTGCAAAGTTGCAATCCATTATGTGACGTAGTTTCCGATACAAGTTTACATACAAAACTTGAACCCATTTTAAAGTTTAAAATGTGCCATAACTTTGTTACGATAAAAGCATGTGCGTTATAGAACATGGCTTTATGGTGTTGTCTAACGATTCCGAAGACATGTGTGAAGTATCACTCCATTATGTAAAGTAGTTTCCGAGAGACAAGCTTACATACATAACTGTAACCAGCTTACATACACAACATTGACCAAATTGTCTAAGTCTAAAAGGAGCCATGATTTTGCTAAAATAAAAGCAGGATCTATAGAACCTGGCTGACTAACAACCTTACATATGCACGTTAACCAAGGGACGCAGACGCAGACGACGGTCATGTGATCACAATAGCTCTTCATTTGTTTCTTTGAAAAAGTCGAGCTAAACATTAATTTCTATTCTGTGTTTATCAATGCGTGTGCGTAGAAGCAGAGGTATGCTTAAGTCCAACTATAGCATTGTGTCTGAAAGATAACATTATGGGCACATTATGGACAGATTACACGTATGTCTACTGTACACGTATCTAACATATCACATCCTCATGCTCCTGTTAATGTGAAAAAACGTCGAAGTTTTTTACTCAACGATTTCTAGGTAAGATAGCCATAACTCATAGCCAGGGTTATATGGCGATCAATATGTATCAAATCTAAAAACAAAAACAAAACAACAACAACAACAACAACAACTACAAACAAACAGAAAAAAAAGAATGTAGATCTATGTATTGCGTTTATTTATGGCTAGTCAAAATGCGCACTGGCATTATTAAAAAGAAAGCTGATTGTAACAGTCCAGGATAAAATATAGATCTACGTATTACTTTATTATTATCTAAGTTGTGACTGGTCCTTGGACTATTCCTTTAGCTAAGCCATCAGCCATATTGCCTACATAATATAATTCAAAATAATGTCTTGTTCTGCTCTTAAAGGAATAGCTCTTAGATTGATAAAGTTACCTGCTATTAAAAGGAAGTATATCCATAATCTGGAACATTGTAATAATTCCGTCCTCATATCTTACACGTATCAACTGAATGACTAAATAGAAACTATGTTTGTTCGTTCCTAGGATATAATTATATCCTGAATATAGCAAATATCCAAGTTTTACCAAGTATAAAACGCTTAAATTATCTCCGTTTTTGTTTTAGCATTATGTCTGCTGATAAAAAAACACCCGACTGACTACACACGTGTTCTACACTGTTAAGGAGTGTTTGATAAATTTAAATTCGTGGCCTTCAACTACAATCCGCGTTTTGTTTGCATTAATAAACGGATTAAACAGCTTATCTCTTATCTTACATATAGAATATTAATGTCTTAAAATGACAAAACAACTAACGTTTGTTTATGCAGGTGTTATCTATACTATGTGAGAACAGATGGTTGTACTTGGCGATTTTATTTTATCTGTTTAATTCAGTTTGGCCTGATTTTATAGCGATAGAGACATGCTAAATCATTGCTATTCAATATATCGATCCAAGAAAAGTCGCATATAGTGCAATTACCAGTGACCTAGCAGACACGTATCATGAGAAACTTATCATGCCGTTGAGATTATATTTACTTCAAATTACATGACAATACATTTATATACATGTTATGCAATTCCGACGGGGACGCGATGATTGATTTCGTTTGGTTTGTTTTTTGGTGTTTAGCGTAATTTTTCAGCACGTTATGGTCGATTTATAATGGTGGAGGCAGTTTGTTTCGGTTTGTTTGAATGGTGTTCTACGTCATTATTAGCACGTGTTAGTATATGACGGTCGATTTGTATTGTGGTAGAGGCAGCCTAGCCTATTTTCCTTATATAGAACCAGTACTGTATATATCCCACCATCCGTAAGAATCGACTCTTTCTCACTTGACAAGTCGAGGTCCCAGTTGGATTGGAACCCGCTGCGGTGAGACGCGAGCATGTTTTAGACAGAGTGTTTTTACTATCCCGGCCACGGATGCGATTGGTGGAGGCTGACCACCCACTTATTCCTGGGTAGAACCAGTAATGTATACCTCCCACCATTTGTTAAATCGACCATTCTCGAGCTCCCAGTAAAATTCGAAAACACCGCGACATGTTCCTTATATTATTGAACATTAATTTTGCATATTGCTAGTTTCGTATGTTACACATTATTTTCCTTATAGTTTAAACTTATTTATTTTTACATCGATTGTAACGAAAGCTCTCTGAACTTATTTGAATCACTCTTGACGTCTTTCTGGGTAGAATCAGTACTAAAGTGTCTTGCTCAGGGACGACATATATGGTCGTGAACCCACGTCTTCTCGATCATGGTCCAACGCTCTACCACTAAGACCATAGCGCTCCACAATCTACCATCACCATTCATCACCATCGTCATCATCATCATCATCAATCAATTACCATCAGCCATAAGGATATTACCATCATTCAACACCATCCATAGTCCATCGCTAGCATTATGCATTACCATCCATAATACTGTCTTTATCATCATGCATCACCATCCATAGTCCGTCACCATCATTATGCATTACCATCCATAATACTGTCTTTATCATTATGCATCACCATCCATAATCCTTCACCATCATTATGCATTACCATCCATAATACTGTCTATATCATCATGCAACACCATCAATAGTCCATCGCCATCATCATGCATCACCATCCATAGTCCGTCACCATAGTTATGCATTACCATCCATTATACTGTCTTTATCATCATGCATCACCATCCATAATCCGTCACCATCATTATGCATTACCATCCATAATACTGTCGTTATCACCATGCATCACCATCCATTATCCTTCACCATCATTATGCATAACCATCCATAATACTGTCTTTATTATCATGCATCACCATCCATAGTCCATCGCCATCATTATGCATTACCATCCATAATACTGTCTTTATCATCATGCATCACCATCTAAAGTCCTTCACCATCATTATGCATTACCATCCATAATACTGTCTTCCTCATAATGCATGACAATCCATAGTCCTTCACCATCATTATGCATAACCATCCATAATACTGGCTTTATCATCATGCATCACATCCATAGTACATCGCCATCATTATGCATTACCGTCCATAGTCCTTCACCATCATTATGCATTACCATCCATAATATTATCTTCATCATCATTATGCATTACCATCCATAATACTGGCTTTATCATCATACAACACCATCTATAGCATTTCACAATAATTATGCATTACCACCTATAATACTGGCTTTATCATCATTATGCATTACCATCCATAATACTGTCTTTATCACCAAGCAACACCATCCATAGTCCATCGCCATCATTATGCATTACCATCCATAATACTGTCTTTATCACCAAGCATCACCATCCATAGTCCATCGCCATCATTATGCATTACCATCCATAATACTGTCTTTATCATCATGCATCACCATCTAAAGTCCTTCACCATCATTATGCATTACCATCCATAATACTGTCTTCCTCATAATGCATGACAATCCATAGTCCTTCACCATCATTATGCATAACCATCCATAATACTGGCTTTATCATCATGCATCACATCCATAGTACATCGCCATCATTATGCATTACCGTCCATAGTCCTTCACCATCATTATGCATTACCATCCATAATACTGGCTTTATCATCATACAACACCATCTATAGCATTTCACAATAATTATGCATTACCACCTATAATACTGGCTTCACCATCATCATGCATCACCATCCATAGTCCTTCGTCATCATTATGCATTACCGTCCATAATACTATAGTCATCATCATTCATCACCATCCATCACCCTTCACCATCATTATGCATCACCATCCATAGTCCTTCACCATCATTATGCATCACCATCCATCACCCTTCACCATCATCATGCATCACCATCCATAGTCCTTCACCATCATTATGCATCACCATCCATAGTCCTTCACCATCATTATGCATCACCATCCATCACCCTTCACCATCATCATGCATCACCATCCATAGTCCTTCGTCATCATTATGCATTACCGTCCATAATACTATAGTCATCATCATTCATCACCATCCATCACCCTTCACCATCATTATGCATCACCATCCATCACCCTTCACCATCATCATGCATCACCATCCATAGTCCTTCGCCATCATTATGCATCACCATCCATAATACTATAGTCATCATCATTCATCACCATCCATCACCCTTCACCATCATTATGCATCACCATCCATCACCCTTCACCATCATCATGCATCACCATCCATAGTCCTTCGCCATCATTATGCATCACCATCCATAATACTATAGTCATCATCATTCATCACCATCCATCACCCTTCACCATCATTATGCATCACCATCCATCACCCTTCACCATCATCATGCATCACCATCCATAGTCCTTCGCCATCATTATGCATCACCATCCATAATACTATAGTCATCATCATTCATCACCATCCATCACCCTTCACCATCATTATGCATCACCATCCATCACCCTTCACCATCATCATGCATCACCATCCATAGTCCTTCGCCATCATTATGCATCACCATCCATAATACTATAGTCATCATCATTCATCACCATCCATCACCCTTCACCATCATTATGCATCACCATCCATCACCCTTCACCATCATTATGCATCACCATCCATAGTCCTTCACCATCATTATGCATCACCATCCATAGTCCTTCACCATCATTATGCATCACCATCCATAGTCCTTCACCATCATTATGCATCACCATCCATCACCCTTCACCATCATTATGCATCACCATCCATAGTCCTTCACCATCATTATGCATCACCATCCATAGTCCTTCACCATCATTATGCATCACCATCCATCACCCTTCACCATCATTATGCATCACCATCCATCACCCTTCACCATCATTATGCATCACCATCCATAGTCCTTCACCATCATTATGCATCACCATCCATAGTCCTTCACCATCATTATGCATTACCGTCCATAATACTATAGCCATCATCATGCATCACCATCCATAGTCCTTCGCCATCATTATGCATCACCATCCATAATACTATAGTCATCATCATTCATCACCATCCATCACCCTTCACCATCATTATGCATCACCATCCATCACCCTTCACCATCATCATGCATCACCATCCATAGTCCTTCGCCATCATTATGCATCACCATCCATAATACTATAGTCATCATCATTCATCACCATCCATCACCCTTCACCATCATTATGCATCACCATCCATCACCCTTCACCATCATCATGCATCACCATCCATAGTCCTTCGCCATCATTATGCATCACCATCCATAATACTATAGTCATCATCATTCATCACCATCCATCACCCTTCACCATCATTATGCATCACCATCCATCACCCTTCACCATCATCATGCATCACCATCCATAGTCCTTCGCCATCATTATGCATCACCATCCATAATACTATAGTCATCATCATTCATCACCATCCATCACCCTTCACCATCATTATGCATCACCATCCATCACCCTTCACCATCATCATGCATCACCATCCATAGTCCTTCGCCATCATTATGCATCACCATCCATAATACTATAGTCATCATCATTCATCACCATCCATCACCCTTCACCATCATTATGCATCACCATCCATCACCCTTCACCATCATTATGCATCACCATCCATAGTCCTTCACCATCATTATGCATCACCATCCATAGTCCTTCACCATCATTATGCATCACCATCCATAGTCCTTCACCATCATTATGCATCACCATCCATCACCCTTCACCATCATTATGCATCACCATCCATAGTCCTTCACCATCATTATGCATCACCATCCATAGTCCTTCACCATCATTATGCATCACCATCCATCACCCTTCACCATCATTATGCATCACCATCCATCACCCTTCACCATCATTATGCATCACCATCCATAGTCCTTCACCATCATTATGCATCACCATCCATAGTCCTTCACCATCATTATGCATTACCGTCCATAATACTATAGTCATCATCATTCATCACCATCCATCACCCTTCACCATCATTATGCATCACCATCCATCACCCTTCACCATCATTATGCATCACCATCCATAGTCCTTCACCATCATTATGCATCACCATCCATAGTCCCTCACCATCATTATGCATCACCATCCATAGTCCTTCACCATCATTATGCATCACCATCCATCACCCTTCACCATCATTATGCATCACCATCCATCACCCTTCACCATCATTATGCATCACCATCCATAGTCCTTCACCATCATTATGCATCACCATCCATAGTCCTTCACCATCATTATGCATCACCATCCATATTACTATAGTCATCATCATTCATCACCATCCATAGTCCTTCACCATCAGTATGCATTATCATCCATAGTCCTTCACCATCAGTATGCATCACCATCCATAGTCCTTCACCATCATTATGCATCACCATCCATAGTCCTTCACCATCATTATGCATCACCATCCATAGTTCTTCACCATCATTATGCATCACCATCCATAATACTGTCTTCCTCATCATGCATCACCATCCATAGCCCTTCACCATCATTATGCATCACCATCCATAATACTGACTTCATTATCATTATTCATTACCATCCGTAATACTGTCTTTATCACCAAGCTATAGTCATCATCATTCATCACCATCCATCACCCTTCACCATCATTATACATTACCATCCATAGTCCTTTACCATCATTAAGCATTACCATTCATAATACTGGCTTTATCATTATGCATCTCCATCCATAGTCCTTCACCATCATTATGCATTACCATCCATAATACTGGCTTTATCATTATGCATCTCCATCCATGGTCCTTCATCATCATTATGCATTACCGTCCATAATACTGGCTTTATCATTATGCATCTCCATCCATAGTCCTTCACCATCATTATGCATTACCGTCCATAATACTGGCTTTATCATTATGCATCTCCATCCATGGTCCTTCATCATCATTATGCATTACCGTCCATAATACTGGCTTTATCATTATGCATCTCCATCCATGGTCCTTCATCATCATTATGCATTACCGTCCATAATACTGGCTTTATCATTATGCATCTCCATCCATAGTCCTTCACCATCATTATGCATTACCATCCATAATACTGGCTTTATCATTATGCATCTCCATCCATGGTCCTTCATCATCATTATGCATTACCGTCCATAATACTGGCTTTATCATTATGCATCTCCATCCATGGTCCTTCATCATCATTATGCATTACCGTCCATAATACTGGCTTTATCATTATGCATCTCCATCCATAGTCCTTCACCATCATTATGCATTACCATCCTTACTACTATATTCATCATCATTCATCACCATCCATAGTCCTTCACCATCATTATTTCCGTCGGTGTGTTCTTGGGCAAGACACTTTACCTTAGCCTCGTCCGTCGGATGGGGACGTAAACCGGGCGGTCCCGTGTATCGGTCTATCCTCCGAGCACGTTAAAGAACCATAGGAATCTATTCGATAATAAGAGTAGGGCAGGTTCCCGGATTCCTATGTATCCTTCCCCTCTCTCTGGGGCGGCTCTAAATAACCTATACTGTGTTGATGAGCCGTTAAACAACATTCAATTCAATTCACCATCATTATGCATTACCATCCATAATACTATATTCATCATCATTCATCACCATCCATGGTCCTTCGTCATCATCATTCATCACCATCCATAGTCCTTCACCATCATTATGCATCACCATCCATAGTCCTTCACCATCATTATGCATTACCATCCTTACTACTATATTCATCATCATTCATCACCATCCATAGTCCTTCACCATCATTATGCATTACCATCCATAATACTATATTTATCATCATGCATCACTATCCATGGTCCTTCGCCATCATTAAGCATTACCATCCATAATACTATATGCAGCATCATTCATCATCATCCATAGTCCATCGTCATCATTATGCATTACCGTCCATAATACTGTCTTCACCATCATTATGCATTACCATCCATATTACTATAGTCATCATCATTCATCACCATCCATAGTCCTTCACTATCAGTACGCATTATCATCCATAGTCCTTCACCATCATTATGCATCACCATCCATAGTCCTTCACCATCATTATGCATCACCATCCATAATACTATAGTCATCATCATTCATCACCATCCATAGTCCTTCACCATCAGTATGCATTATCATCCATAGTCCTTCACAGTCATTATGCATCACCATCCATAGTCCTTCACCATCATTATGCATCACCATCCATAGTCCTTCACCATCATTATGCATCACCATCCATAGTCCTTCACCATCATTATGCATCACCATCCATAGTCCTTCACCATCATTATGCATCACCATCCATAATACTATAGTCATCATCATTCATCACCATCCATAGTCCTTCACCATCAGTATGCATTATCATCCATAGTCCTTCACCATCAGTATGCATTATCATCCATAGTCCTTCACCGTCATTATGCATCACCATCCATAGTCCTTCACCATCATTATGCATCACCATCCATAGTCCTTCACCATCATTATGCATCACCATCCATAATACTATAGTCATCATCATTCATCACCATCCATAGTCCTTCACCATCATTATGCATCACCATCCATAATACTATAGTCATCATCATTCATCACCATCCAAAGTCCTTCACCATCAGTATGCATTATCATCCATAGTCCTTCACCGTCATTATGCATCACCATCCATAGTCCTTCACCATCATTATGCATCACCATCCATAGTCCTTCACCATCATTATGCATCACCATCCATAGTCCTTCACCATAATTATGCATCACCATCCATAATACTGTCTTCCTCATCATGCATCACCATCCATAGCCCTTCACCATCATTATGCATCACCATCCATAATACTGTTTTCATTATCATTATTCATTAACATCCGTAATACTGTCTTTATCAGCAAGCTATAGTCATCATCATTCATCACCATCCATCACCCTTCACCATCATTATACATTACCATCCGTAGTCCTTTACCATCATTATGCATTACCATTCATAATACTGGCTTTATCATTATGCATCTCCATCCATAGTTCTTCATCATCATTATGCATTATCATCTATAGTCCTTCACCATCATTATGCATTACCATCCATAATACTATCTTCATCATCAGTATGCATTACCATCCATAATACTGGCTTTATCATCAAACAACAGCATCAATAGTCCTTCACAATAAGTATGCATTACCACCTATAATACTAGCTTTATCATCATGCAACACCATCCATAGTTCTTCACCATCATTATGTATTACCATCCATAGTTCTTCACCATCATTATGCATTACCATCCATAATACTGTCTTTATCACCAAGAGAAACACCATCCATAGTTCTTCACCATCATTATGCATTACCATCCATAATACTGTCTTCATCATCATGCATCACCATCCATATTACTATATTCATCATCATTCATCATCATCATCCGTAGTCCTTCTCCATCATTATGCATTACCATCCATAATACTGTCTTTATCACCAAGCAACACCATCCATAATCCATCGCCCTCATTATGCATCACCATCCATAATACTGTCTTCATCATCAGTATGCGTTACCATCCATATTACTATATTTATCATCATTAATCATCATCATCCGTAGTCCTTCTCCATCAATATGCATTACCATCCTTACTACTATATTCATCATCATTCATCACCATCCATAGTCCTTCACCATCATTATGCATTATCATCCATAGTCCTTCACCATCATTATGCATTACCATCCATAATACTGGCTTTATCATTATGCATCACCATCCATAATACTAGCTTCATCATCATTATGCATTACCATCCATAATACTGGCTTTATCATCATACAACACCATCAATAGTCCTTCACAATAATTATGCATTACCACCTATAATACTGGCTTTATCATAATGCAACACCATCCATAGTTCTTCGCCATCATTATGCATTACGATCCATAGTTCTTCACCATCATTATGCATTACCATCCATAATACTGTCTTTATTACCAAGCATCACCATCCATAGTCCTTCACCATCATTATGCATTACCATCCATAATACTATATTCATCATCATGCATCACCATCCATGGTCCTTCGCCATCATTATGCATTACCATCCATAATACTATATGCATCATCATTCATCATCATCCATAGTCCATCCTCATCATTATGCATTATCGTCCATAATACTGTCTTCATCATCATTGTGTATTACCATCCATAATACTGTCTTTATCACCAAGCAACACCATCCATTGTCCTTCGCCATCATTATGCATTACCATCCATAATACTATATGCATCATCATTCATCATCATCCATAGTCCATCCTCATCATTATGCATTATCGTCCATAATACTGTCTTCATCATCATTGTGTATTACCATCCATAATACTGTCTTTATCACCAAGCAACACCATCCATTGTCCTTCACCATCATTATGCATTACCATCCATAATACTGTCTTCATCATCATGCATCACCATCCATTGTCCTTCACCATCATTATGCATTACCATCCATACTACTATATTCATCATCATTCATCATCATCCATGGTCCTTCACCATCATTATGCATTACCATCCATAGTCCTTCAAAATCATCATGCAACACCATCCATAGTCCTTCACCATCATTATGCATTACCATCCATAATACTGTCTTCACCATCATTCATCACCATCCATGGTCCTTCACCATCATTATGCATTACCATCCATAGTCCTTGGCCATCATTATGCATTAGCATCCATAGTCCTTCACCATCATTATGCATTACCGTCCATAGTCCTTCGCCATCATTATGCATTACCATCCATAGTCCTTCACCATCATTATGCATTACCATCCATAGTCCTTCGCCATCATTATGCATTACCATCCATAGTCCTTCACCATCATTATGCATTACCATACATAGTCCTTCGCCATCATTATGCATTACCATCCATAGTCCTTCAAAATCATCATGCAACACCATCCATAGTCCTTCACCATCATTATGCATTACCATCCATAATACTGTCTTCACCATCATTCATCACCATCCATGGTCCTTCACCATCATTATGCATTACCATCCATAGTCCTTCACCATCATTATGCATTACCATCCATAGTCCTTCGCCATCATTATGCATTACCATCCATAGTCCTTCAAAATCATCATGCAACACCATCCATAGTCCTTCACCATCAGTATGCATTACCATCCATAATACTGTCTTCACCATCATTCATCACCATCCATGGTCCTTCACCATCATTATGCATTACCATCCATAGTCCTTCACCATCATTATGCATTACCATCCATACTACTATCGTCATCATCATGCATTACCATCCATAGTCCATCGCCATCATCATGCATCACCATACATAGTCCTTCACCATCATTATGCATTATCATCCATACTACTATCTTCATCGTCACATTACCATCCATAGACTGTCCTTCACCATCATTATGCATGATCATCATCCATAGTCCTTCAGAACTCACACCACTATTATCTCCCTTGAATACTCGGGCCCTACAGATGAAGGAGGTAGATAAAAAAAACAAGTTCGCTTTTCTACATTTTACAGGATACATTGATTTATCTTTACCAGGTTCTAAATCTACAGCATTTTAGGAAGAGATCGCAGAAAAATGCATGTTGATATAAGATTTATAGCTATTTCTGCCTCATTTTACACATCATGGGTCTAATCACCACGGGGTTGTATTTTAGTCTAAATTTTGATAGGTGTCAAGCAAACATGAAATTAAAAAAAGTTCAATCTGGTAAATATTTGTTAAATGTGTTTTAAATTTCAGATATTGGATCACTGAAGAATTTAAGCATAAATACATGTTGCAAAATCTTTTTTATCTCTATGCCACGAACAAAAACATTACAATGGGACCCTATGGAAAATTAATTGTGGTGTGAGACGTTCACCATCATTATGCATTACCATCCAAACTACTATCTTCATCGTCACATCACCATCCATAGTCCTTCACCATCATTATGCATTACCATCGAAACTACTATCTTCATCGTCACATCACCATCCATAGTCCTTCACCATCATTATGCATTACCATCCATACTACTATATTCATCGTCACATCACCATCCATAGTCCTTCACCATCATTATGCATTACCATCCAAACTACTATATTCATCGTCACATCACCATCCATAGTCCTTCACCATCATTATGCATTACCATCCATACTACTATATTCATCGTCACATCACCATCCATAGTCCTTCACCATCATTATGCATTACCATCCATACTACTATATTCATCGTCACATCACCATCCATAGTCCTTCACCATCATTATGCATTACCATCCATACTACTATATTCATCGTCACATCACCATCCATAGTCCTTCACCATCATTATGCATTACCATCCATACTATTATATTCATCGTCACATCACCATCCATAGTCCTTCACCATCATTATGCATTACCATCCATACTACTATATTCATCGTCACATCACCATCCATAGTCCTTCACCATCATTATGCATTACCATCCATACTACTATATTCATCGTCACATCACCATCCATAGTCCTTCACCATCATTATGCATTACCATCCATACTACTATATTCATCGTCACATCACCATCCATAGTCCTTCACCATCATTATGCATTACCATCCATACTACTATATTCATCGTCACATCACCATCCATTATAAATTTAACAAAAAGGGGGGATAGTTCTGATGAATTCATAACAGAGTTAAAGTGCTTGTAGTATATAGGTTTGTAATGATGATTGAAAGCTTTTGATCAAATGGTATTTGAAATATGACTGTACATTCAACATTTTAACTGAAAAATCTAAGTGAAAAAGATAGATAATTTACGTAAAAAACATGACAGAGTCATGGTACTTGTCATATAGGAGTGTATAGTGATAATGAACATGCGTGCTGAGTTTCAAAGCTTTCGGAAAATTCATTTTTGAGAAATAAAGAAAATCCAAAAAAAGAAACCAAAATGTCGAACTCGTAGACGGAAATCGCCAAACTAAAATACTGGATTTGCTGCACAGATTTGCTGCACAGAACGGGGTGCTTTAGGGAGGGGGAGGGGGAGGGGGGGGGGGGGGTACTGCATCATATTGTATTCTTTCTAAAGTATCTTTTTAATAGTTAGTACAATTGTCCCATACTCTTGATGCATATCAAATATTGAAAGTGTTGTGGAGTCGCGAATTTCGTGTCTAACTCGTTCCAACGTTTTAAAGATGATGGTATCAAATTAAAGATGATGCATATCAAATATTGAAAGTGTTGTGGAGTCGCGAATTTCGTGTCTAACTCGTTCCAACGTTTTAAAGATGATGGTATTATCGATCTAGAATAAATCTATGTACGACGTGACAGGGTGGCGAAGTCATTATTGTTTCGTAGGTTATAGGGATTTATTCCATTAACTAAAGCAGAAAATAATTCGTTTAAATATAGTGGTAAGTCGCCATGTTTTTCTTTATAAACAAAAAATAATTTTTGGATAGTTCTGCGATTTGCAAGTGATACCCACCCGATTTCTTTCAGTAAATTGTCAATAGAAACAGAACGTGTGAGACCAGTAACTACTCTTGCTGCATCATATTGTATTCTTTCTAAAGTATCTTTTTCATAGTTAGTACAATTGTCCCATACTCTTGATGCATATTCCATATAGGCCGTAAATATGAAATGTATATTTGGTTGAGAGTTGTTCGTTTTAGCTTAAATTTAATTATTCTCATTGAACCTAAGACTTTGTTTGAAGAACTTACAATATTTGATATATGCTCATGCCTTACATATGTTGAAAATGACGTAAAACACCATACAACCAAGATGTTTATGGTGTTCAACCAAATTTAACAGAGTAGCATCAAAATATAAGTTGGGTTGAACGGCATTTGAAAGAGAGAATAAAATGGCTTTAGTTTTTGACCGATTACATTTAACTGTCAGGCCATTGTTTTAACCAATCCAGGATTTTCTGCAGGTCATTATTTAAAGTGCTTTCCAAATAACTAGGGTCCGTTGTGGATATAGCTAAAGCACTATAATTATAATAATAATAATAATAATAATAATAATAAAGACTTTATTTAACGAGAGAACTCATTTGAAACTAGTCAATCTTCCATGAGGCCCTCAACAATATTATACAATATATACAAAGATATGTGATATACATGTAAAATGAATTGTAGTATATTCATGCATAAAGTAACGGAAATATGTCCAAAACTGAGTTGCAAGTCTTAGTCATTATTATATGGTTTGGTTAATCCACTGTAAATACAATGTTTTGAAATGATTAACAGATTGGGCATTTTGTATATGGTGAGGAAGTGAGTTCCACACTTTAGAGCCTGAATAGGCAAACGATTTTCTGAAAAACTCACTATTCGGTCTGGGGGAATATAGCCGTAGATTTGAGGATGATCCTAAATTTCGCATTATGTACATTTGAAGTAAGAGTAAACGTATTTTTAAGATAAGCAGGAGCCTGATCATTAAATGTTTTAAACATAATAATTGCTTTTTGGAATTTAACTCTTTCGGGAAACATCATCCAACGAAGTTCGGTAAAAAGTTCAACAGATGGAGTTTCGAAATCTTTATCCAGGATAAGTCTTGCAGCTCTTTTTTGGAATCTTACATTTTTATCTTCCAGAGAAACATTACAATTTCCCCATATCACACAACAGTAATCTAAATGGGGTAAGATATAAGCATTGAACAATAATTTACGCATAGGTATAGCAAGGTAGATCTGTATGAGAGATAACAGATATAACAATGAATTACATGTTTTAAGAACTTTATCAATTTGGCTATTCCAAGAGAGAGTATTGTAAATTGTAACACCGTTTTTCTTCGTAACTACAGTTAATGGTTTCACCTATGAATTGAATCGAAGGAGCATTATCATAAATACGATTTATTTTGTTCTTGGAAGAGAGATACATTATTTTTGTTTTTGCTTCATTGGCAAACATGCGATTTGTATCGCACCAGGCGTTGACGTTAATAGGGTCATTACTATCGTCAGCAAATAATCGAGTAGTGCTAAGAAGTGAGTCAGCAATGTCATTAACGTAAATTAAAAATAAAAGTGGTCCAAGCACAGAGCCTTGAGGAACACCGGCATTGATGGTTTTAACATCCGTGAAGGAGGATCCGACAAAAACTTTCTGACTACGATCTTCTAAATAGCTAGATAACCAGTTGAGTAAGTTTTCTGATATACCATACTTCTGGAGTTTAAAAATAAGTCCTCGATGCCAAACCCTATCAAATGCTTTAGAAATATCGCACCATATCATGCAAGTTAATTTCTTTCGTCAAAAGCTTTACAAATTTGGTTGTATATATCAATCAATTGGAATACCGTGGAATGACCGGGTAAGAACCTGACTGTTTTTTTTATAAATTTAATTATTAGAATGCAATACATTATACAAACATTTAAACACTATACACATTCCATCACTTTTCCAACACAACTAATCAAAGAGATTGGTCTATAATTGGAGGAAATGTCCTTTGCACCATTTTTAAATAAGGGCATAAAAACCTCTGTGCTTCACATTCCTAATAATTCAATTGTTATTAGATCTATGCTGTGCTTGAAATGTTTGTTGTGTTTTGATATGTGTGTGTCAAGTACATTTTTATCAGAAATCTAATAAGCAGTTTATTACGACTCTGTTTCTTTCTTTTTTGTTGTTGTTGTTTATGTTATTATCATGGATCTACATATGTAGATCTACGTTATTATTGATAACTGGTAGCAAAATTATTTTTTTTCCATCTGACAACCAAGATATAAAAAAAAACGATGACTCAGGCCTGCCAAATCTCCGGTTAAAATCCGGATTTTTCATTCGCTCTCCGGGTCTCAGACAGAATATACAATTGACACCTAAGCGCATAATTAGTTCCTTCAGTGACATATCGACATGTGCAATAGCAGCAATATATCTGTGGCTTCTTTAATTGGTCAAGCTAACGGAAATAGCAAGTGTGAGGAACTAGCAACTCCATGTATCTGGTATCACTATAACAGCTGCTGCTGTGTACGATGATTATAATTTGTTTAAGAGTTATGAAGACTTTTTATTTGAATTTAGCACTCATCTGTGTAGAAAAGTAAATGCACCTTTATGAAAAAAAACGGTTTTGGTAGAGATATAACTAAATCTACGCTGTCCTCCCTAAAACAAACTATTGTGTGCACGTTGAAGTATGCTAATCTATTATTTTCTATAGATATCAAACAATGCATCAACGTGTATTAATTGCATAAATAATTAAAATTTGCGCTTTAAAAAAATCATAAATGCGAAAATCAGGTCACGCGCTCCAACCATTTTAAATGTTTTTTTCTCACACTTTAAATCTTAAATTTTAAAAATCTCAGGATTTTGTGTTTAAAAGTTTTGGCAGGCCTGCGATGTCAACATTTTATGTTGTGTTTAATAACTGTAACGTATTCATTTTTGGCGAATATATTCTGAGTTTGCGACATAATACACGTCTTTGTCTGCTTTGATACAGCGACTGAGTAGGGTTGTGATAAACTGCTGTGAAGCGGGTTCTTAAGCGCCGCAAACGCCGCGCTTTAAACTAATCACAATTGGAAACTCTCGTAGTTTTTCATTAACTTAGACAACGAACAAATGCAGTAGCTGGTGATTGAATTGTGACTGTCAACGAAGTCATTGCTTTTCCTCTGACAACAAGATTTATAATTGAAGCCAGAGATATTTAGCGATTGAATAACTTGATGGTAATTATGGGTTTCATTAACCTGTTCAAAAAATAAAATAAAACCCAAAAGTTCACTTAGCCTAATAAATTGGCTCCTATGCAGTTTTTTTTTATTATTCTGACGTTCTATGTAACTGCATATACGTTGATGCTCGCCAATACGAAAAATTTCAAAAGAGCATTAAACGTGTATTTAAACACACTAAAGTTCACTGTGTCCAGCTATCGCGACTCGAGTATCATTTCGCACACAATTCCGTTCGACCTTTGCCTTTGAATTAACCAGGGTTTCCATATTTAAAACATGAGCATTGAAATTCTCTTATTTGAAAATAGTCCATTTAAATATACTTAAATAAATTGGACAGTACTTCGTGTGAGCAATCAATTAACAGATTATAACTTCATGTATTAATTTTGTCGGTGCTTATGGATGGCGGGAGGTAAACCGAGCCTTCTCTGACCTTACCAGGCCTTTTTTACGATTTTGATATTTCATCTGGCTGTAATAATAAGCCATAAAAAGAAAAGGAAAAAAAAAGCTTTTAATGTCAGAGAATGTTCGAATTAGGCGGGAGGATGGGGTGGTCTGCATCTACCACAAAAAAATTGAACATCATAATTATATGGCCAGAAATGTGCTAAAAATGACTTAAAACATTCAAACAAATAAAATAAATAATAATTGAGCAAGTGTCAATTCTAACGGATGTGGGACGTATACAGTACTGGTTCTACCCAGGAAAAATGGGGTCGTCTGCCTCTACCACAAAAAATCAACGGTCAAATATGCCCTTACATGTGTTAAAAATTATGAAAAACATCATTCAATCAAACAAATATGAATGAATTGAATGTTGTTTAACGGCTCATCAACACAATATAGGTTATTTAGAGCCGCCCCAGAGAGAGGGGAAGGATACATAGGAATCCGGGAACCTGCCCTACTCTTATTATCGAATAGATTCCTATGGTTCTTTAACGTGCTCGGAGGATAGACCGATACACGGGACCGCCCGGTTTACGTCCCCATCCGACGGACGAGGCTAAGGTAAAGTGTCTTGCCCAAGAACACACCGACGGAACTCGGTGGCACCACGGAGGATTGAACCCGGGGCCTCCGGTTACAAAATATGAATGAACGAACAAACGAATGAATATGAGTCAGTCCATTCGTCCGTCCATCCATCAGTCAATGATTATTATAAACTTTGATATGCATCCCCCACTCCAAGGTTTGCATACAGTACACATCAGTAATATTAACGTTGAAATGCTCCCCCACTTCAGTATGTATTATAAGATATAAAACAACACAACTAACTGTTTTGTGTTTCAGAACAGTATACTGACGTAATCAACATCTGAGATAAACATAAAAATTGAACAGTGTTAGTCACTGTTATACATCATTGACATACTTCAGAATGAGGAAGAAATGACATTGTCAAAACATATCACGAGATATTTAGGCCAGTATCGAAGATGTTTGTCATCAACATCAATAGACACCGGCCATGGACAATCACATGAAGCGCATGTTGAACAAGTGAATGAAGCTGTTCTTTATGTACATGTAAGTTGTTTTCAAGATTTGTTTGACTGATATATTTATCTTTAGTATATATGACATGATGAACTTAGTAGGGCTGCAACAATACAGTCAAACCAGTATTGCGATATATTGCAATATGTCAAATCCGTATTCCAATATGTATTGCAATACAACAAGCATTTAAAAGTAATAAAAAAGAACAGTATGAACAGCTTTATTATTTCAACTATACTGAATTATATGAATGAAACATGAAACCTGTACCCAATGTTTAAATCGGGTTTTATATGCGGGTACTACCCTTGTTTTGAGTTTGCTAGTGTTGCTACTGAAGCAAACGGGTGGGGAAACACTTGCAGCTTTAATTGTTGTGTGGAATTGATTCAATAAAAAGAGATTTGGGAGTTTTTTTTACACAGTTAATAAGTATTTCCTAAATACAAGTAACAATAACAAATGATAAAACTGCAGTACTGGCTGTATACCAGATATCGTCATTTTTATGTTGGTTCTTTAATATATCTAAATCAAAACTAGTCATCTCATAAATATTTTTGCCGGTAGAGAAGCTTACCCCTTTGCCGTAAATATTCTGTGTTTACATCGTTCTTATTCTCAGTAACAAGTATCATGTGACCGTTACTAAATATAGACTGAATTGGGCCGGTCGTTTGAGCTGAATGTAGTAGTTATCGTCATGTTCAGTTTAATACCGAATAATCCATGCTTGGGATGATGAAAACGTGTGTAATTATTAATTGAAACATAAATATACCATTGCATATGAATGCACCAAAAAAAGATATATTCTACAATTTAAATTTTTTCGACGTTCATAATTTAAAGGGAAATAACTGTCTGCAAATTTAAATTGATTGACGTGAACTAGTTGTCTCCCTTGGCTGAAAATGTTTAGACATGCTTTTAGTTTTTTGGGCATGTCAAATCGACGTAAAAGGTCAGCTACTTTAAAAGGAAATTTTCCTAAGCATGCGCATTAGCGCGTGATTCCCCCGATTGTGTTTTGTTTATAACGGTATTTATATAGGTAAACGGGTTGGTTTGAGAGTGTATGTTTACATGTCTAAACAAATTTTTCCTCTCCAATCGTCTGATGATAGTGTGTAGTGATTTGTAAAGTGGGGTCGAAAAATTATCACAACATCGAGCGTTTTATTGATAATGATGAAATCTGGTGAATGACGATAACTGGTACACAACCAGTATACAAATCATATTGTGGTACATTTTACTGAACCAGGATACCGCATTAACCGGTATACCAGTTAATTGTTGCAGCCCTAGAACTTAGCAACATGATTATTCCATAATGTAATCAGGTAGCACACTATTAAATAAAGTTATCATTAGGCCACATAAAAAAATAGGTGTGGTTCAGGTAACCCGACCGACCCTATTTTAAGGGGCCAACCCTAAAAAGTTTTACGCTAAAAAACAACAACATTTTGATTGATAATGCAAAAAAATCGAACTCGCGCTATAGTAATTTAACATATTAAATTCATTATCAGAATTGAATTCATTATTGAGAAAAAAAAAATACTTACCCTATTTTTTTTGCCAGTGTTACCTGAACCACACATATTATTTTGTTTGGCCTTAGAATTAATACATTTTTGGTAAATTAGAATTGACTGAGAAGTAATCATACTGTGAGTATTAAAGGGACATATGGCATTGATACTGTGAGTATTAAAGGGACATATGGCATTGAATCTTGAAGAATTTATCAAATGTTAATATTAGCACCTCAGTTATAACCAGTATCATTTTGACTCTAATCCTACATGCCTGTTATAAAAGCTGAATGTTGTACCCCGGGTACGTTCTTGTCTACAGGTATCTTCTAACATTTATAATAACTATTTGATAAAACCTATTTTGTCCCTTTAAAACGGTAAAACTTGGTTAGAACTGTTCTCGGCCATTTCTAAATATGATTGCCTTTGAATAAACTCATAATGAATTTAAAACTCTTGTCAGGGTACTGTCGACTGAAGACAGGGTACATTTTCTATAGCATGAGAAAATTCTCTCTTCACGTGCATGCATGCTTGTGTGCTGCTGAGTGTCAAGCAAGGAGCTACTCGTGGCATTTTTGTGAAGTATTTTTTGTGTTCCGACCAGAGTTCGAACCCACGATCTCCTGGACACTGTACCACTATAAAGCCACTGTATAGCTTGGTTTAAATTGTACACAAATGTTATAAATATTTTGTTCAACCAATGTTTATAACAAATATTTGGCACGAGAATGGTACGCTCAATTGTTAAAACACAAACACGCCAAATTGTATGTAAATAATTTGTTATGAAACCCATTGGTTGAATACCATCTATATCTGATCTGTTTAACTCCATGTTCATTTCAGTGGCCATACTGTGCAAGGAGATGTACATACTGCAACTTCAACAAATATATCAGGTACATTTCCTTCTGTATTAAGGACAACATGACACTATTTTATCTTTATATATATTTACAATAGGTTCGCTTGGACCCATGGAGTCACGACAAAGATACTACACAGTTAATACTTTGAAAGAGTTATTCAATACTATAGATTTTAGTCTTGTTTTAGATTTTCTTAAAGAAATCAATATAATATCTTCCTATATATATATTAACTTGTTTACAAGCCCGTTGACGGGCATTAGTTGATTTACATATATACATAGTTTATATTGCTACCATATCATCCCTTATTTTTAGATAGTTTTATCTTTATACGTTTACATCATTTTTAATTACTACTTCATTCCTTCATGATTTTGCGCGCAATATGACCTATTTTTGTGTCGATGTGCTGTAAAACACCATTCATTCATTCACCCATGGAGTCATTTATATTATTTTCAGTAGTAAACTAAATCATACTTTTGAACTATAAACTGTAAATGTTAGGGTTATGCATTTACCATGTATATATGCATATGCCTTCCAAATAATATGTATACATTGTTGTACATAAATAAAATATGAAGAAGACCAGCATAATTTTCAAAGTCACATATTTGAAAATCTCTATTTTTCTCTGGTATGCTTTGTTGATATGTATAGTCATTCATTGCTTATGTCGGCACTGCTCCGTGAAATCTTTTGGCATCATATATTGCAAGAAGTTCGAATAAAATCACTTCCATGATAGTTTGAACATTTTAGTAATGCCAAAACTAATATAGTCATACAATGAAGATTCAGACAAATGCCAACCTGACGTCCATGCATCTTTTCAAATCATATTGCAGTGAGATAAGTCAGAGTAAGGTCATGATAATGTTCTAAAATAAGGACGGTTTTAAACATGCTCCTTGTTGTACATACAATGTTACTACAACATCTACCGCTTCATTGCTCTACCAGCTGAGGTAACTGGCCAGACTCGGCTACATTTCCCCCCTGCCTAATGAAAGTTGTCTCAGAGTTCATTCCAGGATGATTGTCAGACTTATTTTCATTCTCTTTCATGCAGATATTAAGCTGTCAATCTTTCCTCATACCCCCTGTTTACAGATTTAGTATAACCCAACTAAAAGGAAAGTAAGAGTCCATTTTACAAACATAGGGATGAAAGGGTGAATATGTGCTATTTGCAGTAAGACTGTGGATCATGACAGGATGGCAGACTGTCTGGCTAGAGAGACTCAAACCCTGCTGCAGCTCAGTGGAATCACTAAAATCAACTCTGTATTCTTCGGAGGAGGTTTGTAAAAGTATTCATATACCGGTAGACATATGCATTCCGCGTAAATGAGACCCACTCTCATGAAATAGTTACAGAAATTGTCAAAGCCATCTTCACCACACTTTATCAGATTGTTAATATCAATGAAAGCCTGGACAAGTTCGAAAACCAGCCAGATTGGACCAATAACAGCAGAGTTATGGTCCTTGATTTCGTTAAAAATGCTATATTTTGCCTCTTTAATATGATAGGGCCTTCATTTTTCATCTGATCTTTACCAAACGTTACCACATTTATTTATTTTTGTTTAATTTTTTTTTTTTAAATTATATATTTTTTTAAACTTTTTTTTTTTTGAACTTTTTTTTTTTGGATTTGACGAAACTTAGCAGGAAGCATTGCTCTATGAAGTCTCATTCATAGAAAAAAGTGGGACAAATTAAAAAATTCTCATGCCAGACTAGACACAGTAGACATATTTCGTATGATTACCAGGTGAGCGATCTAAGGACATCCTGGCCCTGTTGTTTTTGCAATGTTTTAAAAGAAGTACTGATGGGAATTTTATGTCGACAACCCTTGATATAAGAGCCGTTTTAGCCCTTGTTTTCTCAGCCTCACCTGTGTACTGAATGTGATCAGGCACTAACATGATATTCTCTATGTATTCATCTATGGTCCACTGTAATTTATGTATTACCTGTATCATCTGTTTTCAGGTACTCCAAGTCTAGCCCTCCCAAGCACAATATCCAGAGTGATTGAGGTTGTCAAACATCATGTGACCTTTACAGAGGGGTCAGAGGTCACGCTTGAAGCAAACCCAACATATTTGGAGGCTGATAAACTAAAGTTTGTTTTGTTTCAATGGCATTCAAGACAGATGACCCTTATAACACATATCAACATTTCTTTAATTGTAAAAATTCTTAATATCCTTACTCCGTAATATGTTTCTCATGGGTTTTACCGGTCACATATGTAAATACAAACAACTTCTACTGCTACAGTTATCTACACCTGCAACTTAGACAAATTTTACCTACCTGGAAAACCATTCGTTACAATTCTGGATAAGGAATATTACTTCTACATTAGAATTGAGATTATAGTTTCTGTATGCTGTATTGAACTGAGATTATGTATACTGTATCAGACTGAGAGTATAGTTTCTGTATACTGTATTGAATTGAGATTATAGTTTCTGTATACTGTATTGAACTGAGATTATAGTTTCTGTATTAGGCCAAAAATAAAATTATGTTTGTTTCCCCTTCCCGACCCATGCAAAAAAGGGTTGGGTAGGTAGGTAGGTAAAGTATTTTTTTTATTTCATTTCTTTTATTTGAGATCAAAACTGGAATACATGCTACCTATAAGACACATTTAAGACAAAAAAAAAAAAAAAAAAAAAAAAAAAAAATAATAAAAAAAAAAAAAAAAAAAAAAAATTTGTCGAAAAAATAATTCGGGTCGCGGCAATTTCGGTGGGTCGGTCGGGAAGGGGAAACAAACATAATTTTATTTTTGGCCTTATGTGTTGAATTGAGATTTAGTTTCTATATACTGTATTGAATTGAGATTATAGTTTATGTATACTGTATTGAATTGAGATTATAGTTTCTGTATACTGTATTGAATTGAGATATAGTTTCTGTATCTGTACTGAAAATTAAAGAAAACAAACTCTCAAATTTCCAAACAAACGTAGCCAATATGTTTTGTTTATAATGTACTTTTCAAAATAATTTAATGTCTTGATTTGGGTCATCTTTTAAAGTGCTTTATTAAAGACTAACTGTTTTTTGTGGGTATTTTTGTGCACTTTTTAAGTTACTTAAGTTGTATTCTTTTAAAATTGTTACGTGACACGAGTGTATAACATTTTATATACATGTGGATAAAGATTGAGTGCTTATTACTGTTCTTTTTTGTGGTCCTTAAATTATTTTTAAGGGTATACATATATATAAAGCATTCAGGCCAGATAAAAACATAATTTACCTTTATGCGATTTAAATATCCGTAGTTGCGTATGATTTTTCAATAGGTAACTCACAATTTAATTTAAAATGGCAGCAGTGAAGACGAGCAGAGCACATACACTTTGTCATCCTGTCCCAGACCTCTACAATAGTTTATAACTAATTCATATTTATAACACGTACAACTTACATTTATATTATTCATATTAGTATATGAAGTATCACCTCTGATAGAGGTCGACAGTCAAGTGAGAAAGTGTCAATTCCTGCGAAAGGTGGGAGGTATACATTACTGGTTCTACCCAGGAAAAATAGGGTGGTCTGCCTTTACCACAAAAAATCGACCGTCATATATGGCCTAACATGTGCAAAAAATGATGTAAAACACCATTCAAACAAATCATCTTTGGTCAGTCATTGAAGGCAGTGTAGGTAACAATAAAACAAAATATACATTGTATTAGGAAAACGTTTTGTTTTGTTTTTAAGAACTGAAAGCACTTGTTTATCCTCAAAACAGAGTATTTGTATAGTGTTATTTGTTTATGTAAATATTTAGCATTTAATTCGTTAATAACCATTATCTTTGCAGAGATTTTAAAACTGCTGGTATTAACAGGCTGTCCTTGGGAATTCAGGTGAATCACGTTTTAGATTCTATAAAAAAAGTTATGGTTAACCTTCAAGCATGTAATATTCAGACCTTGAGCTGAAACTTCCATAAATATAGGCACTAAATGACCCTGATCTGAAACTTCTCTATAACCCTGATCTGATATTTTTCTAAATATAAGCAATGAATGATGCTAATCTGTTACTTTTATAAATATAGGCACTGAATGACCCTGATCTGAAACTTCTCTATAACCCTGATCTGATATTTTTCTAAATATAAGCAATGAATGATGCTAATCTGTTACTTTTATAAATATAGGCACTGAATGACCCTGATCTGAAACTTCTCTATAACCCTGATCTGATATTTTTCTAAATATAAGCAATGAATGATGCTAATCTGTTACTTTTATAAATATAGGCACTGAATGACCCTGATCTGAAACTTCTCTATAACCCTGATCTGATATTTTTCTAAATATAAGCACTGAATGATGATAATCTGTTACTTTTATAAATATAGGCACTGCATGACCCTGATCTGAAACTTCTCTAATAACCCTGATTTGATACTGCTCTAAATATAAGCAATGAATGATGACCCTGATCTGAAACTAATATAAGCACTGAATGACCTTGATCTAGTACTTCTCTAAATATAGACACTGAATGTCACTGATCTGATATTTCTCTCAATGTAGGCACTGAATGACTCAGATCTGAAACTTCTTGGCCGAGACCATTCCGTAGATGATGCACTAAGGTAAGAAATAATGTGTGAATGACAATTTTTTCCAAAGGTAAAAATAATCAAATTTAAATTCAAAACCAAAACTCAACAATAAGCTGATTAGACATCTCTTGTGTTTTTAGCTCTACTGATCAGAGATCAGCAGAGCATATGCCGTGGTGCGGTGTCCGTTGTCTGTCCGTCCGTAAACTTTTTTTGTAGCGACTACTCCTCTGAAACTACTGAATGGATTTTCATGAAACTACAGAAATGTTGCCCATGAAGTCTAGTTGATCCTAGCAAAAATTCATGTTGATGTGAAATCCAAGATGGCCACCAAATCTAAATTTTTTTTTTTAGAAAACAAGTTTGTAGCGACTACTTCTTGAAAACTCTAAGTGATATTGATATGGAACTTTTTCTAAAATGATCAGCATGACATGATGTTGCTCCTTGTCGAAATAAGTTTTGATTCGATGGCGGCCATTTTTGTTTACATAGAGTTATATAATGAAAACTTGTAGCGACTACTCCTCTGAAACTACTGGACGGATTTTCATGAAACTTCACACGAATGTTGCTCTTGATGTCTAATTGATCCTAGCAAAACTTCAGGTCGGCCGGAAATTCAAGATGGCCGCCACGGCTAAAAATAGATTTTCAAAAAACTAGTTTTTATTAACTACTTCTTGAAAACTATAAGTGATATTGATATCGGACTTTTTCTAAAATGATCAGCATGACATGATGTTGGTCCTTGTCGAAAATCGTTTTGATTCGATGTTAAACATGGCTGTCAGTGGCCATCTTTGTTTTCATAGAGTTATCTAGTTAAAACTTGGTAGCGACTACTCCTCTGTAACTACTCGACGGATTTTCATGAAACTTCACAGGAATGTTGCTCTTGATGTCTAATTGATCCTAGCAAAATTTCAGGTCGGCCGGAAATTCAAGATGATCGCCATGGCTAAAAATAGATTTTCAAAATACAGGTTTGTAGCGACTACTTCTTGAAAACTATAAGTGATATTGATATGGGACTTTTTCTAAAATGATCAGTATGACATGATGTTGCTCCTTGTCGAAAATAGTTTTGATTTGACGTTAAACATGGCTGCCAGCGGCCATCTTTGTTTACATAGAGTTATATAATGAAAACTTGTAGCGACTACTCCTCTGAAACTACTTGACGGATTTTCATGAAACTTCAAAGGAATGCTGATCTAGCTATCAAAAACCTATTAGTAGAGCTTCAAGGTCATTGACCTCTTGTTTTTTCATGGAATAAAACTTGTTTTACTAGAAACAAAGACTGACACAGTATTTCTTATGTTTGAGAATACTTCTAAATCAGATGTATGAGGGATATGTCTGCTGTCACTCATGCCCTGTTTTAGTTCAGGCATTACATTCTAGATTGTCTGCGCACACATTCACTACTTTAAGTGGTAGGAGGTGTGGCTTAATGCAATAGAATAGAATACAGTTTATTCCGTAACCACTTAAGCCTATTGTTGTATAATTGGTCATTCCTTTGATCTTAAACAAAGGAAAAATCACTTGGAGCACTAATTTGTTTAATACTCCATGCAGATGTGTGGAGAAAGCAAAGCGTATATACCCAGGTCGAGTGTCTGCAGACGTGATCTTTGGTCGTCCAGGTCAAACACTGGAGCAGTGGAACAGAGAGCTTGAACAGGTAAATTACGCTTGCATTTTGCATGAACAGGTCAGGCATGTATCTTTGACACCATGACATGTAAACAGTATTGGAAATTAGAAGGTTCTAGGCCCATTCTCCCTACTTGATGTAAATGGAGGATGAGCCTGGATGATCATTCCTGTTAGGCGCCATATAACCTTTCATGTGCTGGTGCACTTTAAAACCTAATTCAGTTCAATTCTATACATGTCAGTGGCTAAGTGGTAAAGGATGCACCTTGCCTGAAGAAGGTCGTGTGTTCATTCCCTGGCTGTGTCACACCAGACTTCATAAAGATGGTACTAGTATATAAAAGGTAGTGATAGCCTCGGTCACCCGGCCCGCTTCTGATTTCTTTGTTAAGCTAGGCTACTGGATCCAGAACTGGGGCCTGGGGAAAAATCGCCCCTCACGTTTGCCGAGATTTTGAGAGATTCTACGAGACTTTCAAAAAACATAATTTCAAATTAATTTAATATTAATTTCTTATTTTTAACTTATGAGAAGCAACAAGTAATAAATTGTGCTAATCGCTAGTGGGCGCTTTAATTGGCTTAATCTGCCCAGACCGATATCTGCAAGTAAGACATATGCATGATACGGTCTAGCTGGCCGACACTAGGGTGGTGATAGGTCTGGGTGGGGTATCATGTCGTTTGTCTACAGCATGGTATTCCAGTGGCAGCACCATAAAGTTGATTACTAAAAGATTGTTACAAGTGATGAGAACCCCATATAAACTTGTCTTATTGACACACCTGTTTATAGTAATTGCTTATTAAACTATCCAAATGCCATATTTAGATTGTAGGTCTATGCGATGACCACGTGTCTCTGTACGAGTTGACCCTGGAGCGTGGTACCCAGCTCTTCAAGTGGGTGGAGCAGAACAAGTACACGTTACCAGACAACGACGCTATGGCGGACATGTACAACCTGGCTGTACAAGTAGGTACATGACACCATGGCACAGCATGACACCAAGACTGTACAAATCCGACGCCCGGGACAAGTGGCTTTTACCCGCAGACAAGTGCCACTTTGCAAAATGTTAGTCCCGGGCAAGTATAATTTTCCAAAAAATAGAGATTTCATTTTTCCCGAAAATTGAGTCAGACAGGTGCTAAAAATGATCAAAAAATACACGGACTCAAGCAGAGATAACTGACCCTTGTCTTAATTGCCATCAATTAAGTCCCTGCAGTTTTATAATCCTCTCTCAGTGGGGTTTAATTAGTCCCTAGCCATTGTTTGTCTAGTATAGCGACACGCTCGATAGACGTGCATATTGGTGAAGCGACCTTTGATCCTTTCAGATCAGCAAATAAAATTACCATGTATGTTTAGCATATAGCCAATGAAATTGGGAATAAAAATTACATCAGTGATACCACATGACAAACATACACCTGTCCTGTGTGTCTTGAGATTGGTTGAGTAATAAAACTGATCGGCCCTAACTACGGGGATGACGAATGAAGAAAAAAAAAGACTGTCTTAAATTTGTTAATTAATTCTCCCAATCTTTGCAACCTGTAACACATAATTGGGTAAAGAAAATAGTGTGGAAATACTTTTTTGGCAAGCAAAACACATTAATGCATAAAAAGAAATGATAATTGATGATACTTCGATTGAATTTCGGGGATAGTTTTCGGCCGTAAAAGTGTGATGGTACATAATTTTTGATGTTTTTTTTTTATAATTTTTTTTTATATACATAGTTACATAATTCCTTTAGCAAAACTGTAAAAAAAAAAAAGATGGACGCATGAATGAATAAAGATACATACTATCCATCATTCTTTCATCAACCTTTCTTTTACAGTCCTACTTTCAGATAAATTCAAGTCTAGGTTTCTTTGATAATATAATTAAGGTTGTACTGATACATGGTCATGGTACTGATACATGGTCATGGTACTGATACATGGTCATGGTACTGATACATGGCCATGGTACTGATACATGGTCATGGTACTGATACATGGTCATGGTATTGATACATGGTCATGGTACTGATACATGGTCATGGTACTGATACATGGTACTGATACATGGTCATGGTACTGATACATGGTCATGGTGGATATAACAAATCTTTACAACAGTAAAGTTATATTTAATAAATAATTATTTGCATCTATCAGTAGAATATAATAATAATTGTTTATTATTTGTATTATAAACATTTTATTATATTATATACTTCTCCAATATTTTCATTTGGCAAAACTGGTGGCAAATAGAAAAAATATAGACATAGGAGGTCCTGGCTGTGATTATTACACAGTATATAAAGATATTTTTTTAATAATTAAAGCAAAACATGGGGTCTATTTATTTTCAGTAGCAACAAGCCCTGGGCATGCCTCTTAAAAAATAATTTGTGAGCACTAAGTTAGGCGAGATTTTTAGCATAAATGGGACAACTGGAAAATTAATCGGGGCAAGTGGCTTTTTCAAAGCATTTTATTTGTACAGCCCTGGACACCATGACGGACAATTCAAGCTATAAAAATCTCGGAACTAAACGTGCAGTTCACAAAGATTCCTGCTTTATTCATCAGCTTCCAGTGAGTGCTAAAATACAAATGATTTTCTGGTTTCAGCAAATTATAATTGACTTAATACCGGTCTTTCTTTTTAAAAATGCAAATAGTTGTAATTGTACCTATTAACAAAAGTGATAACTCCAAGATAAACTAGAAAGTAATGGTACCCCGATTTCTTTTATTCTAAGTCCAACAAAGGGTCATAATTCTGTAATAAATTAGGCAATCAGCCATGACAGATGTAGAGGGACATAAGGTCATCAGTTGTTATGGGTGTATGAAGTTCGGGAACCACCCATTCAAAACTGTAGACTTAGGACTTAGAATAGCAAAAACGGAGTATTCATCACCTTCACTGATAGTTCTACTAACTCCACGTTAGATTCAGTGACCTATACTTGGTTTAATGTACTCTTCCTATTTCTGATGGAGTGAAAACATTTATAATAAGAACATTATTTCTTTATAAATCATTGCTACTTACAGGTCCTAGAGGAACATGGTTTGAAGAGATACGAAGTGTCAAATTTTGCAAGAAAGGTATAAAAATTAATGCTTATTCATTTTAAATTCACATTTCCTATCATTAAATACTTGATCATTTTTAAATTTGTCTTTCCTATCTTAATATTTTATCATTTTAAATTCGTATTTTCTATCATGTCCTATCATTTATTCAAGAAAGAAGTTTATATCTAACAAAACATTTTAAAACTGCAAATTAATTTTTAAAAAAACACAGAATATTTTCTATGGTTTACATTTTAGAGAGTGTCATCTATCAGCTCAGTGCCATAGATTATGTTTACGGTATTTTCACTGATAGGCAGTTTTGACAGGCGGATGAAGAGTAGGCAAGGCAGGGACTCGTTGCTTGTGGGATTAGTTCCCCCTTGTTTAGACTCATCAGTAATGTTGTACTAGTTCCCCCTTGTTTGGACTCGTCAGTAATGTTGTACTAGTTCCCCCTTGTTTGGACTCGTAGACTCATCAGTATTGTTGTACTAGTTTCCCCTTGTTTAGACTCATCAGTAATGTTGTACTAGTTCCCCCTTTTTTAGACTCGTCAGTACTGTTGTACTAGTTTCCCCTTGTTTGGACTCGTAGACTCGTCAGTAATGTTGTACTAGTTTCCCCTTGTTTAGACTCATCAGTAATGTTGTACTAGTTTCCCCTTGTTTAGACTCGTCAGTAATATTGTACTAGTTTCCCCTTGTTTAGACTCATCAGTAATGTATTGTCACGTCATACTTGTGTTGTGTATGTGAACAGGGAGCTGAGAGTCGTCACAACCAGGCCTACTGGCAGGGATCACAGTATATAGGAGTGGGGCCAGGTAATACTGATTCATAAATCATCTTTACATGTTCGAAATTTCAAGCAAAGGCTATCTTACAGAGATGTTTCTGACTTCATATGCAATGGGAATATGTTTTTAATGAAGCTTTCTTTATAGAATCCCGCCGTCATACATTTTCGACATTCTTGTGTTTTCGACGGTCTGCATTTCTCTCGTATTATTTTGGATTGCGCATGATTTCAGAGTTCAGCATGTGAATATTTGTTGACAAACACAGTGAAATGCCATCGTTAATGTTTTTGAGAAAAATAAATATATGAGGGGTTAGTAGCAAGTATTAAAAAAGAAAACTACCCTACCCATTTTCCCCATTTCACACTAATGCCCAAAACATCCCTTCGAATAACTTAATATTAAAAGAGGAAACACATCACTAGTTTAAAACTAAAATGCTCGTCTGCGCAGACAGAATCATTGTCAATACAAAAGTCTCGTGAACAAAATATTCAAAGTTTATTGTCCAACAAAAGTTACGCATGTAAGTCATTGCCCATCACGTTTTCATGTTTGTTTCACTCTTTCGGGTACTGTATATACGCTATCAAAAGAATCCTAAAAAGTGTTTTGTATGCAAACAGTCTGGACTTTTGGATACTTTTCAGCTATTTCTGACTATTTTTAATTGGGGTCAACATGACACGTATTGCATATGGGTGCATGCATGATTTTGCACGAATATTAAAGTAGTCTGTCTGTGGGATTGTTGTTTATGCCCAGGATGCAAAGGAGCCTAAGACCATATCTCTGCAAAACTACTGTAAATAAAGGAAAATATTTCTGTACATCCTCTGCATATAATAAAAACTGTTGTGTTGAAGTAAGTATATAATTTCTAGTTCTATAGCGCGATACTTTGATCAAAACTATAATTATATGTATTTTAGGAACACCGTCGAAAACATATGACTTAGTTCTCCAGACATGCACGATGGGTACCCTTCATAATGTTTCAAATATGAACAAACTAAGATCAAATATGTTTTAATTTTTATTTCATGGACATTTTGTGATACATTTCTAGTTTTAATGAAACTTTTTCGAATTTGAAATACATTGCTTCTTGTAATCAACATTTAGATTTATGCTGATGCCGTCGAAAACCCATGACGCCGGGAAAATGTAATTTATGATACAAGAAACAATGTCAGATATTTCATTTTATTTTTTATTCATGTTCAGGTCGTTTCACTCCAAAACCTAAATACGAATATATGGTCAAAGATGTTTCTAACAATAATTACCCAGTGGGAATATAATTATGTTCAAAGGTGTTTCTGACTCTAAAATCCCAATGGGAATATATTGTCAAATGTGTTTCTGACATTTATTACCCAATGGGTATATATGGTCACGGGTGTACCCGAAACTAAATACGCAATGGGAATATATATGGTCACAGGTGTTTCTGTCACTAATTATCCATTCGTGATATATGGTCACAGGTGTTTCTGACTCTAAATATCCAATGGGAATAGATGGTCACAGGTGTTTCTGACTCTAAATATCCAATGGGAATAGATGGTCACAGGTGTTTCAGACTCTAAATATCCAATGAGAATAGATGGTCACAGGTGTTTCTGACTCTAAATATCCAATGGGAATAGATGGTCACGGGTAATTTATGACACTAAATATCCAATGGCAATATATGGTCAGGTATTTCTGACACTAAATATCCAATGAGAATATATGGTCACAGATGTATCTGACTAAATATCCAATGGCAATATATGGTAATAGGCGTTTCTGTCACTAAATATCCAAACTTATCAAAACTTAGTGATAAGTTTTGATACTTTGATCAAAACTATAATTATATGCAATTTAGGAACACCGTCGAAAACATATGACATAGTTCTCCGGACATGCACGATGGGTAAAATTTGTAATGTTTCAAATATGAACAAACTAAGATCAAATATGTTTAATTTTTATTTCATGGAAGTTTTGTGATACATTTCTAGTTTCAATGAAACCTTTTTGAATTTGAAATATATTGTTTTTTGTAGTCTACAATTAGATTGATTCTTACGCCATCGAAAACCCATGACACCGGGAAAATGTTAGTTATGATACAAGAAACATTGTCAGATATTTAATTTTAATTTTTATTCATGTCCAGGTGCTCATGGTCGTTTCACTCCAAAATCTAAATACCCATTACGAATATATGGTCAAAGATGTTTCTAACAATAATTACCCAATGGGAATATAATTATGGTCAAAGGTGTTTCTGACACTAAAACCCCAATGGGAATATATTGTCAAAGGTGTTTCTGACACTAAAACCCCAATGGGAATATATTGTCGAAGGTGTTTCTGGCAATTAATACCCAATGGGTATATCTGGTCACAAGTGTATCTGAAACTAAATACCCTATGGGAATATATGGTCACAGGTGTACCTGAAACTAAATACCCAATGGGAATATATGGTCACTGGCGTTTCAGTCACTAATTATCCAATGGTGATATATGGTCACAGGTGTTTCTGACTAAATATCCAATGGAAATATATGGTCACAGGTATTTCTGACACTCAATATCCAATGGCAATATATGGTCACAGGTATATCTGACTAACTATCCAATGGCAATATATGGTCACAGGTTTTTCTGACACTAAATATCCAATGGAGATATATGGTCACAGGTTTTTCTGACACTAAACATCCAATGGAAATGGTCATAGATACCCAATGGGAATATATGGTCATAGATGTATCTTAATGCAAATATGTTTTCAATGAAGAATTCTTTATAGTAATGTAAGTTATAATACAACAATGTCAGATATTTCATTTTAATTTGTCTTCATGTTCAGGTGCTCATGGTCGTTTCACTCCAAAATCAGATGAACTAGCTCCGGTGAGGGAGGCAAGAATACAAACTTTAGAACCTGATAACTGGATGTATGAAGTACAGAAATATGGTCATGCGACTAGAAAAATAGTCCGACAAACTCTCAATGAAAGGTTTGTTTCTTTTACTTGTCGCTATAAATATTAAATTCAGTTACAAGACGGCTAGATCTGTAGGTAATTATTTCCATTATGCACGTTTTTCATACATGAATAATATATATTATTAAGCAGTACAAAAGGAATTTATCACACAACTTGCCGTGTGGGAGTATAATAAAGCCATGACATGAATATCGTAATAACTATTGTAATACAGGCGTTCACGATTGAGCACGGAATTACGTTCATACTCACGCAATGTCATCGCGTGCTCAACTCCGCCCCCTTCCTCGCTGGCTAAATGTAAACTCGAGTGTGAAAATAAATCTTGATTTGAATCTGGCGGTGATGTGCTTTAGGCATATAAACCAGCCAGCATTACAGTAGAATTGCTCGAGAGATATACCTTGAATATGCTATTTTGAGAAAGTAGTAAGTTCCATCACTGCTGGGGAATCCCGAAGTTATTTTCACAATATAATAGCGAAAAGGTGAATGGTACTCAGTGTTATGATATCGATTTTTGTCACGTGATACTTGAAGACGAGTGGGAGGTGTCAACTAGTTTCAATTGACTGAGTACTTCCATTTTATTGGACGGCGTCATCGGTTGTTTATATGTCTGATGCGTCAAACATCCGTTGACGCAATCGATGTTATTCCATGCTCTATTAGGAACGACTGTAAATATGCAGATTGTTTTCAGCATTCCTTATTTTTATCCCAAACAATAAACAGCCAATCAGACAACAGTTGTAATTGTTGGGTTCCTGTTGTTTACGTACAGTACATTAGGAGACCAGTTTAAGTAATACTTACCAACTGCAAGCTTTTGACACTGGTATACATACCATTGCAGATTAGAAGAACTTGTCTGCCTTGGTCTGAGGACTACAGAAGGAGTAACTAATCAAGTAAGTCATCAATGGTCTGAAAACTGCTGTTAGTCAACCTTGGTCTAAGAATTGCTCAGTAAGCCAGCTTTTTAGGTCTGATAACTGCTCAGTAAGTCAGCCTTGGTCTGAAAACTGCTCAGTAAGTCATCTTTGGTCTGAGAACTGCTCAATAAGTCAGCCTTGGTCTGAGAACTCAGTAAGTCAGCCTTGGTCTGAAAACTGCTCAGTAAGTCAGCCTTGGTCTGAGAACTGCTCAGTAAGTCGGTTTTGGTCAGGGAACTGCTCAGTAAGTCAGCCTTGGTCTGAAAACTGCTCAGTAAGTCATCTTTGGTCTGAGAACTGCTCAGTAAGTCAGCCTTGGTCTGAGAACTCAGTAAGTCAGCCTTGGTCTGAAAACTGCTCAGTAAGTCAGCCTTGCTCTGAGAACTGCTCAGTAAGTCGGTTTTGGTCAGGGAACTGCTCAGTAAGTCGGCCTTGGTCTGAGAACTGCTCAGTAAGTCTGCTTTGATCAGGGAACTGCTCAGTAAGTCAGCCTTGGTCTGAAAACTGCTCAATCAGTCAGCCTTGGTCCGAGAACTGCTCAGTAAGTCAGCCTTGGTTCGAGAACTGCTCAGTAAGTCCATCTTGGTCCAAGAACTGCTCAGTAAGTCGGCTTTGGTCCAAGAACTGCTCAGTAAGTCAGTCTTGGTCTGAAAACTGCTCATTCAGTATAACTCAGCCTTGGTCTGAGAACTGCTCAGTTAGTCGGCTTTAATCCGAAAACTGCTCAGTATGTCAGCCTTGGTCTCAGAAGTGCTCAGTAAGTCAGCATTGGTCCGAGAACTTCTCAGTAAATTGGCTTTGATCTGAAAACTGCTCAGTAAATCGGCTTTGGTCCTAGAACTGCTCAGTAAGTCAGCCATGGTCCGAGAACTGTTCAGTAAGTCAGCCATGGTCCGAGAACTGCTCAGTAAGTCGGACTTGTTCTGAAAACTGCTCAATAAGTCTGGCTTGGTTTGAAAACTGCTCAATAAGTCAGCCTTGTTCTGAAAACTGCCCAGTAAGTCAGCCTTGGTCCGAGAACTGCTCAGTAAGTCAGCCTTGGCCCGAGAACTACTCAGTAAGTCATCCTTGGTCTGAAAACTGCTCATGCAGTATAACTCAGCCTTGGTCTGAGAACTGCTCAGTCGGCTTTAATCCGAGAACTGCTCAGTAAGTCAGCCTTGGTCTGAAAACTGCTCAGTAAGTCAGCCTTGGTCTGAGAACTGCTCAGTAAGTCGGCTTTGGTCAGGGAACTGCTCAGTATGTCAGCCTTGGTCTGAAAACTGCTCAGTCAGTCAGCCTTGGTCCGAGAACTGCTCAGTAAGTCAGCATTGGTTCGAGAACTGCTCAGTAAGTCCGTCTTGGTCCAAGAACTGCTCAGTAAGTCGGCTTTGGTCTGAAAACTGCTCATGCAGTATAACTCAGCCTTGGTCTGAGAACTGCTTAGTTAGTCGGCTTTAATCCGAAAACTGCTCAGTAAGTCAGCCTTGGTTCGAGAACTGCTCAGTAAGTCCGTCTTGGTCCAAGAACTGCTCAGTAAGTCAGCCTTGATCTAAAAACTGCTCATGCAGTATAACTCAGCCTTGGTCTGAGAACTGCTCAGTTAGTCGGCTTTAATCCGAGAACTGCTCAGTAAGTCAGCCTTGGTCTGAAAAGTGCTCAGTAAGTCAGCCATGGTTCGAGAACTGCTCAGTAAGTCGGCTTTGGTCCGAGAACTGCTCAGTAAGTCAGCCATGGTTCGAGAACTGCTCAGTAAGTCGGACTTGGTCTGAAAACTGCTCAGTAAGTCTGGCTTGGTTTGAAAACTACTCAATAAGTCAGCCTTGGTCTGAAAACTGCCCAGTAAGTCAGACTTTGTCCGAGAACTGCAGCTGTGGTCAGAGAACTGCTCAGTAAGTCAGCCTTTGTCTGAAAACTGCTCATTAAGTCAGCCTTGGTCTGAGAACTGCTCGGGAAATCGGCTTTGGTCTGAAAACTGCTCAATAAGTCGGCCTTGGTCCGAAAATTGCTCAGTTAGTCAGCCTTGGTCTGAGAACTGCTCAGTAAGTCAGCCTTGGTCCGAGAACTGCTCAGTAAGTTGGCCTTGGTGTGAAAACTGCTCAGTAAGTCAACCTTAAAATTAATGTTGATGCTGCGAATGTCATGACATTAGTAATGGATGTTGTGACATAAAAACTGAATGTCATGACATACTTTTAAATAACCGTATTGATATAAATAACGATCTGTGTATACATGTCTAAACTAATGATGTTGTCACATATAGATAATGAATGTCATCACACAAATATAGATCTGTATACATACATGTAGTAAAATATATATAATTACCTGTACATAGCATATATGAAATGAATGATTTGTGTACGAAAAATGATTTTGTGAATTGATTTTGATTCAATTTAAAAATGATAAAATGTCTGCCAAAAACATCAGATTGTTGCTGTTCTGTTTGCAGAGATGGTCCGAGGCTAGCCATTTTGGTAATTTACAATCAGTATTTAGTAATTCCAACATGGTGACACAGTTGATAGAGACCGGACTTCTGGAGTTAGATGATAGGTAAGTGAACACAGAATTACAGAGAATTATTTATAGAGCATACAAAGATTAAATAATAAGCAGTCCAACAATTGAATTGAATTGAATGTTGTTTAACGGCTCATCAACACAGTATAGGTTATTTAGAGCTGCCCCAGAGAGAGGGGAAGGATACATAGGAATCCGGGAACCTTGTCCTACTCTTATTATCGAATAGATTCCTATGGTTCTTTAACGTGCTCGGAGGGTAGACCGATACATGGGACCGCCCGGTTTACGTCCCCATCCGACGGACGAGGCTAAGGGAATGTGTCTTGCCCAAGAACACACCGACGAAACTCAGTGGCACCATGAAGGATTGAACCTGGGGCCTCCGGTTACAAATCCGCCGCGCTACCGACTGCGCCACGTCTCAGTCAAACAAGGGTGGAGCTAAAATAATAATAATTTTCAGTCCGTATTATAACTTGTTTCTGTCTTATTTTGGGGAGTTGGTGGTGCGCTTCCCCCTTCCCACTCCTGTTATCACGACACCTGATGTTGACATTTAACGATTGTTGACATTCCTTTGTTTTGTAAACGATGAGTTTCATTGCAACAGCTTCTGATGTTCAGGCACCTTTATACGAGTCTGTGGCTTCACTTGCGTCATATTGCTCTATTACATTGTTCAGTATTCACTGACCCTGTCTGCTTTACAGGTGATTGTAATAGATAATTTTCTTATTTTCTTCATCCGTAGGGGCTTGAGAGCTACCACCCAGGGTTTGCCCGTGTTGGACAGTATAATACCTCACCTGTTAGTGGTACTATCTCAAAAGTACCGAGACACGTCTGTTACATGATACAAAAAGGCGCGCTGGGTCTGGCCTAAATTAAGAACAGCATACAAAGACAGCAACAAGCAGCAGCCAGCTTCAAATTGCCAGTCATAGACCAACGCAGCTTTTCCTGGTCATGTGACATATTTTACACCAATCACAAAACGATGTGCAGCTCCACTAATCATGGACTATGTCTGGAACTTTGATGCCGTGTGATACTTTCCACCAGTTCAAGAATGGCATTGATCATAGATGGTGGCTCCTTGAATTACAAACAATATCTGCAGCTCTTCTAGGCTGCATGGTATTTTCTTCTGGTCACATGACTGATGGCCGAGTGAACACTTGTCCTGGAATGTCTTGGTGGATTGGACAGAAGTATAGACAAATTAAGATTTAGTTCTACAGCTATTACTGTCGTTATTAATGCAGAGAGGAAGCTGGTTTTCTAATAAACAGTCCAACTTCCTCGGCCGTGGCATTGCCATTTATTTTGCTGGGAAAGCGTGCCTGTGTGTGTTCTCTTCAGAGACGCCTTGTGTTTTGACATGTTGAAGGGATACATGGCAATCTTGAACTTTCTATCAAGCATTGAAATTAGCACCTTGATTTATTCATCCAGTATCATTGGGTGCGTTCAAGGTTCTCCAATTGGCAACCACGTCGGTTAACTTCGGGTTACCATTGGCCATCGATGTTAACATTTGGTAACAACGAGGACACCGATACTACCTCAGGTGTAGAGTCGTGGGAGGATTGGTTACCAAGGTTCGACCTATCGGCAAACCAACGACAAAGTTTAGCGTTATATTGGTTTTATTTATGCCATAAAGAAGCGAAAAAGAAGCAAATTCAGCTTGTCCACTTGAAACGATTTTTTTTTTTTATCAATTTGCATTTGAATGATTATATCAGAAAATTTAATTCTGTTGAAGGCTGTCAATCTGAAACCCCCGTGTGGTTGCCGGGGGCCCCGTTTGGTCATGGGGCAAAGAATACGGCCACTGCAGATCCCTTTGGAGGGGTATGCAGAGGGGTAGAATCCCCCCGAATTCATGTTCATTTTATCATTTTTTGTTCATGTTCATTAAAGGTCTTCATCATGATCCCTGCATTGTTTCAGGTGCTATCTCGCTCGCATCAAAAGAGCAGTGGCAGAAAAACAATAACGTGGCTCCAGCATAAATGGAGTTTCTACGAAAGGAATTTGCAGCAACTCTGCAGTTCAGGGTGAGAAGGTTCTAGGCCCATTTTCCATATTTTATCTCGATGTACATGGAAGATGAGCCTGGCATGTTCATGCCTTTTAGGCGCCATATAACCTTTTCATGTGTTGGTGCACCTTAAAACCCCAATTCAGTTCAGTTCAGTTGAAACATTAAAAAGTCTGTGTTGTTAATTTGTCTAAGGATAATATCAATTAGACCTTGGCCAAGTTTCTCAGTGAATACTACTGACGCATCCATTGCGTATTTATTGCTTTTGATAAACACAGCAACACTTATTTCAGCATGATAACTCTCAGATTTTCATTAATTATACAAACAATTGTTTGCATTCCTATCAGTTCACAGGCCCACAGTCATGTTTGTTCATTTATTGACAGCTTTTTTACGCTTGCGTAAAGCCTTGCTTGTTAAGTACTGATGTTATGTTGATATCTAACAAGGGTCGGTGCAAACTATTGTAAATACATATGAATAAAGAAGGAGATACAATACTGAACCCTCGATATATACTATGTTGGTTTTGTCAAAATTTCTTAAATGGATTTCTAATTTTCATTCAATATTGATGTAAAAATAGCATGATTAGCTCCAATGAAAAGAATTAATATACAATATGAATTACATACGCATTTACTATCAGTGTAAATGGAAGCATCAATATAGGCTCATGTCCATTGTGTTGTAAAGTCCTATTGGAACTATGTTTGCATACTTGTTCGGGATTGGTTCAACGTATTGTTTTATTTACATTTCATATATTATGTCACACCAAGTATGTCACGTAATAAAAAAAGGTTGTAGTATGTTAGTTTTATTGTGGAAAATACCCACGATGTTACGAACATATGTTTGTTTGAATGCTTTTAATGAAAATAAAATGTTAAAACCTGTTTTTGTTGTAATTCTTCATTTTGCAAATGCAATAAAAAGGTTATTATTATGCTTCCAGAAATTTTCGGGGGAGCATATAGTCGCCGCCTCGTCCGTCCTTACGTCCGTCTGTCCCACTTTTGTCCGAAGCATAACTTCAAAACTACTGATGGGACTGCAATGGCATACTGACGTCATATCAAATTTTCAAATTCATCACTTATATTCGGCAGGTGACCTCCTGATTTTTCAGGACTTTATCCGCGGTGCAGTAATTCTGTGTGCACATACACTACTGAAACATAACGCGTTCTAATTAAATTATTTCCTGTTCTCTAGGCATTGCCTATTTTATATTACTTCTAAATGAAGTCAGAGTCATACACCATAACAAATTCTTCACACGATTCTTTCATACATACAAGGATTGTCCTTGTTGAATATCGTCTTCACTGTCCTTGTTGAATATCGTCTTCACTGGCGTGTCCTGCGTGATGGGGGCCGCCATGTTTGACCCTCCTACTTTTTCCCCCATAATTTCAAGCGCCAAACACGAGAGATGATACTAGTATCGATCGAGAGCGAGAATGACTGCAATGGAACTTCACACAGAGGGCAATGAGAGGAAGTGCAGAGTGCAAGAACTGTAATTCTCTCTTTCATATTAGAGTTATTGCCCTTTGTAATTTTATACTATGAGGTTATTTAACATTGTTTTGTACAATACGGTGATATATTTGGACGAGTACCCAGCTGACACAACCGTATTGTAGTGTCAGCTTGGTACGAGTCCAAATATATCGCCATATTGTACAGAACAATGTTAAATGACCTTTTTATTATATAACTATTTCTCTGGATTAAGGATAACATGACTAATTTCTTCTTCAGAAAGCATCTTTCACCAACTGTCAACTGTCCAAACCAAACAACAACAAATGTTTTCATTTAAGCGCTTTATAAACGAACGTATATAGGCGTGTAAAGAAGTTACGTGATATTGATGCATTCGGAATATTTTACTGGTTTTCGGACTTTATCGTTGCGTTAAGATGGGGCTCATGTACTGTACAATATGGATTTAATAAAAAAAAAATTGTACGCGCGTGCGTCCAATAGGGAAATATATTGTACGGTCACATGGTACAAATGCAGACCGCTCATTGCACGAGAGAAATAGGTATATAATAATTAAAATTCTTGTCAAGAGCATAACTTCAAAACTACTGATGGGACTGCAATGAAACCACACAATGATACAGGGAAATGAGAGGAAGTGCAGAGATCTACAACTAATCTTCATTCAAATTAGAGTTATTGCCCTTTGTAATTTTATACTTGTAACATAAGTCAAAAACTACTAATGGAACTCCATGCACAGTTATTGCCCTTGCACTTAAGTCAAAATTGCTATATTCAGCATAATTATGCAATCTTGTAGAGCGGACTACTTCAACAGTTTTCAAGGTATTAAATTGAAACTTTGTATATATGATCAACATAAAGTGTAGATGAGTGTGACACAATTTTGGTTTGGCTCGGTCAAAATACCCCCACAAACTTGAGAGGGGTATATGAGTCGCTGCGGCGGTCGGTCTGTTGAATCTTGTGGAGGAAACTACTTCTACAGTTTCGAAGATATTGATTTGAAACTTAATAAACACGATGAACTTGAATTGTACATGTGCGTGACACAATTTTGGTTTGGCTCGGTCAATTCCATGCAGAGTTATTGCCCTTACACTTAGTCAAAATTGCTATATTCAGCATATGCAATCTTGTAGAGCGAACTTCTTCTACAGTTTTCAAGATATTAAATTGAAACTTTGTATATATAATCAACATGAATTGTAAATGTGAGTGACACAATTTCACTTCGTATCCGTCAATTCCTTGAAGAGTTATTGTCCTTGCACTTAGTCAAAATTGCTATATTCAACATTATGCAATCTTGTGGAGTGAACTTCTTTTACAGTTTTGAAGATATCGAATTGAAACTTTGTAATAAACATGAAGTGTACATGTGCGTGACACAATTTTGCTGCTGCTCACTCAATCCTATGTACATTATTGCCATTGATCTTACTAAATAATTGTTTGCGGGGGTATTTATCACCTTTAGTGATAGTTCTTTATTAGTATATATTTTATATATGAACCATAACTTGGTATCGAATTAAAGAACATAATAGCTTTGATTTGTTTCCCTTGTATAGTAAACTATATGTAACGACAGTGTGGCAAGGAGGAAGTATAACATTATAACTACAGGGGATAAGTTTTGTGAATGGTATTTTAGTCACTCATGGTTTCCCCAAACACGCATGCTATTGGCTGTTACAGTTTTTCACCTGTATAATCCTGCCAATGTAAATAGAAATTAATGTGGTTTAGTTACATTGAAAATCTCGTATTCAGTTTATTATTCAATAAGCTTTAGAAAAACATGTTGTTTGTTTATGGTTTTAGCTCATCTGAGCCAAAGACTCGAAGGTCAACATGTTGCTTAAAGGGAGACACGGCAATCTTGATTTTTGAAAAACAGTTTTTCTACATAGCTTGTATTTTTTCAATCATTAATATTAATTATTCGAATAGTTTAAAAAAGACTTATTTTTTATATTATCATCTGTTGATTATATTCACCAGTTATATATTTAAACCTGGAATAAGACAAAAACAAGAAACTAAACATTTTATTTAATTAAATGCAAGCAGGTTTAAAGTCAAAATGATACTGGATTAATAAATCGAGATGCTAATTTCAGTGTTTGATCTCCTGTTCTTCACAGCGTGCACGTCGCGGAGAGGGCACTGGTGACACTCATGGTGTTTGTATAGGGGTCGCCTTGCCAGCCCTATACAACATTACTGGTGGGGTAAATCACTATATTCGCGTATAGTGACTAACACACTGGTACTTCTGAACTGGTTTGTCTCGGTTCATGAGCCTGAGTGTCACTTGACTGATAGTGAAGACTGAAGATGTCCCCTGCGCCCCCGTCAAGGCAATCATCATTTGATCAGATAGCAGTGAACCCGCTTGGAAGTTGGAAGACAGAAGTCCGCGGGCCGGAGCCGAGATCCACCAACACAGAGTAGAAGTATCAACGTAGCAGTAACTAGTCAGTAATAGTTAGGGATCGACGCCGAGGCCTACATTCGACCGTAGTCAGACAACCGAAGAGGGGTAGAGACTCAACACAGATATCCAGATGATGTTTGCAGCGCAGGGGCCATATTGTGACGGGTGTGGCCCCAAACACAAGGACCCCCGACCAGTAGCGGCTGTAGAACAACCACCATAGCGGATGTAGCACAACCACCTCAGCGGATGCAGGCCACCTCGACCACCAGACCACCATTTCACCGCCACAGCGACAACTACTTAGAGCAGCAGCGACACAACACTACACATCTACAAGAGAAACGACTACACTACACAGCAGCACCAGATCAACCTACACACTCATCTAGAACAGACCAGACTCTATTGTGCCCATCGCGGCAGGGAAACTTGTCGTGTTAGTTGGCGGACGGTCTTCAAACCTCAGAACTACACACACACACACTTCAGTGTTTGATAAACCCTTTAAGATTATCATGTGTCCCTTTAAAAAACCTCAGAAACTGCTAATCATATATTGACCAAACTGTACATGATCTTTAAATGGACTAGAGGTTATGGGTTTCAATTCAGATACGAACAACCATCATAATGTTTTATGTACATACGCAGTAAACTAGGCCCCAGGATTTACGATTTAATTATTGTTAATACAGTTGTTCTGTCTGGAAAACTAGATAGCGTGGGTAGTTTTGTTGTATAAATTATTAGTATTAGTTCATATGCTGCTTTCCCCGTGTGGTTCTCGGGGTCACGGGGCAAAGAATAGTGCCACTGCAGATCCTTTTGGAGGGATAGGCAGAGGGGTAGAATCCCCCCAAATTCATGTTCATTTCATCATTTTTTGTTCATGTTCATTAAAGGTCTTCATCATGATCTCTGCATTGTTTCAGGTGCCATCTCGCTCGCATCAAAAGAGCAGTGGCAGAAAAACAATAACGTGGCTCCAGCGTAAATGGAGTTTCTACGATAGAATTTGCAGCAACTCTGCAGTTCAGGGTGAGAAGGTTCTAGGCCCATTTTCCATATTTTATCTCGATGTACATGGAAGATGAGCCTGGCATGTTCATGCCTTTTAGGCGCCATATAACCTTTTCATGTGTTGGTGCGCCTTAAAACCCCAATTCAATTCAATTCAATTCTGTCTGGAAAACTAGATAGCGTAGGTAGTTTTGTTGTATAAATTATTAGTATTAGTTCATATGCTGCTTAAAGGGTTTTATAAATTCTTATTTTGTAATTAAAGTACACTTTATTTTAATCATAATGTACAACAGTTTCAGCCTCGTATGGTTCCCAGGCATAAATAGGGCCACTTGCTTATCCAGACAGTGTGGTAAAATTCCTCCGAATTTATGTTCATTTTGTCATTATGCCATGTTTATTTAAGGTCTTCTGTGTCATCCCTGTATTATTTCAGGTGTTACTTGAGTGGTGACAGAAAACAATGATCGAAACATGGATTGTTTACTATAGAACTTGCAGCAACTCTGCATTTCGGCAGGTTCTATGCCCATTACGCATGTTTTTATCTAGATGTAAGTGGAGAGTGGTTTCTGTTGGCGCCATATAACCTGTGTTGGTGCGCCATCAAATCCAAATTAACTCATCTCTACAACTGTTAGCAATATAAAAAACATTTAAATAAATATTTCTAATTGAGGCAAAAAAAGGCCGCGTCTTCAAGTTTTTCATACCAAACTTTTGCATAAGCAATACACTGCATATAACATGCGGCTTATTTTAATACATAAACACTTTTCATATTAAACTGATTAGAGTTTCCAGTATTTCAATTTTGGACTGCCATTAATAACTCTGATATCGATAACTCTTGTTGATCAGCGCTTCCGTGGCCGGGATAGTAAAAATGCTGCATCTAAAACGTCCTGGCCTCTCACCGCTGCGGGTTCGAATCCCACTGCCAGCTCGACTGGGCAAGTGAGAAAGTGCCGAGTCTTACTGGTTATGCATGCAGTACTGGTTCTACACAGGAAAAATAGGATGGCCTGCTTCTACTATAAATAATTGACCATCAAACACAGCCACATAAAATGATCTGAAAAATGACGTTAAACCCAAAACAAAAAATAACGAGAAGGGCCAAATGGTACTGAATTGTAGACGCTTGCAACAGTATCAGAAGTGGTTGAGATAACAGACCCCAAAATGGTCGAGCACTGATGAGCCACTTGTGATCCCAGGCGCATGATGGATATAAAACTTAGTTTAATAATATTTTATTGCAGATATGTTGCAATAAATCAATTCAACATCACAATATTCATAGCAACATATGCAAATGGATTGAACTACAAGTTATTACAACATTAGTTACAGTTCCCACCATTGTGGCTGAAAACGTGTAATATGTCATTATCGGTTTGAAAAAAACATTTAAATATGAACTTGATAAGGAAAAACGAAGAAAAAAAGTCCAAAATTTTAACTCTGCCGTGCTATTCTACCCCCCACGCAATCTCCATCGAAATAACACTGCATATCCCCGTTCAGGCTGATAGAAACACAGCGACAGTTGATAACGTTATATCGATACAGAGTCAAGGATTTTGGAATCGTTTAATGTGTTTGATATAGTTTTGAACTTGAGTAAATATATATGATTTTCCGCGTCCGTTGGTCGATGCCCTATAAAAATGTCTAAAAATAATTGCTATCTTTCATTTCTTAAAATTACACATCTAAACAAATAATGCTCAACATCTTCAACACCATCACCACATATACAATTGGGATTATCCCTCAAATGATTAAGAAAGGGATCATCGTTTAAATTCCAGCAATTGTTTCGCAAACGCGCATGTAGAACTGAAAGGTATCAATCACCCAATATGTCGTATTGGGGTACTATCGGTGGTTTAAAGTAATTTTTAAGTTTAGTTTTAAAACTCGAAAGGGATGGTGCTTTGCGAATATTAATATCAAGTTCGTTCCAATGTTTTAGAGATGACGGTAAGACTGATCTCGAAAACAGTTCTGTTCTTCTAGGTAAAGTAACGAAGTTGGAACTGTTTCTCAAGTTATAAGGATTCGATTCCGAAATAGTTGCAGGGAATATATGTAACCCGGTAAATCTCTATTTTTAAACTTAAGGTAAGTATCAAATTTTGGATGTATCTTCCATCGGACAGAGAGACCCAAACATATAGACCATTACAGTTATAAGGAAAGTTGCTTATTACTTTCCGCATAAGGAGCGGGCATATAGTGATGGTACCGTCTGTTTGTCCGTCCTTTCCTCTGTTTGTCCATCCGTCCGTTTGTCCGAAAAAACAGTGTCTTAGCCATAACTTTGTAACTATTGAAGGGATTTTCATGAAACGTCAAAAACACGTTAATCACAATCAGGAGGTGTGCAGGTCTTGTACCTAAAAGGTCAAGGTCACACTCTGAGGTCAAATATAAATGTTGGTCACAATTAAAAGATGTATCGCGCATAAGAATCAGGTCCTTAACTCCAAGGCCAAGGTCACACTTGGAGGGCAAATGAGTAAGATTTGTGTCTCGGTCATAACTGAAAGTACAGAAGGGAATTAATGATTTCATCGCACACATATTAATCTCAGCGCACAAGTATCGGGTCAGTACTTAAGGTCAATGTCATTTTTGGAAGTCAAAGGTCAAATGAGTCAAGTGAAAATATACTGAACCAAACAGCTAACGCACCAGTAGACAATACCTTTAATATCTCAATAATAACAATCAATAAATCAAAACAAATTTCATTCTGAACGAGACAAATATCATGTCAATAACGACTGTAAATTAAAAAAAAAATCATTCAAATCACCTGTCTCCAACGGTACTAGTCGGCATATAATAAGTTCATACATTAAAGGTATTGTCTACTGGTTCGCTAACTGTTTGGTTCAGTTTATATATCACCACCATTTACATAAACTACAGAAATCCTCCACCAGTGAAATACCACTACCATTAACATATAATTGAATTGAATTGGATTTTATAGTCGCACCAACAGCTGAGGTCATATGGCGACTTTCCAGCTTCCACTGGTGGAGGAAGACCCCAGGTGCCCCTCCGGGCAATTTTCGTGCACCGCAAGCCAGCTGGATAGCTTCTTCACATAAAGATTCCTAGGCCCCGGAGGGATCGAACCTACAGCGGCGAGGGGCAAGTGATTGCAAGTCAGAGACTTTAACCACTCGGCCACGGACGCGCCCCTCCCCCTCCCACCCCAGTCACATATAAATGCAACTAAAATAAATTGCATGAAACTTCGCACAAATGTTAATCACAACGAGAAGATGGGTCGCACGCTATAATCGGGTACATACCTCGGGTACATACCTCAAAGGTAAGAGGCGACCAAATTTTGACTCTCGAGTCACCACTTGAACACACTTGGTAGAGGACCATAATCTTATGCTATATGCACATTTTAAATTTCAGGAAGGACATTTTGTTTAGACTGTGCTTAAGACTACAGAACCCTAAATTAAACGTTTGATCCGTGTCGGGCCGCGGGGACAAATTTACCCCAGGGTCAAAGTTGGAAGACACTTGACAAAGAAATAATTGAAATTGACAAAGAAACAAGCTAACGTGTCCTGCACAGAGCCTTAGCTGGTGTGGATTCAGAGAAAATAATATACTTATACTTATAACTAAGTATTATGTAATACGCGATCACCTGACCAGCGGGCATGATCACCTGACCAGCGGCCATGATCACCTGACCAGCGGCCATGATCATCTGACCAGCGGGCATGATCAGATAACCCAGGGTCAACATTTGAGTAAACTTGGTAGAAGACCTAAGGCTAATACTACATTCAAAATATAAGACCTCTAACTGTTGTGATTTCGGTGAAGATGTTTTAAGGCATTCCCTATAAAGTCTGTAGAGAACCATAAGAGAATGCTGCTGCGTGCAATATATATGAGAGCTCTATGGCGTGTGGTTTCAGTAAAAAAGGTTTTCCCTCATTAATTAAAGTAGGTATAAAAGTCAAACAGGAAATGTAGCTTTCAAAGAGCAGAATAAAAAACACGCACCAAAATAATTACAATGTTAATAAGAAGCAAGCCATGTGACATCGCCATCCCAAACATGTTGACAATAGAGCTACCACCTTTGAACGGTCAGTGACTAAACGGCGGCTGGCTGGATGTTAGCTCAGGTGCACCAAACCTCACTCTTACACTTTCGTCATGCCAATAAAACTGGACAGAGTAAATAAATAAAACATGGGACCCCTGGAGCGGAGCGGAGCCAAATTTGACCCCATGGTCACCATTGAACCATACTCGGAAGAGGACTTAAGCGAACTATTTCTTTTTAAAGATGTTCCCTACCCTTAGGTGCAGAGTCAAAACTAAAGAGACAAGTAACGAGTAGATTGAAATTGCACTTTGGTGACTTGTGACTCGGATATCTCAGCGAATTGACAAAGGATCGTAGGAACACAGCTAAAAAGAGTTGTTGGATAGGAGACTCATTTCTGCACACGATAGTATATCAGATGCGTGTATTTGAGATTTATGTATACGTCTGCTTGACCTCAGAAAACACTAACATTTCCCGTAAGATTCCTTTATAACTAATTATAGTAAAAGAAAATAATAATCAAAGATGGCTCCTGTGAGTACTTGCAGGGTGCCAATTTGTCCGCAACGTTCCAATGTGTCCGCGGACATATTGGATCACGCGTTAGACTGTCGAATATGTCCGCTGCGAGCGAATATGTCTGCGGCAAATTTAAGGGGCGTCTCGAACAAGTTTATCCTTGCTATCGATCAGTAAAGATCGAACAGTAGATTAGAAATAACATTTTGCATAATTCAATCTCGCAGACAGTGGAAATACAAGTATTGCCTGTATTTGTGACAAGCCTATGGGAATGATTGAAGGTGTATGGTCGCTATTACTTGTATGGTCGCTACTACATCCGTATTATAAAGGCTCCCTTTTCTAGAAATTAATCCGGAATAAGAGGTATCATGAAATACCATGAAATTAAGTCAATGTTTATACAACGATGTCAGTCTATCGGCAGTTCATAAACACAACAATGGCGGTTTATATAAGCTTCTGGGTACTGATTTAAAATGATACAAAGAACTTGTTTTACCCGAAGCTTTATATAATGAGAGCTTGTTCCAAGTTCCGGGTGTTTGTATCCTGTATATACAGTATATCTTAGAAACCGGTGATTTATTAGTAGTTAACTGTCATAGTCCGCCCAATGTTTTATTGGTGTTTTTTTTGTTTTTAAAAATATTTATGTCGGGTTTAGTGTATTAAAGTATTTAGTATATCCTACAAAACAAATAGAGTATGGTTTAATCTCATTGGTTAATTTAGACACCTCGATGGGCTACGCCCGGCCCATCTCGATGTTTAAATTAACCAACGCTATGAGACCATACTCTATCTATTACTTATCGGCTGTATTCATGGAACAAATGCCAGTTTCTGACCTGTACGGATAAATTATCCTTAATGGGAAAAAAATAAAATATATATCGCATTACCTCCATCTAGAAGGTATCAAAGCAGACGTGTATTTCATTAATATCTACTTTGGTTGCTAATAAATGTAAGGCTATGACCTATTACATGCAAACTTTTCTTTTATCCGCAATATCAATTCGTATTTTCCGGGAAAAAACACAATATATCATTATGAATTAAGGTGAAAATAGAAGTACTTATATATCATACATGTATATGGTTGTTTCTGGAAAACTCCAAGGGTCAGCAAGTGCTGTATATGGAACATCGAATCGTACTACAGACGAAGTTGTGAGTGTATAGACAACCGTCACCCTCCATGTAACGTGAATAAAAGACATCGTCCATGAAATGGAGGTGATAATATCTTAACTTGTGTTCGTCAACATTTTGAATGCATTAATTATGTTGCATGCCGTACAAATATGTTCTTAACATTTGTATGGTGTGTGTGATTTGTTGGGTTGGACATTTTAGTATTTTTTTCTTCAGTAACCTTGCTTCTTTTCATTCCCTAATACGTTATTGTGCCCTTGGTTTTGCGTCAAGGATATAATCAAGTGCGTATATATGTGTAGGAGTGGCACACATGTAGTATTCTGACCATCGCTTTTTCCACTTAGTGGACGTTCTGTTTCAGACGCATACGTGCACGTGTGCACACTGAGTATGTCCCGTTGTCCCGTTCATAAAGCGTCTCAGTGAAACCATATAATATTCGTAAATATCAAACAGTTCTTAAGTCCAGTAAGTATTATAAAACAAAATTCTGGCAAATATTCGTTGTTTTCGAAGGTTCGTCAGTTATTTGTCGATACAGATATCGTCCAGCTCAAGCTTCACCGGCGCCACTGAGTTTCTTCAGTATACGCTTTCTCTTAGCCCCGTCTTCCGATACGGAAGGGACCCGTGTATTGGAGTCTATCATGCGAGCACGCTGAAGAACTATACACAATTTGCTATTAAGAGTAAAACAGGTTCCCATATTCCGGTGTATCCTTCCCCTATCTCCGGGGCATCTCTAAATAACATATAATGTGTTGATGAGGGGTTAAAACATTCAATTCTGTTCTATGATGCTGACAATATGGCACCCTCACTTTTAAGTTTCTGATGAAATACAAAATTCAAATTTCTGATTATTCCACTACAATACTTTGAAACTTTCTATAATATCTAGAGTTTGATAACAATATGTAAAAACCACTGATGCTCTCACATGAGACAATTGGCGAAGAGCAAACACCGTGTTCATGAATTCCTGTAATATTTGTCATGCTTTTTAATTTAGTCTTTTGACTGTTACTTGTGATAAGCAGGCTTCATAATCGCTGCTCCCAACTAAATTCCATTATGTTTATTTCGCTCTTCGGGGCTTTTAATTTTATTAGATACTGGGACCATACGCCGTACAACATGGGGAAGAAAGACACTCCATGTCCACCGCCATATGCATGCCATCTTCGGGATGGTTAACATTTTGTACCATTGATTGTATTAATATTGAGTTCCGCTCAACCCGGGGCTAGAGGGCGTGAGCGGTAGCTAGCATATTACACTACCGCTCATGAACATTCTCAATCAAACCGAGACTGCAATATTTCGTATGTGTCGTTTACAGCCGTTTCCAAAGGTTCATTATCATACTCGTTTTTTAGTTCTTACATTCGAGGTGTAATAGAAAAAAAGATAAGATAACTGAAATCGTGACCAATACGAAATGTTTATGTGTGATGTATTTCCAATCTCATTAAAATCGGATCCAAAATCCAATCTCATTAAAATTAGATCCAAAATATTTTGGATCTGATTTTAATGAGATTGGATGTATTTCCATGGCAATAATATTTACAGAATGTGATGTTGTTGTCGTAAATATAAACGGGCCACACACGAAATGTTTGTTTTTTATATTTATAGAATATTGTAAGGTATTGCCTAATAAGTACTTTACAGGCAAAACACACCTTGGTATGTACTGACTGCAACTATCACTAAACTGTAGAACGTCTGTTTTATTTCTTGCAATGTTATACACGAGTAAATTACTGGGAAAAACACGATTACGTTTTTGTTTCTATTTTCTTTTCCAGTAAAATGTAAGGACATATGAAAGAGTAAATATTTTATAAGACAAATTAAAACAAAAACAAAATTCCATTAATTTTAGGATCCATTCTGATATTCATTCTAGTATTGTACTAGAATCCTGCCATATGCAGTATATGTACAGACACAATCACAAATAGGAAACTGTGACGTGTATAGGCGGCACAGTGCGGAAATTGCACAAAACATTGCCCCACTGAAAAACCATCGTTCTCTACTTTGGCAAAAGTGTGTAAAGCATTAAAAATTTCAGAAAATGTAATCAACCTAATGGATTCCAATACCTGGAACAAAACTATTCTTAGCTATTATGTTAATCAAACAAAGGTGAAATTAGATCAAAATTTAATAGTAAACTTCAAACATTTAGCCATATCTTCCAACAAAACCAAATACCATACTATCTACAACTTAAAATGGAAAGAAAATAATACACACAACTATTACTAAATTTTGTTTAAGCGCCCATTCATTACATATTGAAAGGGGCAGATATACAAGACCAAAAACTTTAAGAGAAAATCGTTTATGTAAATGTTGCCCAGACATTGAATCTGAAGCACACTTTCTCCTCTTCTGTGATAAATACACAGATATTCGAAACAATATGATTGCTTAATTTCAAATAGCATATTCAGATAAAAAAAGAATCTGAAATAATAATTTTAACTAAATTATTAAACCCACAGAATAGAGCTCTAACTAACAAATCGTAAAATGTATCACTCTGGCCCTATCAGCCAGGGACAGCCCTATCAGCCAGAGACAGCCCCATCAGCCAGGGACTGTGAAGACACTCATTAAATTGCAAGCATTAGATAAACTAATTAAAAATGCATGTTTTTAAAATAACGTAATTATTTGTCTATTAATATTAGGATTGTTGTTACTACTACTACTACTACTATTATTATTATGATTATTATTATTATTATTATGATTATTATTATTATTATTATGATTATTATTATTATTATTATGATTATTATGATTATTATGATTATTATTATTATTATTATTATTATTATTATTATGATTATTATTATTATGATTATTATTATTATGATTATTATTATTATTATTATTATTATTATGATTATTATTATTATTATTATGATTATTATTATTATGATTATTATTATTATTATGATTATGATTATATGATTATGATTATTATTATTATTATTATTATTATGATTATTATTATTATTATGATTATTATTATTATTATTATTATTATGATTATTATTATTATGATTATTATTATTATTATTATTATTATTATTATTATTATGGTTTGCAATGTAAGATGACACTGATGTTGTATTCGGTTTATCTAATACAAATTGAATTGTATTTGTGACACGCCTATGGGAAAGCTTGAAGGTGTACGGTCGCTACTACTTCCGTATTATAAAGGTTTTCTTTTCTAGGAATTAATCCGGAATAAGAGGAATCGACGACAATAAATACCATGAAATTAAGTCGATGTTTATACAACGATGGCAGTCTATCGGCAGTTCATCAACACAGCAATGGCGGTTTATATAAGCTTCTAGGTACTGTACTCGGCTAATTACAAAAAACTTGTTTTACCCGAAGCTTTATATAATGAGAGCTTGTTCCAAGTTCCGGGTGTTTGCATCCTGTAATAAATAGTATATCTTAGAATCCGGTGATTTATTAGTGGTTAACTGTTACCAATGTTTTATTGGTGATTTTTTTTTTTTTGAAAATAGTTATGTCGGTTTTAGTGTATTAAATTCGGAGTATTTAGTATATGCTACAAAACAAATATAGTATGGTTTCATCTCATTGGTTAATTTAGACACCTCGGTGGGCTACGCCCGGCCCAACTCGATGTTTAAATTAACCAACGCTATGAGACCATACTCTATCTATTACTTATCGACTGTATTCATGGAACAAATGCCAGTTTCTGACCTGTACGGATAAATTATCCTTAATGGGAAAAAGGTAAAAGATATATCGTATTACCTCCATCTAGAAGGTATCAAAGCAGACGTGTATTTCATTAATATCTACTTTGGCTACTAATAACTGTAAGGCTATGATCTATTACATGCAAACTTTTCTTTTATCCGCAATATCAATTCGTGTTTTCGGAAAAACAAAATCGATACTCATTATGATTACGGTGAAAATAGAAGTACGTATATATCATACATGTATATGGTTGTTTCTGGAAAACTCCAAGGGTCAGCAAGTGCTGTATATGGAACATCGAATCATACCACTGAAGAAGTTGTGAGTGTATAGACAACCGTCACCCTCCATGTAACGTGAATAAAAGACATCGTCCATGAAATGGAGGTTGTAGGAACCTCAAACGTGAACAAATGTCACAAATGTAAAAACGGTTACAAATGTAAAAAAAAGAAGTCGCATATGTAAAAACATACGACAAATGTAACACGTTTGGTGACATATGTAAAAAAAAAGAAAGTGACAAAAGTGAGAAAAAAAAGTTAACAAATGTAAAAAAAAAAAAAGTAACATATGTAACAAAAAAAGAACACAAATGTAAAAACACAATTTTAAACGTTCATTTATTTTAGCTCCGTTGATCAAAGGTCATCTTTCGTCCGTCTTTCCGTTCGTCCGACCGTAAACTTTTGTCCGTGGCGACTTCTCCCCAGACACCGCTTGGCCAATTTTGACCAAACATCACATGGATGATAATTAAATGAACTGCTTTTTAGATTTGCTAGCATTAGGTCCAAGATGGCCGCCATTACCATATATTGTCAAAATATTAAACAGTCTTCTTCTAAAGAACCACTGGCCAGATTTCGACAATTTTTCTTTTAAAATGATCGCCAACGCCTAGCCTATCAGATCTGGTCAAATAAAGTCCCTCGGATAAAACATAATCGCGTCCAAAGTTTGTATATTGAGATTTTAAATGCTTTTCATAGACTTATATAGGAAGAACATTAAAAAAAAACTTCTTCTCTGACACCACAAGGTACAGAGCTCTCATGTATTACATGTAGCATCAGTATATGTCTTCTACTAAGTTTGTCAAATGGTAACCCTGGGGTCCAATTTAGCCCCGCGCCAGGGGTCACAGTTTTACATAGGCTTATATAGGGAAAGAAATATTCTTCTCTGAAACTACAAGAGCCAGAGGTTTAATATTTTGCATTTACTATAAGCGTATGGTCCTCTAACCAAGCCTGTTCAAATGGTGATCCTGGGGTCACATGTTTGGCCCCGCCCCAGAGGTCACATGTTTTACATAGACTTAGATTATCAGCTGATAATGAACACGACACAATAAGGCAAGATTACGTTTATTAGCTAACTAACTTCAAAGCACGAATATGATATTGGTCAAGTGCTAATGCACATCTGTTGTTGGACACTGCAAATGTTTCCATGAATGGTATAAATCTGGAAAAAGCATAGGCAAAATTACACATACGACTAAAACCATGTGATTCAGTTTCATACTCAATGCACTACATTAGGACATATTTCTGTGTTGTTTTAGTCAATTCTTACAAATATAGTTTTCTTATGTGCCCCCTCGCCGCCCCCCCCCCCCCCCCCCCCACTCGCCCCCCCCCCTCCCCACACACAAACAACCCCCGCCTTTTCTCCATTTTCCATTCGATCTTTACCCCACACCCCACCCCCAACCCAAACCCGTTTTTTTTAACGTATGTTGCTTTCGTTTTTTTACATTTGTAAACTTTTTTGTTCACTTTTGTCACAAAACGTGTTACATTTGTCGTATGTTTTTACATAATTATGTGACTCTTTTTTTTACATTGGTAAACACTTTTAAATTTGTGAAATTTATTACCTTTGAGTTCCTACGTACTGCCCACGCATTTACTATGTCTCAAAAGAAATAATAATAATAATAATAATAAAGACTTTATTTAACGAGAGAACTCATCTGAAACTAGTCAATCTTCCATGAGGCCCTCAACACTATATATTATACAAGTATTTACAAAGATATGTGATAATTTAAAATGAAGTGTAGTATATTCATGCATACAGTAACATAAATTTGCCAAACTGAGTTGCAAGACTTAGTTATTATTATATGGTTTGGTTAATCCACTGTAAATACAATGTTTTGAAATAATTAACAGATTGGGCATTTTTTATATGGCGAAGAAGTGAGTTCAACACTATATGCAAACGATTTTCTGAAAAACTCACTATTCGGTCTGGGGGAATATAGTTGTAGATTTGAGGATGATCTTAAATTTCGCATATGTACATTTGAAGCAGGAGTAAACGTATTTTAAGAAATAGCTATTATACCTTCTGAAAATACATTTGGGGCAACAGGGGTCAAGGTCACTGTTAATAAAAATAGAAAAAACGGTTTCCGCTCAGTTACTTCAGTTAGGAATGAAATATTGGAATACAACTGCTGCTACTTCACGGTCATAAAACAGGTAGCTTTCGGTTCGATCCAAATTGTTTATTTATAGCATAGGTATTGTTTATGTTAACACAATAGTTAAAAGTTCACAAACCAAAGCCCAAAGCGTACGTTTTTATTACTCACTGTTTCATTTAACACCTGGGTACATCGGGCGATTTAATGCAAGTTTGACGGTAATATTATACCTTAATAATTGACACAAAGTCTTCATCGTCTTCGTTGACGTTGAAAATAAGCATACTGTGGCTTTAAATACTTTCTAGACCCGGCGACACATGCACCAAAAGGCACCCATCTAATCTAAGTAGTTGTCAGAATGATTCTGTGTTTTTCATGTTGATCATGGTTTCATTTTTCCTTCAATTAGTCAAAACTATTTCAGAAAGAAACTGAGTTAAGAAAAATAGGTTCCTGATAGAAGTTATGATGACATATACATTCAATTGATACTTTCTGTTGAAAACAATATTGTCTATTTTAGAATCAATTTAACTTTTCAAGGAGGAGCCCACGCATTCACTATGTCTCAATAGAAATGGTTATTCTACCGTCCTAAAGTACACTGATGGTAGTTGTCTCTCTTGCACTTTTTTTGTATACGCATATTATGGTATGGGGTCATCTGTCTATAAACAATTACTCATTCCAGACGATAATTTTGAAACTATAACACCCAGGTACATTGCGCTTGGAGAAAGCAAGAACTTCATTGTTTTTGAGGTCAGATCGAAGGGCAAGGTCACTATGCCTTTATGGAAATATACACTATGCACCACGATTTCAAAAGCACAACATCCACCATCATGAAAATGTATGTACATTTCCCTAGGTAAGAGTGTGAACACTTGTTTTGGGGTCTAGGCAGTCAAAGGTCAAGGTCACCATGACCTTGTTTGGAAAATTGAATTCCAAGCGATAACTAAAACCATAACACTCCTGAAACTTCTTAGATACATAGCCCTTGGTGAGAAGTGGAACCCTATTGTTTTGGGTCTGTAGGTTAAATGTCGCTATGGCCTCATGTGGCTATATTTATTCCACGTGATAACTTTAAAAACACGACACTCATCCTAAAACGTCATAAATACATTGCCCTTGGTCAGAGGAGGAACTCTGTTGATTTTGGGCTCACTAGGTCAAAGGTCAAGGTCACAATAACCTCATAGGGGTATACATATTCCAAGTGATAACTCCAGGAGTATAAAACCTACACTCATGAAACTTTATAGGCAAATTGCCTTTGGTAAGGGAAGGAACCCTATTGCTTTTGGGGTTAGAAAGTTAAAAGGTCAGGGTCACCATGACCTAATATGCACATAAGCATTCCACATGACAACTCCAAAAGTATACCATCTGGCCTTACCCGTAGTAAACGTCATATGTGTGCATTGTCCGTAGTGAGAGGAGGAAGCCTATTGGTTTGGTGTTCAGTAGGTCACCAAGGACACTTGGAACTGACAATTGCCGAATCCTGAGAAACATTCTCCTATCTTTAAATTGTAATATAAGGCCATCTTGAAACTTTACAGAAAGAAATAATAACCGTGTTAAAATATTAATTTTAGAATCAGTAGCTCAAAAAGATTAAGATCACACTTACCCAATCAACCCCAAAAACGTCTCTTGCGCTGTAATTTATTTACTATTATACCTTCAATCTTGAAACATACTAATACATGTCCATAGGAATCTCTATGTGAGGAAGCTATCCAGCTGGCTTGCGGAACGTCGGTGGTTCTACCCAGGTGCCCGCCCGTTCATGAAAAATTGCGGTGGTGGTGATGGTGTGGTGGGGGATGGGGTGGGGCTGGGGCGCAACATAGCTATAGGTGTAGAATTGATAAACAAAAATAATACAGAAATATGCATAAAACAAATCGGGTTTGGGGTGATGTGGGGTTGGGGTAAAGATCGAATGGAAAATGGAGAAAAAGGCGGGGGTTGTGGGTAGGGGGTGGGGGGGGGGGGTTAAAGGGGGCACATGAGAAAGCTATATTTGTAAGAATTGACTAAAACAACACATACATATGTCCTAATACAGTGCATACTTATGTCCATTGAATATAAAACTGAATCATACGGTGTCCTGTTAGGGCCATGTTACCATCGCATCTTACCATCGACCATCGACCTAGGTCTATGATCGATGGTAGATGCGATGGTCGATGGTAAGATGCAATGGTAATAAGTGATGGTAAAATGCGATGGTCGATGGTAAAATGCGATGGTAAGATGCGATGGTCGATGGTAAGATGCGATAGTAAGGTGCGATGTCGATGGTAAAATGCGATGGTCGATGGTAAGATGCGATGGACCATCGACCATTGCATCTTACCATCGCATCTTACCATCGACCATCGCATCTTACCATCTCATCTTATAATTGACCATCGCATCTTACCATCGACCATCGACCATCGCATCTTACCATCGATCATCGACTTATCAATTCTCATGCTGATCAAGATCTCACGATTACCGTACAAAAATGTCTAGGTCGATGGTCGATGGTAAGATGCGATGGTCGATGGTAAGATGCGACGGTCGATGGTAAGATGCGATGGTCGATGATAAGATGCGATGGTCGATGGTAAGAATGCGATGGTAACATGGCCCTAACAGGACACCGTAGAATCAAATAGTTTTAGTCGTATGTGTATTTTTGCCTATGCCTTTTCCAGATGACCTCCAGTCACTTTAATATATTAAAATAACATGTATATAGGTAAAGTCTCATTTATTAATTTAATCAAAATTGAATATGCGCTGTCCCCTGTCATTGTGATAGTAAGGATCAATTACCATTCATGGAAACATTTGCAGTGTCCAACAACAGATGTGCACTAGCACTTGACCAATATCATATTCGTGCTTTAAAGTTAGTTTGCTAATAAACGTAATCTTGCATTATTGTGTCGTGTTCATTATCAGCTGATAATCTAAGTCTATGTAAAACATGTGACCTCTGGGGCGGGGCCAAATGTGACCGCAGGATCACCATTTGAACAGGCTTGGTTAGAGGACCATACGCTTATAGTAAATGCAAACTATTAAACCTCTGGCTCTTATAGTTTCAGAGAATAAATATTTTTTTCCTATATAAGCCTATGTAAAACTGTGACCCCTGGGGCGGGGCCAAATTTGACCCCAGTGTTACCATTTGACAAACTTAGTAGAAGATATAAACTGATGGTACATGTAATGCACGAGAGCTCTGTACATTGTGGTTTCAGAGAAGGAGGGGTTCTAATTTTTTTCCTACATAAGTCTATGAAAAACATGTAAAATCTCAATATACAAACTTTGGACCCCCGGGGCACGATCATGTTTTATCCGAGGGACTTTATTTAAACAAATTTGATAGGCTAGGCGTTGGCGATCTTTCTTTTTTTGGGGTGGGGTTGGGGGGGGGGGGGGGGGGGGGGGGTATGAGGGTGAATCTGTCCAGTGGTTCATTAGAAGAAGATTGTTTAAGGTTTTGACAATATATTGTAATGGCGGCCATCTTAGATGTCGCGCTGACCTAATGCTAGCAAATCTAAAAAGCAATTCATTTAATTATCACGTCAAAATTGGCCAAGCGGTGTCTGAGGAGAAGTCGCCACGAACAAAAGTTTACGGGCGGACGGATGGATGGACGGACGGACGCAGCACCACGTCATGGTCATGACCTTTGATACAGAGCTAAAAAACCGAACGTTTAAAAATGTATTTTTACATTTGTGTTCTTTTTTTTTTTACATATGTCATTTTTTTTTTTTTTTACATTTGTCAACTTTTGTTTTCACACTTTTGTCACTTTTTTTTTTTTTTACATATGTCACCAAACGTGTTACATTTGTCGTATGTTTTTACATATGTGACCTTTTTTTTTTACATTTGTAACCGTTTTTACATTTGTGACATGTTTCACGTTTGAGGTTCCTACAGGAGGTGATAATATCTTAATTTGTGTTCGTCAACTTTTTGAATCCATTGATAATGTTGCATGCCGTACAAATATGTTCTTAACATTTGTATGGTGTGTGATTTGTTGGGTTGGGCATTTTAGTATTTCGTCTTCAGTAACCTGCTTGTTTTCATTGCCTAATACGTTACTGTGCCCTTGGTTTTGCGTCTAGGATATAATCAAGTGCGTATATATGTGTAGGAGTGGCACACATGTAGTATCCTGACCATTGCCTTTTCTTGTATGCACGTGTACAGTGGTTTGCACTTAGTGGACTTTCTGTGTTTCAGACGCATACGTGCACGTGTGCACACTGAGTATGTCCCGTTGTCACGTTCATAAAGCGTCTCAGTAAAACCATATAATATTCGTAAATATCAAACAGTTCTTAAGTCCAGTAAGTATTATAAAACAAAATTCTGGCAAATATTCGTTGTTTTCGAAGGTTCGTCAGTTATTTGTCGATACAGATATCGTCCAGCTCAAGCTTCACCGGCGCCACTGAGTTTCTTCAGTATACGCTTTCTCTTAGCCCCGTCTTCCGATACGGAAGGGACCCGTGTATTGGAGTCTATCATGCGAGCACGCTGAAGAACTATACAAAATGTGCTATTAAGAGTAAAACAGTTTCCCATATTCCAGTGTATCCTTCCCCTATCTCCGGGGCAGCTCTAAATAACATATAAAGTGTTGGTGAGGGGTTAAAACATTCAATTCAGTTCTATGATGCTGACAATATGGCACCCTCACTTTTAAGTTTCTGATGAAATACCAAATTCAAATTCCTGATTATTCCACTACATTACTTTGAAACTTTCTACAATATCTAGAGTTTGATGTTTGATAAACAATATGTAAAAACCACTGATGCTCTTACATGAGAAAGTAGAATATGTACAATTGGCGAAGAGCAAATACCGTGTTCATGAATTCCTGTAATATGTTTAGTTCTTACATTCGGGGTGTAAAAGAAAAAAGATAAGATAACTAAAATCGTGACCAATACGAAATGTTTATGTGTGATGTATTAGATCCAAAATCCAATCTCATTAAAATCAGATCCAAAATCCAATCTCATTAAAATCAGATTCGAAATCCAATCTCATTAAAATGATCCAACATATTTTGGATCTGATTTTAATGATTTTGGATCTGATTTTAATGAGATTGGATTTTTGATCTGATTTTAATGACACTGGATGTATTTCCATGCAATTACAGAATGTGATGTTGTCGTAAATATAAACGGGCCACACACGAAATGTTTGTTTTTTATATTTATAGAATATTGTAAGGTATTGCCTAATAAGTACTTTACAGGAAAAACACACCTTGACTGCAACTAGCACTAAACTGTAGAACGTCTGTTTTATTTCTTGTAATGTTATACACGAGTAAATTACTGGGAAAAAACACGATTACGTTTTTGTTTCTGTTTTCTTTTCCAGTAAAATGTAAGGACATATGAAAGAGTAAATATTTTATAAGACAAATTAATTAATAAAAAAAAATCCATTAATTTTAGGATCCATTTTGATATTCATTCTAGTATAATACTGGAATCCTGTCATATACAGTATATGCACAGACATAATCACAGACAGGAAACTGTGAAATGTATCTAAATAGCGGAAATTGCACAAAACATTGCCCCACTTTAAACACACATATTCATGTACGTTTTATTCATGTCAAAACCCATCACAAAGTTTATTTCTCTTTCTAATGATGGTGTTTACCTTACTTTAATATTTTAGCAAAAAAAGGAGTTTCACGGAAAGTTTCACTATGTCATTTGCTTGGTTTTTAAGAGAAAAGCCAAAAAGGAACAGCTTTTTAGCTCACCTGAGCCGAAGGCTCAAAGGTGAGCTATTGGGATCACTCTTCGTCCGTCGTCCGTCGTCGTCGTCCGTTGTCGTTCGTCGTCCGTCGTCGTCCGTCGTTAACTTTTGTTTCAAACGACTTCTCCTCAGAAACCGCGTGGCCAATTTTGACCAAACTTCACGTGGATGATCCTTAGATGAATGCTTTTGAGATTTGTTAAAATTAGGTCAGCGCGACATCCAAGATGGCCACCATTACCATATATGGTCAAAACCTTAAAAAATCTTCTTCTCAAGAACAGCTGGACAGATTTCAACAGTTTTTCTTTTAAAATGATCGCCAACACCTAGACTATCAAGTTTGTTCAAATGAAGTCCCCGGGGTCAAAAATGGCTAAGCCCCGGGGGTCCAAAGTTTGTATATTGAAATGTTGCATGTTTTTCATAGAGACATATAGGAAAAAACTTTAAAAAATCTTCTTCTCTGAAACCACAAGGCACAGAGGTCTCACGTATTACATGTAGCATCAGCTTATGGTCCTCTACTAAGTTTGTTCAAATGGTGACCCTGGGGTCAAATTTGTCCCCGCCCCGGGGGTCACAGTTTTACATAGACTTATATATAAAAAAATAAATAAAAATCTTCTTCTCGGAAACTACAAGAGTCAGAGGTTTGATATTTTGCATTTACTATAAGCTTATGGTCCTTTACCAATTTTGTTCAAATGGTGACCCTCGGGTCACATTTGGCCCCACCCTAAGGGTCACATGTTTTACATAGACATGTATAGGGAAAAACTTAAAAAATCTTCTTCTCTGAAACTGCAAGAGCCAGAGGTTTAATATTTTGCATTTGCTATAAGCTTATGGTCCTCTACCAAGTTTGTTCAAATGGTGACCCAGGGGTCACATTTGGCCCCGCCCCGGGGTCACAGTTTTACATAGGCTTTTATAGGGAAAAACTGGAAAAAATCTTCTTCTCTGGAACCACATGGCACGGAGCTCTCATGTATTACATGTAGCATCAGCTTATGGTCCTCTACTTAGTTTGTTCAAATGGTGACCCTGGGGTCAAATTTGTCCCTGCCTGGTGTCACAGTTTTACATAGACTTATATAGGAAAAAAAATAAAAATATCTTCTCGGAAACTACAAGAGCCAGAGGTTTGATATTTTGCATTTAAAATAAGCTTATGGTCCTTTACCAAGTTTGTTCAAATGGTGACCCTCGGGTCACATTTGGCCCCGCCCAAGGGTCACATGTTTTACATAGAGATGTATAGGGAAAAACTTGAAAAATCTTCTTCTCTGGAACTGCAAGAGCCAGAGGTTTAATATTTTGCATTTTCTATAAGCTTATGGTCCTCTACCAAGTTTGTTCAAATGGTGACCCTGGTGTCAAACTTGGCCGCGCCCCAGGGCTCACAGTTTTATATAGACATATATATAGGAAGAAAAAAAATCTCTGAAACTGCAAGAGCCAGAGGTTTAATATCTTGCTTTACTATAAGATTATGGTCCTCGATTAAGTTTGTTCAAATGGTGACACTGGGCTAAAATTTGACCCCACTCGGGGTCACGTATATAGGAAACACATTAAAGTCTTCTTCTCTGGAACTACAAGAGCCACAGGTTTAATATTTTGCATTTACTATACTCTTATGGTCCTTTACCAAGTCTGTTCAAATGGTGACCCTGGATTCACATTTGAGCCCGCCCCAGGGGTCACATTTTACATAGACTTGTATAGGGAAAAACTTAAAAAATCTTCTTCTCTAAAACCAGAAGGCACACAGCTTTCGTATATTACTTGTAGCCCTGGGGTCATATTTGGCTCTGGCCAAGGTGTTACTCTCTAGCACCTTCATTTTGTATTTGATCTTTACCAAACTTTGTCAGGGTCTTAAACTGTCTATATCAATGTTGTTATACACAACAGAGCCCACATTTCTTGAACAATCTTAACCAAACTTGCACAGATTGTATATGACCATAAGATTTCGAAGAAGTTCGATAATGTGCCAGTACTCAGGTGATCGCTTTAGGGCCATCTTGGCCCTCTTGTAATGGTTCAAATTTACCCAGGTGAGCGATATAGGGCCATCATGACCCTCTTGTTATATAACTTCTTATTTTGAAATAAAATAAATTAGTATGATCCCATTTTGCTATACATTATAACTCGCTTATATTAGCAGTATTGTATAACGGATATTTCGACAATAAAACACATTTAAAAACATGTTTTACTGAAAAAATACGATAAACTGTTTAAAATTACGTATTAAATGTTTGAACTTTACAATATGTAACCTTTTGAAGCAGAAATTAGGGTTTTATTTCATACCCCAGCCAACCCCGTTTTCCCTTCTTGGAAAAGGGGTTGGATGGGATATGAAAGTTAATACTCGGACCACGTAATGATTGGTTTTCAATCTGTCATTAGGACTGTGTGTTATTACTGTTTTCGTTATCACAAATTTGATCTGTGGTGTATACGTGTGTTGGCTATATTCATGGAACGACGCCCATGTTTGTATGGCTACAGTATCCTTATTCGGAAAAGTATCACATTACCATCACCATATAAGGTAGTTTATGGTAATTTACTGTTGACCTCGTATAGTGATAAATAAAGCAGGTGATTGTTCCTTTTCGCGGAAATAATGTATTAAGAAAATCGATTACACACGTAGTGTTCCCAGAATTAGGTAGTTTAATTAACGCTGGGTTAGTTACTCTATTATAGGGTTGAACTGCATTGTCAACAACGTTAATCACACTTATTACAAAATAACACTCCAATTTTGAACAAATTAAAGTACACTTTTTTTTCTTCATATAAGCCACATTAAAGGGCAAGTTAGAGAGTTGTAAAAAAGCAACTTTTATTAACGCCCTAAAGTTGCGTGGTTTGTTTACGCCATGGTCGTGGTTTGTTGTTTATGCCCTGGTCGTGGTTTGTTGTTAACGCCATGTGCATGGACTGTTGTTTACGACCTGGTCGTTGTTTGGTTTAAACATATTTTGTTTTCCAATGGTTTAAAACATATCATATATACATTGCACAATCATTATTTAAAGGATTAGAACGAAAGCAAACTGCTTATAGAATAATTCTCCTAAACTTCTGCGTTGTTTGTCGTTAACGACCTGGTCCCGTTATACTATAAGGTTTTATAGTTTATTAAAAGTCTCTTCATAGTACAGTATTATATACAATAAAACATTACACACGATTTTAACAGCTGCGGGTTCGAATCCCACTGGGAGCTCGACTTGTAAGTGAGGAAGTGTCAATTCTTACGGATGGCGGGAGATGTACAATAATGGTTCTACCCAGGAAAAGTGGGTTGTCTGCCTCCACCACAAAAATCGACCGTCATATATAACTTTACACGTGTTGAAAATGACGTAAAACACCATACAAACAAACAAACAAACTAAAATATTTAATAAGTCAGTAAATTGTTTATTATAGTGACATGTGTACAAGTATCAACATACTTTTCAAATATATAACATGGATCTTACACCCGGTCCAGTGGACCTATAAGTCACCTTTGCAAACGTTCCATATAATTAACGTTATATATTAAAGATATAGGCTATACAAAAGTATATTATTTACAAAATCTACGCTCCGGATATCATACTCGTATGAATTTAAGTTAAATATAAAATGCGAGAATATGAAACAGAAGTATAATTATTATAAATGGCAGTAAGATTAAATGTCAAGTATTCATCCTCTCGATATGAGTCAACTGAGTTAATGACATGATATTTTATAGCATAATTATAACAACTTATGAACTGCATTATATATATAAGTAAAGTGTTTAATTTCCATGCATGGTATTTCGTCTTCTGAGGAATGCTTTCATTAAATATTTCTAGGAAAGTTCTTAACTAGATATATGAGTCTGTCAGGTTCGTTCCTAATGAATTGCAAATCAATTAATTGTTTATAAAATACATCTTCTCTTATATCATTATAGAAAGAACATTTAACTAAAAAAATGGATCTCATTCTCAATGTGAGTGCCATTGCAAAATCTGCAAAGTCTTTGTTCAGGAGGCTCTCCATCGTAACGCCCAGTCTCTACTCTTAATGGTAGAATACCGCACCTAAATTGAGCAAGCATCGATCGTTCATGTCTGCTCAAATTTAACAGTGTATTATTTTCACATTCAAACTGATCTTTAAATGTTATATATGTCCTTAAATAAGGCAATTGTCTTATGTCAGTTTTCCAAATATCCGAATAATATTCAACAATTTTACTTTTTACTGTTTCAATACTCAATATAAGAGGCTATATGTAAATCGAGTCCAGTACAGTTATATGTGTATCACAAGATATACTAGAATATTAAGATACTGGTTGAAATTAGTTACAACAGAAAACATACCTAAGATATATAATGTTCATTATCTGATTGTGAAAGTGGTTTAAACAATTGGTCATCCAATGTAAAGTCTACAGGGAATGTAGCCATACAACCAAACTATCTTGTAAAGTCTACAGGGAATGTAGCCATACAACCAAACTATCTTGTAAAGTCTACAGGGAATGTAGCCATACAACCAAACTATCTTGTAAAGTCTACAGGGAATGTAGCCATACAACCAAACTATCTTTGTTATTGAGAGTTCTAAAAATATTGGGAAAAAATATTAAAGAATGATCAAAATCGGATGATATACAAAGAAGATTGGGAAATATGACGTCATAGTTACTGTGTATGGCATTTTTATGAATATCATTTAAAGCTAGGAAAATCACTTCAAATGAATGCGAAATCCTTGACTGTCATAAAATGCATTATTACACTTCATTATATTTGTTTTTCATACAGTTGTTGCTATTATTTTCCTATAAATGAGTATTAATTATCATATTTATACATATTCCATATATGGTAATTTATAACTATGATGTCATTCCATTTCCGTTTCAACAGGACCTTTAAATGATCATATCTTCTTTGTTTGTCATCCAATGTTGATAATTCTTTCACTGCTTTCCAAGGTTTTCAGAACTCGCAAGTGAAGATTGTTTGGCTGCACTCAGTATGCCTACATTCCCTTTAAAATGTATGGATGGTATGATCTTTTAAAGGTGAACCATAAACAGTTTTTATCTAGTTTTAAACAGAGTTTGTTATCTTGCTTTATTTAAAGCTGGAACACTGCACTGATTTACTAGAAAATGTAGCATTTTACAAGCTTATATAGACATGTAAAAATCAACTTTGGATATGAAAATTATCTGAATATGTTTATGTACAAAAATATTACGAAGCGTTTTTACTAAATTTGGTTTATCTTCACATAGCTAAGAATTGAGCCAGGTCGTTCTGCAAGGCATATAATTGAAAAGAATGAAAGAGTTTGTCAAGTATGTAATTCAATTGAAATTGAAGACAATTTTCACTTTGTTTTCATTGTTCAGCTTATAATGATATTAGAAAGAAATATATCTGAAAATATTAAATACACAAGCCAAATATGCTTAAATTTGTAACACTGCTACAATCTACAAAGAAGAAAGAACTTTTTGATTTAAGTATATATTTATCCGAGGCGTTTACTTTCAGATGTTCTATTCCAAATATGATTTCTTAAACGATACTAAAGTACATCCTCACATATACTGTTATGTTATGATGTATACATCCTTATTTGATTTCCTTGAATTTTGTTGTTTAAAATGTATGATTGATATGACCTATGCTTAAATAAAGAATACCAGTATATGCTGTGAACAATGAACTAAAAAGGATGTGCAAAAATATGTGAAACCTGTCATATGATTACACATTATGTATGTAATGATGATAAACTGTAAAAGTATAAATCACAGACATATTAATAAACAGATAGTAACCTGGCATATGATTACACTGACGCCGTATTACACATTATGTATGTAATGATGAGAAACAGTAAAAGTTTAAATCAATAAAATCTCCCTCTATCTATTATAGTGCATGTCTAGCGAAACATTCCTATTCGAAATTCCTTCCTGCTTTTTGTTCTGCGAAACTTATCAAACGGCGTTCGCGTAAATGCAACAACGAACGAGCATCTTATTGGCTGAATTGCATTGCGTCATACAATTTCCGCAATGCGCATTTCCGGAATGAATGCATACAATGCACCGACTCCAGAAATTGCATATATATATAAATCGTGTTTCATTTTCGAATTAGTGATAAACACGTCGGTAAAATTATAATCGTTTCGGAAGTTGATTTCAAACTTCATGTGAATGGGAAAAAAAGCTAATTCTTTCAATAAGGGATAGCTGAATAGTCATACTTGTTTGTTTAAACAAGCTCGTATGTTAAAACTGGATGAACATCGCGTGTATTCGTTATACCCACACTTTCAATTATTGAGGTTAAAATTTGTCAATTTGCCTTAATGAAAAACTCGACATCATCAGTCCGTACGCTGGTTAATCAGTGAACTTGACATGCACTTCAGCTGTGAAGTGTACGTTAAAGTGAAGATACCTATATATGTATTTCCACCAAATGAGATAAACTTTACTTAGTCATAAAGAGGAATATCAAACTTGGTAAAGGCAATTTTTTTCTCAGGATGTAATACGCGTTATTTTCCGAAAACGGTCGACTTAAAAGATCGGATTTTAAAGCCGATTGCGAAGGTGTTACTTTAGAGCCATAGTATCGTCGCTTATCGACGTTTACAAGTACAAGTAAGATGGTGATGGTACGATGGCGATGGTACGATGACGATGGTACGATGGTTCCATGTGTTATCGCCACCGTACATCGTACCATCGTGTATCGACTGTAAACGCGATGGTACGATGGCAGGATGATCTATTGGGTCATCGCCTTCGTGATCGTACCAACGCGTTTAAAAATCGATGCGCGATATGGACCAACGTACCATAGTATCAACGCGTACCGGCGTTTACAAATCGATGCGCGATGGTACGATGACAATGTTATGTAATGTATGATGGTGATAATGCGATGGACCATCGTATCATCGCCATCGTACCATCTTATAACTTCGAAAACATAAAACCCACACTCATGAAACTTCATGGGCATATTGCTCTAGGTGAGAGGAACCCTATTGTTTTGGGGGTCAGTAGGTCAAAGATCAAGGTCACCATGACATTATATAGAAATGCGCATTCCGTTAAATAGTTTTGAAACCATAATACCCACACTCATGAAACTGCAAAGGTACATTGTCCTAGGTGAGAGGAGAATTCTTATTGTTTTAGGATTCAAAGGTCAAGGTCGCTATGCCCTTAAATGAAAATAAGCATTCCGCGTGATAACTTCGAAACTATGACATCCGCACTCATGAAACTTCGTAGGTGCATTAACTTTTGTGAGAGAAAGAACCTTATAGTCTTTGGGGCCAGTAGGCCAAAGGTCAAGGTCACCGTGACCTTATAAGGAAATATATATTCCGCTAAATAACTTTGAAACCATAATACACAATAATAATAATAATAATAATAATTATAATAATAATAATAATAAATGCTTTATTTAATGATGGTAACTCAGTCAATTTACAACAATTGTTCTCCCTTGAGGTCATCAAATGCCGAAACATGTAACACAAACACCTGGTTATATACATACAATATTATACAATTCTGGAGAGTTTCCTGTTGTAAAATCAAAAGTCCCTATATATAAATATTTTAAAGTTATTTTAAAGTACATGTACTTAACCAAAGCAACTTAAAATTAACTGGTATTATCTAAAAGATAAGAATAATAATTATTTTTAAATTCTTTGATATGTTTGGCTTGTCCTATTGGAGGTGCGATCTAGTTCCATATGACAGCACCAGAATAACGAATACTTTGTTTGTATATACTTAGCCTATGAGATCACCATTTGAACAAGTCCTTAATTTATAAGAGGAATGAAGCTTTTGAAGCAAATATGTAAGGTAGTCTGGAGCAAGATTATTGACGAATTTGTAAACCTGCACTGCTTTATGAATCATTCGATCATGGACATTTAACCATTTAAGCTCTTTAAATAAGGGTTTTGAAGATGCATCATATGGCTTATTAAGGATGATCCGAGCAGCTCTCTTTAGGATTTTTTGGATTCTATTAATATTGTTGCTAGAGCAATTTCCCCAAATAGTGTCACCATAATCCAAAATTGGTTGTATTTATATGCATTGTAATACTTAATTCTTGTTTCATGTGTGAGAAATTTCTTGATTTTGCACAAAAGATTAGTTTTGTTAAAGAAGTACAACGATTATCAACATGGTCGTCCCATGACAGGTTTTTATCAATATATACCCCTAATAATATTTGACTATGTACATTTTCTATTGCTACTGTTAACATATAATTGTTTTACTTGATTAATAAGTTTAGACAACTTTTGAGATGTACCTATAATCATATATTTTGTTTTCAGGTAATGTATTAACATTTTATTTTGCTAAGCCCATTGTTCTATTTGTTTGAGACTACGCTGGCTATTTTCTTGTATAATTTCAAGATTAGGACCAGACGTAGACAATGTTACATCATCAGCAAATATGTCTGTGTTTGCATTTTCAACATAAAGTGGTAGATCCTTGACAAACATGATAAATAGAAGTGGTCCAAGTATTGACCCTTGTGGTAACCCTGTTTTTTTTATAAGATTAGGCTTTGAAAGCTCTGTCGATTTGAAAGGTACGAGTTGAACCGTTTTAAAGTGCATTTATCAAAATTATAACTTTCAAGTTTTGCCAACAAAAGTTCATGGTTAAATAGATCAAATGCCTTTTTGAAATCAATAAAAACAAGTTCAGTGACATGTCCATTATTCAATTCTTTCAGTAACATAAAAAGGGTGCATGTATTGTTGCACAGACTGAGTAGTGGTCACTTGCACTATATATTGGAACAGTTGTTTCACATATATCACGTGGTTTATTTGAGTAAATATGGTCAATAAGGGTAGAAGAGCTTGCATTAACCCTTGTTGTAGATTGTATTAATTGAGTAAAAGTGTATGTATCAAAACAATCTAACCATCTTTTAGGTGATTTTTTTAGGAAGTTATAATTTGTATCACCCATAATGATGATTTCGTTTTCATCCTTGTCTAAAGCTTTTTGGATTTCCTGCTCAAAATCATCAACCCATTGTATAAGTGAGCTAGGAGGTCTGTATACAGAGCAAATAATAATTGGTTTAGATTTCGACAGTATTATTTCCAACCATATGCTTTCTATCTTCCCAAGTTCGATATCTTGTCTACGTTTATAATGTATTTTCTCTTTTATATGCACTAAAACACCACACACTCATGACGTTCATAGGTACATGGTCAGAGAAGAAACTCTGTCGCTGATATTCACAAACGTTTGACCTACAATCTTGAAACTTCATACAAATAGTGCTCTTGGTAAAATGTGCTCTTGGTTAAACAACATCCGCTATCAGTTTCTTTTGTTGGAAAGTCAAAGGTCAAGGTCATATTGACCTGACACTTAGACATGTTTTAACATAAAATGTTTAGCAAACGTGCATATATTAATTAGGCGGTACTCTTGTTGAAATAATTAGTCTGTGCATGACCGCTGCTGAATACAAACAGATCTTCATAATGCATATTCCCGTTGTAAATGTCAAATTACATACAAACCGTTAATCGCATGTGAACACAAAGTAAAATATACTATATTCCATATGCAAACATACTTACATGGGTAAATTTCTGCATATTTAATTATTCTCGATGTCTTCCTGGGTAGAGCCAGTACTAAGCAAATGCGGATAAAGTGTCTTACTCAGGGACACAACACATATGGTTATGGCGGAGATCAAACCCACGACTTTTCGATCCTGGGTTCACCGCGCTACCACTAGATCACAGCGCTCCACAGAACACCAATTAACAGATATATGGTCGGCAAAGTAATAGACCCTTGGGACACGCGTTTGTCCCACATCAAACCTCATCACATCATAACCTTACTGCAGCTGATGGGGTCATTGTCGTACCGGGTACTACAGAAAGGCACCCGGGGTACATTTATGTATACAGAAACGTCCCCGAAAATCATCGAAATCCAGAAAGGACCCCAAATATACATAAACGTATCCGAGACAAAATACAATGTCGTAAAATGCGGCGGTAATGCGTTCTGTTACTTCACGGAAACGAAACTTTCATTGTTTACAAAGTTTAATCGATTTATTTTTTTAAAAGCCGCTCTCAGTTGCCTCTGCCTTAAAGGAATGCAGTTGGTCTATATATTTGACCAACTTTTCTTAAACGACGAGCTGCATATTTGTTTACTTGTTTGCGCGGGGCTTGATGTTTTACAACTTCCGGTTTTACGACAATACGTTCTGTATTTTATTACTAACTATGGCACCCTAAATATGTTTTAAGAACAATAGCGCAATAGTTAATGATCAACAATATTGTTTAAGTAATTGTTGTATCAAGTTCTATATTGTTTCAATTCCGCCAATGAGATTTTGTTTGTCCGGGTACGTTTCTGTATATTTGGGGGCCGTTCTGGAATTCAAAGATTTTCGGGTACGTTTCTGTATATATAAATGTACCCCGGGTACCTTTCTGTAGTACCCGATACGACAATGATCCCATCAACCTTACGGCAGGTTCATCATCATACCCTCGGAGGAGGCATTTGAAGATCATCAACGCTATCTGTAGTCATCAGCTCGCGCAACGAAGTATTAATATGGCACCATTAATATCATCGTGTTATGTAACATCAGTGGTAATTTTTCTGTAACTTTACTGATGATTAGATAAGAAACATCATCAACATTTATTTCGTGTCATCTTTAGTCAATACATTCGATACAGTACACACACGACATATACGTTAATACACCATTCGTGTTCATCCTTCGCCTGTGTATTCGTTTGTTTTTCTTTGATATGAATTGTATATATATATTTAACATATTTCAAAAGTTGCATTCAACTTTGGTAAATGCAGTCACTGCAATTGATTCTTTCCTGAGTTAGTCCTAACCACTCATGGCTATCCTGTGACAACACCAATTAACATCGGCCATGGATATACAAGTACCTATGTAAATCTATGGTGTGGTCAACACAGAAATAGCACACCAATTAACAGAAGTCATAGCACATATGTTTACTTTTGGGTCAGTAGTTGAAAGTGTACGCTCGTGTCATATTTGTTAAAAACGTTTTTAAGCCTCAAAACCGGTTATAACTTGCTTATAAACTTATGATTTCAAAACCAGTTTTAAGAATTTTAAAACCGAATTTAACTCTCGAAACCGTATTTAACTCGATAAACATACATTTTCACTCGATAGTTCGATAAGAGATGATAACTGTCCGTATACAGGAATTTTCGCGAATATTAAAACCGATTTTTTAAAAGATTGGTACCCATGATTATCGACCGTTACAAACTACTTTGTCAAATTCGTATCTAGGTATAAAAACACGAATTATTTTCCACATAGACACCAATCTTAAAGTGTCAGATATTAATGATTTGCTGCAAGCTCAACTCAAGTATGGATAATGCAGCAGTGTAATGTTCATATAGAAAACTAATTTACCACTTTAAAAATCACCAGAAAAGGTGGACTCTCAAGACATGTAAGAAAGTTCTTGTTTGTTTACTAAACAGGTCAACGGCACAGCTGTTTCCATTGACTGACTATTTTCATTGCTCACACAGTATAAGCAAAGAGTCGAAATTTCGAAAATGTTCATCAGTGATCCAGTAAAACCTATTAATACGCTTCTTATACATACAACCACAAAATCGAGTAGAAGTGAGCGGTTTCCCCGTATTTATAATGCCCATTTCCATCAAAAAAAAAAGGGATCACTTTTTATTATAGGAACTACATTCGACTACACCTCGGAGGTTTACATGTACTTAGTGGTGGTAAACCTCTATGATATAGTTAAAACCGTTTATGAGAGTTAAATTCGGTTTTAAGAAGCCAGCTGGGGTTTTTATGTTTTTTTTGGCAAATAACGTGCGATATACGCTTCCCGGCTTCGTAGGCTTAGAAAACGGGTCTGTCAAACATTTAGTGGTCAACGCATAAGTACTTGCACAGGAAATTGCATCTTTTGATTATTACCTTCTGTTATTATAATTATTTATATAATAACAATATAATATATATTTGACGAATTATGACGGAAGTAGTTCAATCGCAATACCTCGATTACACCCGGGGTGTGGGGTGGAAAGGGGAAGACACATCATTTCGGAATGTAAACCGGATATCAAGACAAATAACGAGTTTGTATGGTGTTTTACGTCATTTTCAACACAAGTAAGATTATATATGACGGTCGATTTTTTTATGGTGGAGGCAGACCACCCACTTTTCCTGGGTAGAACCAGTACTGTACACTTCCCGCCGTCCTTAAGAATCGACACTTCCTCACTTACAAGTCGAGCTCCCAGTGGTATTCGAACCCGCAGCGGTGAGAGGCGAAGGTTTACAACGCAACGTCGTTAACCATTCGGCCACGGAGGCTTGAAATTGCACTTTGGTAACTATCTCAGCGAATTGACACAGGATCGTAGGCACAAAGCTAAAACGAGTTGTTGGATACGAAATTCATTTCTGCTCACGATAGTATATTTGAGATTTATGTATACGTCTGCTTGACCTCAGAAAAACAACACTAACATTTCCCGTAAGAGTCCTTCATAACTAATTATAATAACAGAAAATAATAATCAAAGATTGCAGGGTGCCAATATGTCCGCAACGTTCCAATGTTCCAAATTTAGGGGGCCTCTCAAATAAGTTAATCCTTGATATCGATCAGTAAAGATCGAACGGTAGATTAGAAATAACATTTTGCATAATTCAATCTCGCAGGCAGTGGAAATTCAACTATTGCCTGTATTTGTGACAAGCCTATGGGAATGCTTGTGTATGGTCGCCACTACTTCCGTATTATAAAGGTTCTCTTTTCTAGGAATGAATCCGGAATAAGAGGAATCGACGACAACAAATACCATTGTTTATGCAACGATGGCAGTCTATCGGTAGTTCATCAACACAACAATGGCGGTTTATATAAGCTTCTGGGTACTGCTTTGAAACGATACTGTACGTGGCTAATTACAAAGAACTTGTTTTACCCGAAGCTTTATATAATGAGAGCTTGTTCCAAGTTCCGGGTGTTTGCATCCTGTATATCCAGTATATCTTAGAACCCGATGATTTATTAGTGGTTAACTGTCATAGTCCACCCAATGTTTTATTGGCGATTTTTAAAAAAAATTAGTTATGTCGGGTTTAGTGTACTTTAGCGATATAGTTTCATCTCGTTGGTTATTTTTAAACACCTCGATGGGCTACGCCCGGCCCATCTCGATGTTTAAATTAACCAACTCTGTGAGACCATAAAATAATATCTTTTGGCAAAGTTTAATATGCAAATGAGCTAACATTGAAGATCTGCCTCCCACAACCCCTGAACAAGTTCTCTCTCAAAGCATATGGAACAATGATAATATCCAGGTAAATAATAAAATGCTCCTTAAAGAGTCATGGATCCGTCAATCCATATTCTTTATTAATGATTTAGTGAAAGGTGACTGTTCATTCCTAAGCCATCAGGAGTTTTTGACAAAGTACAATTTGAATACCCATTTCTTAGATTATTTTGGAGTTTTAAACGCTATCCCTAGACAATGGAAACATGCTATCGCAAATCAGAGAAAACTTGAAAATCCTGAAACCAAATACACGAAAATTCTTAAAGGAAAAAAAAAGATAACAGCTCTTTTCTACAATTTGTTTATTGAAAAAATAGCTGTTAAAAATGAAAAAGCTATCATAAAATGGGAAACGGAAATAAAACCGGAAACTATGCTTGAATGGGAAATAATTTATTCAACTCCATTCCAGATCCTTGATACAAAGATGCAAAACTTTCAGTTCAAATTTTTACACAGGATTATTTATACAAATGCAATGTTATATAAATGTAAACTTATTGAAACAGAGTTATGCACCTTTTTTAGCGAAAGTAAAGAAACATATTATACAATTATGGACTTTTCAGCTGTTATACATGATGTGATATGCACCAAAAAAATCATTATTGACCGAGGCGATAGCCGAGGTCAATAATGATTTTTTGGTACATATCAACATCATGTATAACAGCTGAAAAGTCCATAACTGTTTTATTATATAACCCTCAATTTATCATATTGTTTTGATATTGACCAACTTAAAAGAAAACAGATTCCCCGGTCTTCCCCTGTTACTATTTATAAAACTGGTCAATATCAGAAAAAAACAGGTCAATATCGCTAGATATTTTTTCTAAAAAATTACTTTTTAGCCAAAGAAAACGCGTCTATTTATAGGTTATATAATAAAAACATTTATTTTACGATTGTGCAGTTGTTAAAACATTTTTGCTTAGATTAAAGGAACATCTTGATACAGAATGTAACTTGACATTTATATTAACAAAGGAGAACTTTCTTTTGAATACTATTACTAATATGTCAATTGAGAACCAATGTTTGTATACGTGTGCTATATTAGCTAAATACTATATATATTGTTGTAAAGTTAAGGGTGTTACTCCAAAGTTGAATCCATATATTGAAAAATTAAAGCAAGAAAAAAATGTTGAACTTTATTCTAGATATATGTGCGCGTATAAAAAATCGGAAATCATTACAAAAAAATGGGATTGCTTAAAGCATATATTCAACTCTTAGCTGTATTTCTCAATACTAAATGTAGTTGATGGATCTTATGTAGACTCAACATATACTGTTTTATGTACTTAGTTCGAAAATTTTATAACAATGCTAAGAATAAAATCACAACTATAATAAAGCGATAAGAAGTCTAGATAGGATCCACCAACATAGCTGTTACTCTGCAATTGATACATTGATGTGTATACATAAACATGATGCTACTAACATTGATCTACTCAGTTTTTGCATTGCTATTTTATCTATCTTTGTTATTTTTGAACTACTGTAAGAAATACGACCAATAAAAAAATCTGGAGGGAATGACTCATTATAATTACGGTGAAAATAGAAGTACGTATATATCATACATGTATATATGGTTGTTGCTGGAAAACTCCAAGGGTCAGCAAGTGCTGTATATGGAACATCGAATCCTACCACAGACGAAGTTGTGAGTGTTTATAGACAACCGTCACCCTCCATGTAACGTGAATAAAAGACATCGTCCATGAAATGGAGGTGATAATATCTTAACTTGTGTTCGTCAACTTTTTGAATGCATTGATTACAAATTCCTGATTATTCCACAACAGTACTTTGAAACTTTCTACACTATCTATAGTTTGATTAACAATATGTAAAAACGACTGATGCTCTCACATGAGAAAGTGGGATATGTACAATTGGCGAAGAGCAAACACCGTGTTCATGAATTCCTGTAATATTTGTTATGTTTAGTTCTTACATTCGAGGTGTAAAAGAAAAAAGATAACTGAAATCGTGACCAGTACGAAATGTTTATGTGTGGTGTATTTTCGACTGCATTAAAATCAGATCCAAAATCCAATCTCATTAAAATCAGATCTAAAATATTCGCTCCACTGCGGAAAATAGCGGAAAGTAGTGGAGCGAATATTTTGGATCTGATTTTAATGAGATTGGATTGATTTCCATGGCAATAATATTTACAGAATGTGATGTTGTTGTCGTAAATATAAACGGGCCATACACAAAATGTTTGTTTTTGATATTTATAGAATATTGTAATGTATTGCCTCATAAATACGTTACAGTAAAAACACACCTTCGTATGGCACCAGCACTAAACTGTAGAACGTCCGTTTTATTTCTTACAATATTATACACGAGTAAATTACTGGGAAAAAACACAATTACGTTATTGTTTCTGTTTTCTTTTCCAGTAAAATGTAAGGACATATGAAAGAGTAAATATTAAAGACAAATTAAAACATAAAAAAAATCATTAATTTTAGGATCCATTTTGATATTCATTCTATAATAGTACTAGAATCCTGTCTGATGCAGTATATGCACAGATATAATCACAAATAGGAAACTGTGAAATGTATCTAAATACAAGGTGGCACAGCGTGGGAATTGCACAAAACATTGCCCCACTTTAAACACACATATGAAGAGTTGTATTCATGTACGTTGTTTTCATGTCAAAACCCATCAAAAAGTTTCTTTCTCTTTCTAATGATGTTTTTTCCTTACTTTAATATATTAAGCAAAAAAGAATTTACAAGGAAAGTTTCACTATGTCATTTGCTTGATTTTTAAGAGAAAATCCAAAAATGAACAGCTTTTTATATAACTTCTTATTTTAAAATAAAATAAATTAGTATAATCCCATTTTGCTATTCATTATAACTCTTTTAAACGTATTCTCATCAACTTTAACAATATTTTATGAGAGAGGTATGGTGGCTGATATGTGCCATCTCGTCTTTTCGTTATTTTGCCGCGAAATAAGCCAAGCGAAATATCGCAGGGCGTAAAGACGCCGGGCGAAATAACGAAAAGACGAAAAAAAACGCCGAGCGAAATAACGAAAAGACGAAAAAAGCCGGGCGAAATAACGCAATAACGCCAGGCGAAAAGACGCCAAGCGAAATAGCGAAAAAACGCGCGGCGAAATAACGCCAAGCGAAAAGACGACAAATAATCAGAACGTCGAGCAAAAAGATAAAATCCCGCGACTGGTTCTATGGAGTCCGTCTTGGCCTATCCGAGTGTCGGACGGCGACTCGAAACAATTCACAGGTGTTAGAAGGTGTGGGTTGCTGAGGTGGTAAAGCGTGCTCAGACACTCACACAACCTAGCACCCAACACGCTATCCTACCCAAAGTAATCACACAATCTTCCTCCGAACACGCACTCCTATCCCAGCTATCCACATCTCACCAAGCACGCTATCCTACCCAAAGTACTAATTCCTCCTAACATCGAGCACGCTATCCTACCAATACTATTAGTGTCTGTTAACACTGAGCGCACTATCCTACCCAAGGAATTCATAGCACGCTATCCTAACCAAGTAACTCACACCTCCTAACACCGAGCAAGCTATCCTACACCAGCTACAAACAACTGATATCATGCCATAGCTACCCACATCTAGCGTCGAGCACGCTTTCATGTCACCAGCTGTTCATATCTGGTACCAAGTGCGCTATCAATGGGCTACTACAAATCATATCACCAAAGAACGCTATCCTACCTATCTACCCACATGTCCTAGCATCGAACACGCTGGCATTCTCCAACTATTCACAGCTCCTAGCACCAAACACGCTATCATGTCCAAGCAATCAACACGTGAGGAACCGAGCATGCACGCTATTCTACCCCAGCTACCCACACCTCCTAGCACTTTAATTTTAGTTTAATAATATTTTATTGCAGATATGTTACAATACATCAATTCAACATCACAATATTCATAGAAACATATGCAAATGGTTTGAAATACAAGTTATTACAACATTAGTTACAGTTCTCTCCATAGTTACAGTTCTCTCCATAGTTACAGTTCTCTCCGTTTAGCCCGGTGTTATTTCGCCCGGCGTTTTTTCGTCTTTTCGTTATTTCGCTCGGCGTTTTTTCGTCTTTTCGTTATTTCGCCCGGCGTCTTTTCGCCCGGCGTTATTTCGCTCGGCGTCTTTTCGCCCGGCGTTATTTCGCTCGGCGTTATTTCGCGGCGAAATAACGGTAAGACGAGATGGTACATATCAGCCACCATAGAGAGGAGTTACAAGGAAAAGTTAAGGTGCCACGTGATATTTTGGCTTCTTCATTGGTTTTCAATCTTTCATTAGGCCTGTGGTATATGTTATTACTGTTTTCGTTATCGCAAATTTGATATGTGGTGTATACGTGTGTTGGCTGTATTCATGGAACGACGCCCATTTTTGTAAGGCTACAGTATCCTTATTCGGAAAAGTATCAAATCACCATCACCATATAAGGTAGTTTATGGTCATTTACTCGTATAGGGATAAATAAAGCAGGTGATAGTTCCTTTTCGCGGAAATAATATATTAAGAAAATAGATTACAGATGTAACGTTCCCAGAATTAAGTATTTTAATTAAGGCTGGGTTAGTTACTCTGTTATAGGGTTGAACTGCATTGTCAACAACGTTAATCACACTTATTACAAAATAACACTCCAATTTTAAACAAATTAAAGTACACTTTTTGGTTTCATATTCGCCCCATTGAAGAGCAAGTTAGGAGTTTTGTAAAAAACAAATTTTATTAACGCCCTAAAGTTGCGTGGTTTGTTTACGCCATGGTCGGGGTTTGTTGTTTATGCCCTGGTCGTGGTTTGTTGTTTACGCCATGGTCGTGGTTTGTTGTTAACGCCTGGTTTGTTGTTAACGCCATGTGCATGGTCTGTTGTTTACGACCTGGTCGTTGTTTGGTTTTAACATATTTTGTTTTTCAATGATTTAAAACATTACAAATATACATTGTACAATCATATTTTAAAAGATTAGAACGAAAGCAAACTGCTTATAGAATTATTCTCCTAAACTTCTGCGTGGTTGTCATTAACGCCCTGGTACCGTTATACTATAAGGTTTTATAGTTTATTTACGTCTCGTCATAGTACAGTATTATACACAATAAAACATTACACACGATTTTAACAGCTGCGGGTTCGAATCCCACTGGGAGCTCGATTTGTACCCATTGGGACGGTGGCGTTGGATGTTTGGCTATGATCTTTCTTGTCGTGCCCTTAAAGCTACACAGTCTCTATATCAATCTATTTCTTATTTGTAACTTCATGTTCACCAGCTCATGTTGAAATCGGGTATTCAAGCGAGCAGATACATCGAAGGAAATCATTTACTGTATATACATCGACCAGTGCACATCGTACCTATACACAGGTAACAGTATTTTTTTACAGAAAAAAAAGTTGTCCCCTTTCGGGGCTCGATCACACGACCTTTTGATTTTAAGTCCGCTGCTCTATCCGCTGAACTATAACGCTACTTGAGAAAATAGTATACTAACTACCATTTATTATGAGGCAAAATAACTTAACATATTTGAACGCAACTCAAGATGGATCAATACATATGTAGTCCATCTTGTCGCACGTATAAATTAACATTGCCTGGTGTAATACTGTTTGTTATCAATATGAAACTAATACTTCGCCTCAAAACAACCAGATCACGACTTGTTATTTAGCGCTTGATGAGTTTGTGTGTGCGCGCTTGTTATTACGTAATGCCTATTTAGTGTTAAAAAGTATACAACATACCAATAAATAGCCGTGGCCTAGTGGTTCAGCGTACATCTGTCAAAACTTACAAGTGCAAGGCTGTGGTTTAGATCCCGTTCTGGCCAACTATGTTTTATCACATACATTCTGAAGGCGTATATTCATCGATGTTACCTGTAGTTCTGAGGTTTATAGTCCCTCCACCAACAAACACGACAAGGTAGCCCTGCCGCGATGGGCACAATAGAGTCTGGACTGGTGTGAAATTCTACGCATCGATTTCTGCTTATATACCGACTTTTGTGGTGTTCTTCGATTTGAAACTACTTCACACGTGACTCATTCATATTCATGCCTTATTACCAATTAAAATAGGGACTGGGCGGGGGGGGGGGGGGGGGGGGGGGGGGCGGGGGGGGGGGGGGGGGGTAAATCGCTGTTAGAAATACATTTGCACAAGGAAATTGAGATTATTAGTTTTTTGTCAAAGGATGAGGCCCGTCCCATAAAGAGTGTATAATAATGTAGTAAAAATTATAACCGTTTTTGCATTTTATGTGCACTTGTTTTTATGTTAAAACAAAGACCCGTGTTAACAATTAATAGTTTTTTTTGTTTTTAGCACAATATACTCTATTATCAGTTACTTCTCTGCCATGTTTTAGTAAATCTCAAATGCAAGAAACTCATCGGGACTTCAAAATTCAAAAATCGTTGTCATCTGTCAGTGTTTTTGTTATGTTTTGGAATCACTCTTCGTCCGTCGTCCGTCCGTTGTCTGTCCGTCGTAAGTCGTCGTCGTTATCTTTTGCTTCTGACGACTTTTTCTCAGAAACCGCTTGTCGGAATTCAACCAAATCTTATATGAATTCATTAAACTGGATTATTGGTGGAGGAACTCTATTATGCTCCGGATAAGATTTTTCAAAAAAGGGAGATAATTAAAAAAGTAGTGAAGCTAGAGTTATAGTCCTATGAACTGCCTCCGTCTCATTGTCCTAATCATTACACGAACTTTAATCAAGCATACTTTTTGAGATATGCTCTGGACAAAAAGTGTGACGCACGGACGCACACACGGACGGACGGAAAAAGCGGCGACTATATGTTCCCCCATAATAAACAATCTAGTGTTTTTAGTTACAATGTATTTTATATCAAAAACTAAGTTAATAGTAAATGAAAAGAAAAAAACTGTGATGGGGCCTCAATATAATGTCTCTGTGGTAATCAGTCAGCGAGAAGTAAGCAGTTAAAAAGCATGCTATCCATGATTTTTCAACGACTACATTTAGTTGGGAAATGTGTCTTTAACGGTGCTCTGGCTTCTGACAAGTCATTGAGTACCTTCATTGTGGCTTTCTAGGCTATTGTTTTTTTGTATTATATTTACACGAGTATATTTGTGTTTTACTTATATTGCCTATTGATGCTTCCTTGTTGGTTAGAGATTAGATCATGGCGGGGATTTCTTTATTTACACTGTCTTGTTTTAATGGGATGACCGTAGGGTAAGTGTAAGGTTTGGTGCACCCTAGAACCGGTTTAAACCCCCCCCAGTGGCTTACTTTGTCACTGACCGTTCCAAGGCGGTAGCCCTATTGTCAACCCTTTTGTGTTTCTGATGTCGTTTGCATTTATTATTACTTTTGCCTTCTTGTGTGTTTCTTTGCGTGTTTGTTTCTGTGTTTTGTGGTTGACTGTCCTCCTTGAATGCTACTTTCCCTGCCCGATCTTTTTATATATTTCTTTGTAAGTGAGGAAGTGTCGATTCTTACGGATGGCGGGAGGAGTACAGTTCTGGTTCTACCCAGGAGAGGTGGGTGGTCTGCCTCCACCACAAAAAATCGACCATCATATATAACCTTACATGTATTGAAAATGACGCAAAATACATTAAGTTACATAGAGTGGCCTTAAAACGTAATTAATGTGATGTGTTAAACCATGCAATAATTGAAATTAAGCAATCTATTCCAAAACATCTAAATACCAAACGCCTGTTATCATAAATGGTGAATTATAAAAAGGGGACGTAACTCAGCACAACATACGATTGTTATTAAAACGTGTCTTTCTCTGTACTGTACCGTCGGAATGAAGGTTCAAACGAGCCTATATTCACGTTTCCCTACGTTTGGTAGGTTTTCTTAAACGTTTATGGAAGGACCGAAGATGTATATAATTCTATATACAGTACTTCTTCATTAGTGTTTTTGAAATTACACCACTATACCAAAGGAGAAAAGACTTTAGCGTCCGATGTTTTTGGAACGGTACCATACGCCTGCCATTTTTCGGAACTGTACTAGCTACCTGAAAATAAATAATGGAACTGTACCGTACTCCTGCCATTTTCAATACCCGGTCGTGTTTAAAAACCCACAATTATTTTAATAAAATGTTCTGTGGGCTAAAATTTGGACTGTTTATTCAGGAAAGATTATATTTTATGGCAGTATGTCTGAAATCTCCTAAACTTTACTATTTACCGAGTACCAGGTCTCTAACTTTCTACAATCACATTTTTTAGCTTAATTTCAACATTTAGCCTACCGTAACTCGCATAATATCGGTTCAAATTTCACGGGAATCAGGTGACATACACAACATTCCTTCCAAATTAAAATGGCCGATTCAATTTTCTAATAATTTACGGCTAACAAGTCATAAAACTAGATTTATTTACCCTTTTGAAACTTGTTTTTTTTTACCGGGAACTGTGTCTACGGCTGCCGAACTGTGCCTACGGCTGCCGGTAATCGGGTGTGAATATGTTTAAAATTGTCACACTGCTACAATTTACAAAGAAGAAAGAACTTTTTGATTTAAGTATATATTCTATGTTCTATTCCAAATATGATTTCTTAAACGATACTAAAGTACATCCTCACATAAACTGTTATGTTATGATGTATACATCCTTATTTGATTTCCTTGAATTTTGTTGATTAAAATGTGTGATTGATATGACCTATGCTTAAATAAAGATTACTAGTATATGCTGTGAACAATGAACTAAAAAGGATGTGCAAAAATATGTGAAACCTGTCATATGATTACACATTATGTATGGAATGACGATAAACTGTAAAAGTATAAATCACAGACATATTAATAAACAGATAGTAACCAATATATGATGTAGCACCTACACTTTTCCTTCTATCTTCTCCCTCAATTATTCACTTATTTTGATGAGAATACATTCAAAAGATTCATAGTGAATATCAAAATGGGATTATAATAATTTGTGTTTATTTTCAAAATAAGAAGATAATAAAAAGATGTTTAAAGTTAAACTCCTTTTTTGCTATAAATGTAAGAAAAAACAAAATACTATCATCGGAAAGACAATTTAATTTGTGATGGGATTCTGCATGAATGAAATGTGTATCTACAAAACTCTTCATGATATGTGGGTTTAAAGTTGGGAAATATTTCGTGAAAGTTTCGCACTGTGCCACGTGAAATTTAGATAATGTTCTTTGTGTTCAATCTATTTGTTATCAGGTCTCTGTTTAAATCAATAAAATCTCCCTCTATCTATTATAGTGCATGTCTAGCGAAACACTCCTATTCGGAATTCCTACCTGCTTTTTGTTCTGGGAAACTTATTAAACGCATGGCGTTCGCGTAAATAACAACGAACGAGCACCTTATTGGCTGAAGAGCATTGCGTCATGCAAGATCCAATCAAATGTATGAATTTCCGCAATGCGCATTTCCGGAATGAATGCATACAATGCACCGACTCGAATTAACAGAAATTGCATATATATATAAATCGTGTTTCATTTTCGAATTAGTGATAAACATGTCGGTAAAATTATAATCGTTTCGGAAGTTGATTTCAAACTTTATGAAAGCTAATTCTTTCAATAAGGGATACGGGTTTGTTTGAACTAAGCTCGTATGTTAAAGGGACACATGGCAGTCTTGAGTTTTATTCAAACATTAAAATTTGCTCCTAAGTTTACTTATCCTGCGTCATTTTGACGTTAAAATTGCTTGCATATAATTAATTAAAAAATTGAGATTTCAACTTTCTTCAATATTTTACCAAATTTTTAAATATATTACTGGTGCAATATTATAAAAAGTTCGTAATATGCAAAAATAATTTGCTTTGAACTATTCTAACAATTAATATTAATGATTGAACAAATGCACGTTAAGAGGAAAACTAGCGGGACGCCGTGAGTTTTTAAAAAATCAAGATTGCCGTGTGTCCCTTTAAAACTGGATGACACATCACGTGTATTCGTCATACTCACACCTTCAATTATTGAGGTTAAAATTAGTCAATTTGCCTTATTGAAAAAACTCGATATCATCAGTCCGTACGCTGGTTAATCAGTGAACTTGACATGCACGTCAGCAATGAAGCTGTGAAGTGTACGTTAAAGTGAAGCTATATATGTATTTCCACCAAATGATATAAACTTTACTTAGTCATAAAGAGGAATATCAAACTTGGTAAAGGCAATTTTTTCCCCACATGTAATACGCGTTATTTTTCGAAAAAGGTCGCCTTAAAAGATTGAATTTTTAAGCCGATTGCGAAGGTTACTTTAGAGCCATAGTATCATCGCATATCGACGTTTACAAGTACAAGTAAGATGATGATGGTACGATGGCGATGGTATGATGGCGATGGTACGATGACGATGGTACGATGGTTCCATGTGTTATCGCAACCGTACATCGTACCATCGTGCATCGACTGTAAACGCGATGGTACGATGGCAGGATGATCTACTGGGTCATCGCCTTCGTCATCGTACCATCACGATTAAAAATCGATGCGCGATGGTACGATGGACCAACGTACCATAGTATCAACGCGCATCGGCGTTTACAAGTCGATGCGCGATGGTATGTAATGTACGATGGTTATAATGCGATGGACCATCGTATCATCGCCATCGTACCATCATACCACCGCGCATTGACGTATGATCGCCCTAATTGGAAACCGTAGATTGCGGACATTCCGATCAGGTTCGTTTACACTACGCACTTCGCCATTTTTTGTTTTCAGGTAAGAAGTACTTTAACTCAGAGTTCTGCTTCGTTTTGGAACCCCGTCCCCCATAATGCACCTGAAACGACATGTAAGTGTAAAAACATGCAGGGCCCATCCCATCCATCATCCACCCTTCACATGTCAAGCAATGATACTAGTAATTATGTTTATATGTTTATGAAACATTTCGGGATTCTCATATGTCTTCTTTGAAAGTGTCGGCACCACATGACCTATGTTCATAACACGTTGTAAGTACATGTTGAGTTTGACCAAATGTCCATTATTTATATGTGGGTCAATATGCTAAAGTTCAAACTCCATTGGTTTATGAACGTTCAGTTGTGAGAAACGCATACGTATTTGGTTCAACCTCGCAGACAGTGGAAGTGTGAATCTTGTCTTTATTTGTGACAATCATATACCTGGAGCCTATGAGAATGCTTGCAGTTGTATGTTCCCTACTACTTCCGTGTTATGAAAGAGTTCCCTTATATAGGAGTTAAACAGGAAACGAAGCCTAAATAAGAGGAATGGACGACACAAATCCCATGAAATTAAGTCGAAGTTATACAATCAGCGATTTATCAACACAACAATGGCGGTTTATCAGCGATTCATCAACACAACAATGGCGGTCTATCAGCGATTCATCAACACAACAATGGCGGTCTATCAGCGATTCATCAACGTAACAATGGCGGTTTATATTAGTTTATAGGAACTGATTCAAAACGATACATACTTAATTTCAAAGAACTTATTTTACCCGAAGCTTTCCAAAACGAGAGCTTGTTTTCCGGGGTTTTGTATCCTGTACAGTATATCTTAGAACCCGGTGATTTCTTAGTGGTTAACTGTCATATTCCATCAAATGTTTTATTGGTGTAAACTTTTTGAAAATAATTATGTCGTGTTTAGTGTTCTAAATTCGGAGTATTAAAGCAGAGGCTACTTTATTTATAAAGGTTTACTTCGGTTACTTATAACTGGTTAGTGTGTTGTATAGTCTATTATAACGTGCAAAAAAGTCAGTTACACCCGTTTTCTTTGTAATCCGCAATATCAATTCATATTTCCGCAAAAACCCAACGAATGACTTATGGTCTATAAATACGACAGTCGATATAAAACGAAGCCCAGTTTCTGAACTGTATACTAATATGGCTATGTGACAACGCAGTATGCCATATTGTGGCAGTATGCCATTTATATGCCACACTGCAGCACTGATGACATACTGCGTAGTAATGACTGCTGCAGAAGTACATATGCTTTTTAAAATGGCTTAGTGTAGCAGTTCCTTGGTACGTATCGACGGACTGCTGCAGTATGTCATCGCTCATTTTGATATAAGTTAGTTAAGTGAAGGAAAGGTCAGTTATCAGTTAAACAAATAAACTAAGCAATCATTTAAGCTGGGTTTTCAAAACAAACCGGGCGGACGGTGGGGGCCGTCAACAATCTCTGCATTTTCATGTCCGATCTTCATCAAATTTTAGCAAAATATTCCTCTCATGAGGCAATGACCATACACTGAAAACGAGGTCACCGGCGGGGTGGGAAGTTTTTGTTTGTTATATCTCAGCATTGATCTTCATCAAACATTAACGCCACATAACCTTTTTATTAAAGTCTGGGCGGGCTTGGGGCAATTTATCTTTGTTATCTCAGTATTACCATGTATGGTCTTTATCAAACTTAAACAGCACATTTCTCTGGTGAAGCAATGTCCACAACCTGAAAACTAGGTCATTGTGTTACGCACATCAACATATATTGTCAATAATGTATAAGAAATTTCAAAGTAGTTTGCCCACTAGATGTCTACACTTGACGATAACCATGTATATCAAGTTTCAAGACAATATCTTTAGAAATGTAGAAGTAGTTTGCTCCTCAAAATTGCTGCAACAGATATACCGACCACCTGACCGAACGGCCAATCAACCAACCGACTGACCAACAGACGCCCGCCATGGTGACTCCAGTATACCCACTCTCAAACTTCGTTAATGGGTGGTATAAAAGCAAGTGTTTCTGTGTTTTGATCTAGGAAAGGTCAAGCTTAGGGCATGGTCGTGGGTTGTTGTTAACGCACTGGACATGGTTTGTTGTTTACGGCATGGTCGTGGTTTGCTGTTAACGCCCTGGGCATGGTTTGTTGTTTACGGTATGGTCGTTGTTTGTTGTTAACGCCCTGGGCATGGTTTGTTGTGTCCGGCATGATCGTGGTTTGTTGTTAAAGCCCAGTTCATGATTTGTTGTTTACGGACGACATGGTCGTGGTTTGTTGTTGACGCCCTGGGCATGGTTTGTTGTTTACAGCGTGGTCGTGGTTTGCTGTTAACGCACTGAGCATGGTAGTTTTGTACTGAATGGTCGTGGTTTCTTGTTAACGCCCTGTGCATGGTTTGTTGTTTACGGCATGGTCGTGGTTTGTTGTTAACGCACTGGGCATGGTTTGTTGTTTACGGTATGGTTGCTGTTAGTTGTTAACGCCCTTGTTAACGCCCTGGGTTAACAGTTATACAATACAATATAGTAATACTAATAATAAAACACTTACAAAAACTGCACCTGCGCATTCTTTTTAAAAGTATATATTTATTCGAATACAAGCTGTTAGAAAGATATAAAGATACATCGAGTCGTATACAGTTATACAAGCGTATCTTGACCACCAAGCGCATGACAATACTTTACTACCGGACAATAGCATAAGAACGTGCATATTGTAACTCCGAGTGCATGTCTAGCGAAACACTCTTATACGATATTCCTTCCTGCTTTTTGTTCCGGGAAACTTATAAAACCCCAGGTAGTTGGCGTAAATGCAACAACGAACGTGCACTTTACATGCATTGGCTAAATTTGATTGCGTCATACAATTCCCATTCAACTAGGACGTTGAAGTTCGAACTAATTTATGTATACGGCATTTCCGTGTTGCGCATATCTGGAATGAATGCATATAGGGAAGATACACCCAGATCAATTCCCATATGCTCCAAGTATAGGATTTTCACAAATAAAGACACTGCATGCAATGAATTCACAGAAACTGCATCCACTGCCGGGGAGATTGAACCTAAGACTGATGAATTTCTCAAAAAACCTACTCAGCGGCATTTTACAGCGCTGTTCACATCCGAAGACGATGTTCAAAAACTTCAAAAAGTTAGAACGGGCAGCATGAATATTTGTTTTTTCAAAAGCAGTTAAATAAATGAAATAATTGATGGAGAATAATTTTTGCTCAATAAATAAGTTATTTAACAGTACTTCTGATGTTTTCCTTTCTTGTTGACAAGCATGAAAAAGATGCCATTTCCATAGTGTTTCAGTACAGAAAGATATTTACCCCGCTTCCTCCACCCCTCACCCCTCACCCCCTCCCCACCCCCACAACCACACCCACCTCCTCCCGCTTTCGGTTAGGTATCATTTACGATTATTCAGACCAATTATAAGTAAAAACAATACACACATATCTATTAATTATAGGTCTTTCAAGAAGTTTGATCTAAACTTATTTCAAGAACAATTATCTATGGCTCCACTTGAATTGATTGAATTGTACAGTGACCCTAATCAGTCTCTTAATTGCCTTTATAATTTACTTAATAAATATGCTCCTGTAAAAAAGAAGAGAGTCAAATATCATACTCAACCAGGATGGTTTAATAAAGTGATCAAAAACGCTATCTTTGAGCGAAATAGATTACACAGGCAGGACGAATATGATAAATATAAAACTATGAGAACTAAAATTGCATCTATGATAAAGAAAAGCAAAAAAACACTTTTATAATGACGCTGTCAGAGAAAATAAAAGTCCAAGCTATTTGTGGAAAACGCTTCGAACGATAAGTAATCCTAATGAAGGCAGATTGGGCAGATTGGAAAATGTATCTTTACCTAAAACTATAATTATAAATGATAATATTATAGATGGAAATTTGAACATTTTAAACGCATTAAATGAACATTTCATAAACATATTTAATATTATAGAAAAAACGTCATTTGTCACAGAAAACTTCAAAAAACTGAAACAATGTATGAACGAAAAACTGAAGTTCAAAACCTTTTCTATAGAAGAAATAACACCATACGAAGTTAAACTAATAATTGACAAATTAGACTTATGAAATCTACGGGACTTGATGAAATAGGACCTAGAATTCTTAAATATTGTGGGAACCATATAACTTATGCTGTTGCACATATAATACACAGAAGTATACATTACGGAATATTCCCTAATTCTCTTAAAAAAGCATTTGTTAATCCAATTTTTTAAACTAGGGATAGAACCGACCCGAACAATTCTATTCTTCCGACCATTTCAAAAGTTTTCGAACGTCACATCGCGACCCAATTACATAACTGTTTTCAAACGACTGATATGCAATCAGGATTCAGAAAATTGCACTCCTGTCAAACTGCTTTAACAAGGCTAATTGATTCATGGTTAAAAGACATAGATTCTGGAAAATATGCAGGAGTGATATTTCTCGACTTAAAAAAGGCATTTGATCTTGTGGATCATCAAATACTATTGTATAAACTTAAACTGTATAATTTCTCAGACAAAACCATTAAATTGTTCACTTCAGTTTTCTGAGGAAATGATAATAAAAGCAGGTGTTCCTCAGGGCTCCATACTAGGCCCTCTTTTATTTCTTCTGTATATTAATGACATATCAATATCACCAAATGCAATAAATATTGATCTGTATGCAGACGACTCTACTCTCTATGAATCTGATCATAATATAATTGTGATCGAGAAAAAAATACAGGAAAATCTGAATGCTGTCAAATTTGGTGTTGCATTAATAACATGGCACTGCACCCATCAAAAACTAAATGTATGCTTATCTCCACAAAATTAAGGTTAAAAATGTCAAGGAAATGTTTTTATATATTGACGATGTCTTAATAGAAAAAGTACATAAACTACTAGGTATATATATATTGATAATACACTATCGTGGAAGTATCAAATATTTAAAGTTTGTTCAACACTCAATACTAAAATTGCATTATTAAAACATATTATTTACTATTTAACATATGATATGAAGAAAATATTTTATAACGCTTACATTATGTCATCGTTTAATTATTGTTGCACTATTTGGGGAAAAGGGAGTTAATTCGAAAGCTGAAATCATGAGCTATGGTAAAAAAAAAAACTTTTTAAAATTATTCTTGAATATATTATTAAATACGCTTGTGCTTATCCATAACACTATTATTGATTATAATAGTGTTATGGATAAGCACAAACGTATTTCTAATATATTCAAGAATAATATTAAAAAGTAAAAATACTTATCATAGCTGTTAGATTCGCATTATGACGTCATTCGGCCCCGTAATTCATTTGAAAATGGCGGTTTCATTTGTAAAGTCTGCTAGTGCCGATAACAAGTGGCGAATACTCGTTGTTGTGTGACGTTTTCGTGATACGGACTATGCAAACTGATAAAATATGGATTTATTTACGTATCGGTGCTTTACGTTAGTGAATTGGTTGTGATTTGAAGCTGGAATACTGCGCCGAAATTAACGGAATTAACGGACACCTGATTTTCGGTAAAATTCATTTGTTTACATAGGGGACATAGACAAACGACGTGCAGCGTGAAATTGCACTTTGGTGACTTTGAACTCGGATATCTCAGCGAATTTACAAGGGATCGTAGGAAGAAAACTATTGTTGGATAGGAAATTTATTTCTGCACATGTTAGTATATAGTGTGCATGTAACTGAGATTGTTTCGAACGTCTGTTTGACCTCTGAAAAAGAACACCAGCATTTTCCAAAAGTTCCCATTAAACTCCTTTATAGACAATTATAATAATAGAAGGCAAAAATTAAAAGTGACCAGTTCCTGTGGCTATATTATTCTTAATTCGAACATCTTCGGTGGTATGAATCACGGCGGTGAGAGGCGAGAAGAGTCAAAAGCAACGTCCATTCTGGTAGTATGAATCACGGCGGTGAGAGGCGAGAAGAGTCAAAAGCAACGTCCATTCTGGTAGTATGAATCACGGCGGTGAGAGGCGAGAAGAGTCAAAAGCAACGTCCATTCTGGTAGTATGAATCACGGCGGTGAGAGGCGAGAAGAGTCAAAAGCAACGTCCATTCTGGTAGTGTGAATCACGGCGGTGAGAGGCGAGAAGAGTCAAAAGCAACGTCCATTCTGGTAGTGTGAATCACGGCGGTGAGAGGCGAGAAGAGTCAAAAGCAATGTCCATTCCACCAAGGAGGCGCTTCGAACACCGCATCATAAATTGTACAGAGTCGATACTTACCTCCGTACTATCATACATTGTACAGAGTCGATAGTTACCTCCGTACTATCATACATTGTACAGAGTCGATACTTACCTCCGTACTATCATAAATTGTACAGAGTCGATACTGACCTCCGTACTATCATACATTGTACAGAGTCTATACTTACCTCCGTACTGCCTTAAATCATGTTTTCTGGCACGTAACAACACACTTACATACTGTGTTTTTTTCATGAAGGTTACTATGTGTAGTTCACATAGTACACATAGTAACCTTGTTCATGTGTAATGTGTTGTTTCCTGCGAGAAAAAGGTTAATGTATCATATATGTACTGTGTTTTTACGTGCAAGACAGAAGACATGATTTAAGGCATTGCACGACCCCAAAAAGGCAACTCGTTTTATTTGACCCGAAGCTTAATATTATATTATTAGAGCTTGTGTAATCTTAGAACTCGGTTATTTATTAGTGTATAACTAAAGCTAATGTAATGCTAAGATAATGCTATTTGGCTGAATTGACACACAAACTGCGACAAATAAACTTTATTTTTGTGAAAACATGTTCGTTCTCTGAAAAATCAAAATCGACCTGGTATTACCGTCATTACGGATCATTTTTCATCTTTTTTTTTTTACGTTAAAATATCTTGTGTGTCTATCTTCTTTCTCCCACAGTTAAGCTTTACAGGATGCTTATATACCTATGGGCGGATTTGTAACCGGGGGCCCCGGGTTCAATCCTCCGTGGTGCCACTGAGTTTCGTCGGTGTGTTCTTGGGCAAGACACTTTCCATTAGCCTCGTCCGTCGGATGGGGACGTTAACCGGGCGGTCCCGTGTGTCGGTCTATCACCCGAGCACGTTAAAGAACCATGGCATAGGAATCTATTCGATAATAAGAGTAGGGCACGGTTCCCGGATTCCTATGTATCCTTCCCCTCTCTCTGGGGCGGCTCTAAATAACATATACTGTGTTGATGAGCCGTTAAACAACATTCAATCAATTCAATTAAATTATATACCTATGATGTCACAAAGATATGTCTGTGTTGTTTTGCAGAGACATATTGTATCGCAGCGAACAGGTATACATGTCGTCTTCCAGATGTATATAAATATTCAGTCTCGCAGAGATGTGTCTGTCGTCTTGCATGATAATATATTCAGTCTCGCAGAGAGATATATCTGTTGTTTATTGGAAAACAATATTTGCCTGATTATAGTCATACGGCATCTGATAGAATAACATTATTAAGTGTATCATAAACCTTGAATGTGTTGCCTCAACTTTCATGTGTCGTAATTTCGTAAAACATGTAATTTCGTAAAACATGAAATAATTTTACAGAAATACACTGAAAATGTCATTGTATTTAAATAGTAGATCTATTACAAATTGACTTGTAATATGTTGTATAACAAATACAGGCCTATGTGCTTCTCACTGTTTTCAATTTCACTTTGTTTTCCGTCACTGTGTTAGTGTGTCAGCAAATCTATTTCCCATTTCTCTTACATCGTTGACTAGTTTCAATTTTAAATAAACGAGAAAACGAAAGTAGGCAACATGTGAAAACGATAATGCCGCGTTGTTATCAAACGTATATTTATGGGTATGTTGTCTTGTATCTCTCTATTTTCGTGTACAGCCAAACTCATTTTAAAAGTACATTGAATACGGAAAATATTAATCCGTTAGACTGCTTCACGGCGCATGTCCCACCGTTTCACTCAACAATTAATTTTTAGTCTAATTAATCCGTATGCACCGCCTCGTCAACTTCCGTAATCGGTAAACTACGGGTTACGGAAATCGACGAGGATAAATTACACGAGTACGGAAATTGGCGAAGAGTTCCGATTGCAGTATGCCGATATCGGTGAACTGCGTTCGTGGAAAACCCGATCTAAAAATAGAGACAGTGTATTTATAACCAATTTTTAGTATATGAGTGTTTCCTAGAAATCGTACTAGAGCAGTTCTTGTTAAGAGCGGTGTTTTGACCTCAAAGAAATACATGACTAAAATAGGGTTCATGTAACTTCTCGGCAGTTATTCACGATAGAAGGATTTATAAAGAACGACTGTGAAAGATGATGATCATTTACGTAAAATATCTTGGTGGATAACAACAGTACGTGTTACAGGGTTATACTAGTAATTGAGTGTAGGCTACAGACATAGTAACAAACAATTGTACTGATATATTTTCTATCGGGATTTAAACAACGGATTCTTTATGTGCGTAATTCCTGTACCGTCCAGGTCTATGACGGCCGCGTTCGGTCCTAAATGTGCCGAACTTCGGCCCTTGACCGATGGAGAGGACGAACTTTCAAAAACGCTGGTTTCTACGAGTTGCGGTCAGTTGACCAGTTGGCGATCAACACATCGAAAGGACGACCAGTATTATTGTGAAAAAGACTTTTATGTGCAGGTGCAGACCGTGTCAATCCTCATACCAGGCTGCTTCTATTATCCCGACATTAACAGCACAGAGGCAAAACATTTACTGAAACCTTGCCCCGTAGGCACGTTTATAATTAGAAACAGTTCCAACCCTGGTCACCTATATACAATCAGCGTGAAAACAAGAAGGGGACCGACGAGTATTCGGATTAATTATGAACATGGACGATTTTCATTAGATTCGGACGAGAAATCCAAACATCAGATGCCAAAATTTTCGTCATTGATGGATTTAGTTGATCATTATATTCGATTGACGACAAGTAAACATTCGAAGCAGTGTCGTTTTCTTGATAAATCGGGCCGAAAAGACTTGCCAATTATTTTAACTACTCCAAAATTAAACAACGTACCCAGTTTAAAGCACTTTTGCAGGACTACCATTAATAGCCATCTGTCAGTTAATAGTGTTAAAGAAATGCCCCGGGCCGTTGAACAGTTGATGTCTCTACCTAAGCCACTTCGGAGTTTTATCAAAGAATACCCGTACACATATTGACAATACGACGAACTTTTTCAGATTTTCGGATTTGTAACGACCGACATGCCAATAAAGCATCAACCCTAGGTACGTCAGCCGTATTTAGGAGCAGCCCTAGGTATGTCAACCGTATTCAGGCGTAACCCTAGGTACGTCAACGGTATTCAGGAGCAACCCCAGGTACGTCAACCGTATTCAGGCGTAACCCTAGGTACGTCAGCCGTATTCAGGCGCAACCCTACGTCAACCGTATTTAGGAGCAACCCTAGGTACGTCAGCAGTATTCAGCCGCAACCTGTAACGTCAACCGTATACAGGAGTTTACAATGAGGCGGCGACGCTAGGCCTGAGAAATGGGAGTTACGGTGGAAACAAAACGCATCTAGTCATCTAGAGACATATATGGATTTACCTGGACATTTATATGTTTACACACTCAGGGATATACATGTAGTGTAACAGATAAAAAAGTTTCGTTATATCAGTGTAGTATTTTTTAAATATGGGAATCATTCAATTTTGGAGCTATTAAATTGTAATATCAATTCGATTCATCAATTGAGAGCAATGAACAACTGTAGTTTCATAATTGTTCTTTCATACAGATGTACAAGGAAATCAGTAAAATTCTGCGTGACAAATGATGAAATGTGAAACGCTTGTGGACGGATAATCGAGTAGTGAATATTGTATGCTTTTAAAATAGTTTGATGACCACATTACCTCGTTAGCATTGCAGCTTATAACTTTTGTTATTTAATTAGTTAATATTTAATTAATATACTGCTTAATGCTCTGTACGGTATTGTATTTATTTATACGTTGGCGGTGAACTTTTTATTTATTTAATTTTATATTTCGAGTCATTTAACTGCTATGATTGTGTAGTGCTATGGTTCCGTGAATGAACCAACGAAATCCATAATGACATAATATTAATACAAAACTTACAATAAAATAAAAATGCATGAATTCAAACTGGACGTTTTGTTTTTTATCATTGAAAGACGTCCTACATTATAGTTTAAAAATATATATTCTATTTTTTTTTTAAATATAGTTTAAAGGGACACACGACAATCTTGTGGGTTTTTTTAAACTCACAGCGTCTCCTTAGTTTTTACTTGGTTTTTAAATATAACTTGCATTTGTTCAATCATTATATACATATTAATTAAAAGATTAGTATAAACCAAATTGTTGCATATTACTAATGGTTAGTTATATTGCGTCAATAATACTTTTAAACCTATGGCAAACATAATATAGTTTAAACCTATGCCAGAATAAGAAGAAGAAATGACAACTCGAAATTTTTTTTTCATTATATGCTACTATAATGCAAGCAGCTTTCAAGTCCGAATGATAAATGAAACAATAAACGAGACGCTAATATTAATGCTTGATAAAAACTTCAAGATTGCCACGTGCCCCTTTAACAGTTGTACATAAATCGGAGTAACGTAGTGTATTCGAAACTCGTATTTGTTGTTCTTCGGTTGTTTATCGTATGTATAGGCAGGTGCGACTATTTTAGTCATCTTTATATCCTACCAATTTATATTATTATATGTCCTGTTATATAAATTGATACATGCACTTAATTCTTCCTATTTCCGTAGACAACAATAATAATTTATTTAAATAAATGAGAAAACGGAAATCGAAAGTAGGCAAAATTTAATAAGGCCAAAACAAAACTGTGGCCCGACCGACCCTATTTTTAAGGGGCCGACCCTGAAACTTTTTATGAGAAAAAAACACACAAAAAAAGGATTTTTTTTTTTTAAAAAAGTCTGAACAATGATTTATCACAATATATCGAGGTAAACTGACATCACATAGAAACTTTCAGTTGTATCATCAACGTATATGGGGTTTATGAGATAAATACATTTAGAATCTCACAATATCTTGCTCCAAAAAGGCAACAAAAAAAAGCAAAAAGAAAATGCCTACCGACCTACCCTATTGTTTTTAGAGCATGCAATAGGAAACATGAAACACACCTATTTTTTTTTTCTGGCCTGAGGTGTTGCTAAATATGACCGTTCAGTCACTGCTAGTATAACATTTATGATCCTAATAGATAACAGTATAAAATACCAATGGTTCGATGATTCTTCCTGTTAAATCAATAACTAGGATTAACTTTTAAGGATTGGGTTTGATTTTGAATACATTTTCAATGGAAATGATTCATTCAATATTCTATTAAGATAGAAAAAAATATCGGGGGAGGAATTTTCCCGCACCTTTGAAACTGCCAATGGAATGGGAAAAAGTAAGTCGTGGAACATTATACATTTCTTGGTGCACACTAAACTAAAGGAAGGTTTAGGGTTAAGTGGATCACACTAAATGGGGTGGTTACTAAAGTACGCTGTATAATTTACACGTACCTTAACTTGTTCTAGGTTAATAAGAATCATGTTTTATCTTTTACATATACTTACCAGTCTTTGGTAGTATGAATCTATAATCTGAAACGTATTTTGATTTGATTTTGTTTACAATAAGGGTGTTATGAGAAAAAAATAAGGTTTTGCTTGTTAGATATACGATAAGTCTTCGGTAGTATTAATCTATAATTTGAAACTTATGTACAAGATTAGTTTAAACTTATTTATTTTACATCGATTGTAACGAAAGCTCTCTGAACTTATTTTAATCACTGTCGATGTCTTCCTGTGGATAACCAGTACTAAGCAAATGCAGATAAAGTGTCTTGCTCAGAGACGCATGGCTGGCATCGAACGCACAACTTTTCTATGATGGGTCCAACCTTCTATACCAGTAGACCACAGCAACTGATCAACCCATTCGAATAAGTAATCACCGAGGCCTATATCACCATTTTGAATAATTAATTATTGATATCCATTTGAAAAGCGGATATCACCATTGCGAGAATAATCTGAAGACGATGATGATGATGATGATCACCGATTAAAATTCAAAAGGGTGATTTCATTCATTTCACTTCTTCGAATACCGGACACTACGAATTAAGATTTTAAAAAATGTGCTAGCATTCTATGGAATAAGATAAGTTTGAATAAGTGATACCAGATACGTAATAAACCACATCAATTTCTTAGATCGCTGGCGATATTTTCCATTTGAATAGGTGATATCAATATCAAAACGTACGATGACGTGTGATTCAATGTATAACCGAAATTCATTGGTTAAGAAATTCATTGGTTAATCTCACTAATTAGTTATTACAAAGTTAAATACACATAGGCTAGGCTATCTCTAACATTAATTTCATTGTTGTCTAGATCCGCCTTTTTTCTTTGTTGTCTTTCGTTGTTTTTTAGAAATACAACGGAAACATAAAAAGACTGTCCCTAAAATAAATAAATGATTGCAATAAGGCCTTTTGTGCGTTGGCGGGTAACGTTACATCCAACCGTTATTCAAAGGTTGGCCCTACCGCAGACGAAAATGATACGGTAATACTATAGACCACTATAGGCATACTCTATTTCTTGAACCATGAGTGTGTGGTAGTGTCTATACGGATGACGATTTTGTTTTCAGTAGTGTATTGTACAAGGATATATCTAATCATGGTAGTGTATAGTACAAGGAAACACCTTAGTATCTGTTGCTAAGATCAGTGTCAACAAAGGGCTATCAGGTTGAAAGGTGCAGGCGTTAACTGACTATGTATCATTCACATATTGCACGTATAAACAAGGACGGGCTGGTGACTGTTTTCCTTAAAATTGTCTACGTCATAATATACATCAAACTGGGGTTGTAGGGTGACTGTTTTTCTTGTGAATGGCTTCGTCACATTCTAGCTGGAACTGTGTCGTGTAGAATGGAACTGACTGGAGACTAGTCTTCCTGATATCGTCCACGTCACCATATAACTCGAACTGTCGTGTAGAATGGAACTGACTGGAAACTAGTCTTCCTGATCGCGAACTGTCGTGTAGAATGGAACGGACTGGAGACTAGGCTTCCTGAAATCGTCCACGTCACCATATAACTCGAACTGTCGTGTAGAATGGAACTGACTGGAAACTAGTCTTCCTGATCGCAAACTGTCGTGTAGAATGGAACGGACTGGAGACTAGGCTTCCTGATATCGTCCACGTCACCATATAACTCGAACTGTCGTGTAGAATGGAACTGACTGGAAACTAGTCTTCCTGATCGCAAACTGTCGTGTAGAATGGAACGGACTGGAGACTAGGCTTCCTGATATCGTCCACGTCACCATATAACTCGAACTGTCGTGTAGAATGGAACTGACTGGAGACTAGTCTTCTTGATATCGTCCACGTGACCATATAACTCGAACTTTGTCGTATACAAAGGGGCTGGCAGGTGACATTGAGATTGTCTACGTGACCATATAGCCCGAAATGTGTCGCATAGAAAGGCCAGAGCTGTAGATCAGCTGAGTTTTAGAGTATTTTATACCTTTTTTTACAAAAATCCTCAGGTTTTAAAATTGTGAGTATCTTTACTCGTCAATTTACTATAAAAACTCCAAACTTTTAAAAATTATGAGTATTATATTTCTATATATTGTCCTGTAGATCTGTTTATTCCTTATGTACATGATGGAAATTGTTCTCAGCTAGGGTCTTATATTAAGAACAAAGGCCATACAGTGTTTTGTTTTACTTAACATCAAAATTAATCAGAATGGTTGTTTCTGTTTAAATCGATTCACATCCATTTTGGACGCATATACTATTTTTTTATATAAAATTGTGTTTTAACGCTTAGCATGTTCCTTGTAACTGATTCATTTTAAATCTGATGAGTAAATACTCATTGCAGTCAAAAACTATCTACAGCTCTGGTTCAAAGGGGCTGGTTGGCAACTGATATTTGTCACAGCACGAAGTCTCTAACTTTGTCATTATATAAAGGGCTGGCTGGTGACTTGTATTCTTGATATTGTCCACGTCACCATAACTCGAACTTTGTCTTATCAATGGTACAGTGCATGATGTAATTCGTTATTTACCCCATGACCTTAAATTCTTAAAGGGACTGGAGGCGATATGGAGGAATACTGGGTGCCAATCGAAATACGAGTGAAGCCATCATAATGCGTTTCAGTTGCATATTAGTGTACATATTCGCTAAACTGGGCCCCTTAACATAATGATGCTTTAAGGCTACACTAACTTCTTGTTTCATGATCTAACTACACGTTTATGTAATAATATGTACAACTGCTAGCAATATGAATCCCACAAGAAATTAATATTGCTGATTTTAACAACATAAATACACCGGGACGAAACATTTTCATAAATAATAATTCAACCGAACTTGTAGCTTTCCTATTTAACCGGTGGGTTACGGTGCGGGCATTTTAAATTATTTCCTTGAAAGGACTTAAAAGGAAATCAGTAACACTAATAAACTGTATATATGCAGTTATATATGTATTTATTGGTCAAATCAACTTAATGAACCTTTGATAGAAGAAGAAGAAGAAGAAGAAGAAGAAGAAGAAGTGTGTGGGAGTTTTTATTATACATGAATCAATAGGCTAATGAAGCAATCACTAGTCATTTACTACAAATACATATAAACACAGAAAATAAAACACAGCAATAAACATTTACAAAAGTGTTTACATGAACATTATTTACAAATAAACGCAATCATACATGCTGCTTCTATTTTACAAACTTAGAGGACACGGTTATGACATAATATCATGTTACAAAGTATGTCAAATAAATATAATATGATTAATATACGGTGTTTTATATCTTTTATATGCTATGAATGATACTTGACGTTTTTATCACGAAGGTATACACTTCATGTTACATTTGTATATTATATATTCTGTGATGAATTATAGAAATATCGTGATACGGAAAATAATTCACTCGTGAGAAATATTCTTGCGATAAAGAAAATCGTGCGAAAACGCACTCGTTTTTATATCGCAAGAATATTTCTCATTCGGGAATTATTTCCCGTATCATTCAACAATGTTAATTAAACTCTATGTACCAAATTAAATTGACCCGAAACTTCTTAGAAGGGATTACTAAAACACAAAAGAGTGGTAATGTAAAGATTGCGAAAACTGTGGTTAACCTCAAAATTGTCGACACTCCGTTATTCACAAAACAGTATGGGTTAGCAATTTTCGATGAAAAACATTACACGTTCCGGGTTCAGAACATCTGATTGAAAAACAACAATAACAACACGGAAACAAATCTACTATGTGTGTATTATAAAATCGAGATAAAAACATGTTTCGCTATCAGTGGAATGTTTCATTAAAATGCGTTTTAGATATAATATTGAATTGAGCATTTTTTTAGCATGCAAAGTCTTTCACTTTTACTATTCATAAAACCATCACAATTTGTTTTAGTTGCATATTCTATGTACATAAGCACTAAACTAGGACCACACAAGACTCGCTTTAACTATGCCTCTCACCGCTGCAGGTTCGAATCGCACTGCAGGGGCGTAACTGTGCAAAATCAGTGTGTAGGCCTAAGGTCTAGTGGGGTCCGGGGGCATGCTCCCCCGATTATTTTTTTTAGAATGAGCAGCAAACAATATGTTTTTTACCCGCGATTTCAAGCTTTTTTAACCTTCGATTTCGCAACAAAAACATCGGAACAGAACAAAATAACAAATATTAATATGAATACTTGCTTTCCGAAAATCTTTCGAAATTTTGCACAATCATGGTGTGTTTGGTTCCGAAAGACCGCGAGTGATAACAGCTCGACTTCTATTTTCTGGAAAGACCAAGAGTAAAAATTGGTATGAGCTGACCATACCCCTCAACCCCATACCATAACCCTCCACCCCATACCCCACTGCATTTTTGGCATTTTTTTTTTATTATTTCTGGGGACAATGTATAGGCACGTGCTTACAGTGCCTATAGGCAGCTACGCCAATTTACTGGGAGCTCGACTTGCAAGTGAGGAAGTGTCGATTCTTACAGATGGCGGGAGGTGTACAGTACTGGTTCTACCTAGGAAAAGTGGGTGGTCTGCCTCCACCACAAAAAGATCGACCGTCATGTATAACCTTACATGTGTTGAAAATGACGTAAAACACCAAACCAAAAACAAAAACAAAATATTGTTAATGAAAACTAGTTTAGTCGGAAAAACTCGACGGCTAGTTTGTGGTGCATTAATCATTAATATTAAATAATACTATGCTTTAAGACTAATACATTCTAGTATCGCGATATAACAACATAATATGTATAATTGCTTGTAACATACATCCTATATGAATTAATACTGGTGATTTAACAACAACAAACCCCTAGTCGTCGTGTTGTCCAAACGTTGTCACCTAGTCGTCGTGTTGTCCAAACGTTGTCATAAATAATAATTTAACCGAACTTAACATGCGGCTTATTTAATATATGCCAAATTTTCATTCATCTTTCGTCGGTTTTTGCGCACAATATGACCTATTTATGTGTCGACGTGCTATAAAACAACATTCATTCATTCCAACTTTTCATAGGAAACATGACTATCGACACCGTGTTTCGACAGTGTACGTCAACCAATCAAATCAACACGATACCTCCGATAAACATAACATTTAAAAACTTATAAATAAAAATCGTGTCAAGTATAGGTAAGTCGGTTAATCGTATCTCGTTTTAGAACACCGGCGCAAATGTAGGTGAGAAAGCATAAATGCGTAGATAGACTGTAATATAAACGGGTCCTGTTACTAGTTAGAGACTATAACGTGAAATAGGGAGGGAGTGTAACTGTGCCGACTCAAGGGCCTTAGCATGTCACATCATAGACCCTATTAACTGACAATGTACTAACTACTAAGCCTTCATAGATAGCCTCTAACTGACGTAGTGTTTTTATTCATAGTCTCTAACTGACTCAGTGTTTGTGTTCATAGCCTCTAACTGACAATGTCAGCTTCATAGCCACAATTAACTGACGTAGTGTTTGTATTCATAGCCTCTATTAACTGACTAAGTGTTTGTATTCATAGCCTCTGTTAACTGGCAAAGTGTCTGTATTCATAGCCTCTATTAACTGACTTAGGTACCGACCATTTTGATTTCTGGGGGGGGGCCTGGGATTTTTTTTGAAAAAATATTCTGGCCCTTGAATTGCTGGAAAAAAAATCCTGGCTCTGACTTGAAGGAAAAAAAATAAACTGTCCCTCAAATTGTTGGAAAAAAATAATCTGGCTCTGAGTCCAACTAGAGGAAAAAAAATCTGGCTACATCTTCAGTCAGTAAGATAAATGTAGATCTACTTCATCAGCCCCTGGATTCAACACGGAACCACAATCTGGCTACATCCACAACTTCTGCTCAGAAGTTTATTGAAATCTCAAGTTGAAATGTGTTGTAGAAGACAGTGATAGTATTCATGGATGTGCATAGATCATGGTAGTAATATGTGGTATACATTAGTCATGGCAGTTATAAATGTAGTATACACTGGCAATGGTGGCAGTAAATGTGTTGTATAAAGTGTTATAAAGTGATCATGGTAGTAATTTGGTATACATTGATCATGGTAGTAATGAACATGATATTCATGGTTTTACATAAGTCATGGTTGTTATAAGGCCATTATTTTTTGATAATTTGTTTTACGAACCCTCCTACGACAAAACGAAATTAGTTTTTTTTATTTTTCCTTAGGGAATTTTTCCCTTCCTCCTACAGCTATTCTCTGTCTTGATGGTTCTTAAAAATAATAAAAAATAATGGCCTAAATGTGATATACATTGGTCATGGTAGTATGTAAATATTGCAATCCTGTGAGGGTGACAGTGAACATTTGTCAACCTTCTAATGCTATTTATTTTATTATACTGAAAAATATGTTTAAAAAAGATATTTGGTTCTGCTAAATTTTCCTTTGAAATACATGATCACTTCTCTCTGTTCAAAATCACTATTCTCAGCACCTAGAAAACATTTTTTGGCGGATGGTTCTTTTAGTAGTCATGGTAGTCCTAAATGTGATATACAGTGGTCATGATAGTAATACTTGCAATATACAGTGGTCATGGTAGTAGAAAATGAGGTAAAGAGTAGCCATGACAGTTATAGATGTGATGTACTTTGGGCATGTTAGTAATCAATGTAGTATGCAGTGGTCATTATAGTATTACAATACAAGGGTCCTGGTACTTATGCGATGGACTTTGTGAATATCATCAACAAGTAAATGGACTTAAGAAGCAGCTTAAGCCACATGCAATGCCAGGTTACAGACAAAGCCAGTGTTAATAAGAATGGTATGGAACATGGTAGTCATTGCCCATTACAAAACGATCCCCTACCAAACAAAACATCCAATCAATTCATAATTCAGAAGAGCAAAAGGGGCTCACATAGAAAGCAGATAAATACAAGCATAACTAAATATTAACACCAGCACATGAAGTTCTATCCACCAAATATATGGAAAGATCCATATTAAACAAAAGAGCTGTCGAAAAGACAGCATTCTCCACTATTCAAGGTCAATTTTATACAAGGTCACTGACACTTCTGTCTCACCAACCAAGTCTTAATTGTGGAGGTTAATAGGTGGTGGCGATTGAGGTAAGGTGTAGGGGTGCGGGGTGGGGGTGGTCAATGAACATATATACCAAATATCAAAGCAAGACCTTCAGTACCCCAGAAAGAATATGAACTTGAAGAGGGTGGGGAGGGGGAGTGAAGTGTTAGTGAATAGGGAAAAAACAGAAATAATACAATATTTTCATTGGAGATGGGGTTGAGAGGAGGGTGTTGGGAAATGGATGGAAGAGAACAGGATAGATGCAGACATGGTAACTGAAGAATAGAATAAATATTTGTCTATCTGGGGAAGGTGTGGGGTTTATGGGGCTAATGATATATACAGGCTTGCCATTGTTATTGGATGTATGCAGTGGTTTTATTGAAATATATGAAGCTGCTTAAAAAACTTTAACTGAAACTCTAAGTTGAAAAAGAAAATATCATCTGGCTAAAATGAAATAAAAAGTTATGAAACATGATTGTGTCTGTAAGTGATGACACTTGTCAAGCTCCTTTGGCTGAGATATAAGGCTAGTGGGTATTGAAATAATTGGACTTGCCAACAAATAAAATAAAAGCAATTCTAAGTCGAAAAGTATAGGCTACACATTTTCTAAAATACAATACAGAAAATATTTATCCAGAAAAAGGGCCATAATTTTGCTAAAATGCAATACAGAGTTATGGAACATGTGTCTGCTAACATTCACGCTTTACTGAAGTTGTATTAATGATTAACAATCACCTATTGAAATAAAGGACTTGCCTATAAACTTTAACCAGCATTTTGAAGTCGAACAAAAAAACATAACTTTGCTTAAATGCAATACAGAGTTAATATGGAGCATGTGTCTACTAGTGCCCTTGATATTCCAAGCTTTACTGAAGTTTTGTTGATGTACGACTTTAAGTTGTTAAAATAAATGGACTTTTTCAAAAAAGAACTTTAACCAAAAATTCAAAGTAATAAAAAAAACATGCTTTTGCTTAAATGCCAAACAGAGTTATGGAACATGTGTTTACCAGTGTCCTTGATGGTACTGATGACATATTTCAAGTTTCACTGACCAGTGGTTGCTGAAATAACAGGACTTGGCTAACAACTGAAAACCAACCTGACGACGCAGACGTTGAGTAGATCTACAACAGCTATTCTTAATCTACGAATAGTAAAACTTAACAAAAAAAATATTCTGGCCAGTGTATTAGGCGAAAAAAATATCCCGGCTTTCAAGAAATGAAAAAAATATATTCCGGCTCAAAGGAAAATCCCAGGCCCCCCACCAGAGATCAATATGGTCGGTCCCTTAGTGTTTGTATTCATAGCCTCTATTAACTGACTTAGTGTTTTTATTCATAGTCTCTAACTGACTCAGTGTTTGTGTTCATAGCCTCTGACTGACAATGTCAGCTTCATAGTCACAATTAACTGACGTAGTGTTTGTATTCATAGCCTCTATTAACTGACTTAGTGTTTGTATTCATAGCCTCTGTTAACTGACATAGTGTTTGTATTCATAACCTCTATTAACTGACTTAGTGTTTGTATGTATAGCCTCTATTAACGGACTTAGTGTTTGTATTCATAGCCTCTGTTAACTGGCAAAGTGTCTGTATTCATAGCCTCTATTAACTGACTTAGTGTTTGTATTTCATGGCCTCTATTAACTGACTTAGCGTTTGTATTCATAGCCTCTGTTAATTGGCAAAGTGTCTGTATTCATAGCCTCTGTTTACTGACATAGTGTTTGTATTCATAGCCTCTATTAACTGACTTAGTGTTTGTATGTATAGCCTCTATTAACTGACTTAGTGTTTGTATTCATAGCCTCTATGAACTCACTTAGTGTTTGTATTCATAGCCTCTTTTAACTCACTTAGTGTTTGTCTTCATAGCCTCAAACTGACTTAGTGTTTCTATTCATAGCCTCTGTTAACTAACTTAGTGTTTGTATCCATAGCCTCTATTAGCTGACTTACTGTTTGTATTCATAGCCTCTAACCGACAGTATTAGCTTTCATAGCCTCTAACTGACGTATTGTTTGCATTCATAGCCTTAACTGACGTAGTTTTGTATTCATGGCCTTTAACTGACTTAGTCTTTGCCTTCATAGCCTCTAATTGACTTAGTCTTTGCCTTTATAGCCTCTACTGACTTCGTGCTCTAACTGACGTAGTGGTTTCCTTCATAGCCTTTAACTGACTTAGTGTTTGCCTTCATAGCCTCTACTGACTTCGTGTTCTAATTGAAGTAGTGGTTGCCTTCATAGCCGCTAACTGACTAAGTGTTGTCTTCATGGCGTCTAGTTGACTAAGTGTTGTCTTCATGGCGTCTAGCTGACTAAGTGTTGTCTTCATGGCGTCTAGCTGACTAAGTGTTGTCTTCATGGCGTCTAGCTGAGTAAGTGTTGTCTTCATGGCGTCTAGCTGACTAAGTGTTGTCTTCATGGCGTCTAGCTGACTAAGTGTTGTCTTCATGGCGTCTAGCTGAGTAAGTGTTGTCTTCATGGCGTCTAGCTGACACAGTGTTGTCTTTCTAGCTGACTAAGTGTTGTCTTCGTGGCGTCTAGCTGACTAAGTGTTGTCTTCATGGCGTCTAGCTGAGTAAGTGTTGTCTTCATGGCGTCTAACTGACTAAGTGTTGTCTTCATGGCGTCTAGCTGACTAAGTGTTGTCTTCATTGCGTCTAGCTGACTAAGTGTTGTCTTTCTAGCTGACTAAGTGTTGTCTTCGTGGCGTCTAGCTGACTAAGTGTTGTCTTCATGGCGTCTAGCTGAGTAAGTGTTGTCTTCATGGCGTCTAGCTGACTAAGTGTTGTCTTCATGGCGTCTAGCTGACTAAGTGTTGTCTTCATGGCGGTGTTGTCTTCATTGCGTCTAGCTGACTAAGTGTTGTCTTCATGGCGTCTAGCTGACTAAGTGTTGTCTTCATGGCGTCTAGCTGACTAATTGTTGTCTTCATCTAGCTGACTAAGTGTTGTCTTCATGGCGTCTTACTGACTAAGTGTTGTCTTCATGGCGTCTAGCTGACTAAGTGTTGTCTTCATCTAGCTGACTAAGTGTTGTCTTCATGGCGTCTAGCTGACTAAGTGTTGTCTTCATGGCGTCTAGCTGACTATGTGTTGTCTTCATGGCGTCTAACTGACTAAGTGTTGTCTTCATGGCGTCTAGCTGAGTAAGTGTTGTCTTCATGGCGTCTAGCTGACTAATTGGTGTCTTCATCTAGCTGACTAAGTGTTGTCTTCATGGCGTCTAGCTGACTAAGTGTTGTCTTCATGGCGTCTAGCTGACTAATTGTTGTCTTCATCTAGCTGACTAAGTGTTGTCTTCATGGCGTCTTACTGACTAAGTGTTGTCTTCATGGCGTCTAGCTGACTAAGTGTTGTCTTCATCTAGCTGACTAAGTGTTGTCTGCATGGCGTCTAGCTGACTAAGTGTTGTCTTCATGGCGTCTAGCTGACTATGTGTTGTCTTCATGGCGTCTAGCTGACTAAGTGTTGTCTTCATGGCGTCTAGCTGACTAATTGTTGTCTTCATCTAGCTGACTAAGTGTTGTCTTCATGGCGTCTTACTGACTAAGTGTTGTCTTCGTGGCGTCTAGCTGACTAAGTGTTGTCTTCATCTAGCTGACTAAGTGTTGTCTTCATGGCGTCTAGCTGACTAAGTGTTGTCTTCATGGCGTCTAGCTGACTATGTGTTGTCTTCATGGCGTCTAACTGACTAAGTGTTGTCTCATGGCGTCTAACTGACTAAGTGTTGTCTTCATCTAGCTGACTAAGTGTTGTCTTCATGGCGTCTAACTGACTAAGTGTTGTTTTCATGGCGTCTAGCTGACTAAGTGTTGTCTTCATGGCGTCTAGCTGACTAAGTGTTGTCTTCATGGCGTCTAGCTGACTAAGTGTTGTCTTCATGGCGTCTAACTGACTAAGTGTTGTCTTCATGGCGTCTTACTGACTAAGTGTTGTCTTCATGGCGTCTAGCTGACTAAGTGTTGTCTTTATCTAGCTGACTAAGTGTTGTCTTCATGGCGTCTAGCTGACTAAGTGTTGTCTTCATGGCGTCTAGCTGACTAAGTGTTGTCTTCATCTAGCTGACTAAGTGTTGTCTTTATGGCGTCTAGCTGACTAAGTGTTGTCTTCATGGCGTCTAGCTGACTAAGTGTTGTCTTCATGGCGTCTTGCTGACTAATCGTTGTCTTCATGGCGTCTAGCTGACTAAGTGTTGTCTTCATGGCGTCTAGCTGACTTAGTGTTGTCTTCATGGCGTCTAGCTGACTAATTGTTGTCTTCATGGCGTCTAGCTGACTAAGTGTTGTCTTCATGGCGTCTAGCTGACTAAGTGTGACTAAATGTTGTCTTCATGGCGTCTAGCTGACTAAGTGTTGTCTTCATGGCGTCTAGCTGACTAAGTGTTGTCTTCATGGCGTCTAACTGACTAAGTGTTGTCTTCATGGCGTCTAAATGGCGTCTAGCTGACTAAGTGTTGTCTTCATGGCGTCTAGCTGACTAAGTGTTGTCTTCATGGCGTCTTGCTGACTAATCGTTGTCTGCATGGCGTCTAGCTGACTAAGTGTTGTCTTCATGGCGTCTAGCTGACTTAGTGTTGTCTTCATGGCGTCTAGCTGACTAATTGTTGTCTTCATGGCGTCTAGCTGACTAAGTGTTGTCTTCATGGCGCTTCATGGCGTCTAGCTGACTAAGTGTTGTCTTCATGGCGTCTAGCTGACTAAGTGTTGTCTTCATGGCGTCTAGCTGACTAAGTGTTGTCTTCATGGCGTCTAGCTGACTAAGTGTGACTAAGTGTTGTCTTCATGGCGTCTAGCTGACTAAGTGTTGTTTTTCTAGCTGACTAAGTGTTGTCTTCATGGCGTCTAGCTGACTAAGTGTTGTCTTCATGGCGTCTAACTGACTAAGTGTTGTCTTCATCTAGCTGAGTAAGTGTTGTCTTCATCTAGCTGACTAAGTGTTGTCTTTCTAGCTGACTAAGTGTTGTCTTCATGGCGTCTAACTGACTAAGTGTTGTCTTCATGGCGTCTAGCTGACTAAGTGTTGTCTTCATCTAGCTGACTAAATGTTGTCTTCATGGCGTCTAGCTGACTAAGTGTTGTCTTCATGGCGTCTAGCTGACTAAGTGTGACTAAATGTTGTCTTCATGGCGTCTAGCTGACTAAGTGTTGTCTTCATCTAGCTGACTAAGTGTTGTCTTCATGGCGTCTAGCTGACTAAGTGTTGTCTTCATGGCGTCTAGCTGACTAAGTGTTGTCTTCATGGCGTCTAGCTGACTAAGTGTGACTAAGTGTTGTCTTCATGGCGTCTAGCTGACTAAGTGTTGTCTTCATGGCGTCTAGCTGACTAAGTGTTGTCTTCATGGCGTCTAGCTGACTAAGTGTTGTCTTCATGGCGTCTAGCTGACTAAGTGTTGTCTTCATGGCGTCTAACTGACTAAGTGTTGTCTTCATGGCGTCTAGCTGACTAAGTGTTGTCTTCATGGCGTCTAGCTGACTAAGTGTTGTCTTCATCTAGCTGACTAAATGTTGTCTTCATGGCATCTAGCTGACTAAGTGTTGTCTTCATGGCGTCTAGCTGACTAAGTGTTGTCTTCATGGCGTCTAGCTGACTAAGTGTTGTCTTCATGGCGTCTAGCTGACTAAGTGTTGTCTTCATGGCGTCTTACTGACTAAGTGTTGTCTTCATGGCATCTAGCTGACTAAGTGTTGTCTTCATGGCGTCTAGCTGACTAAGTGTTGTCTTCATGGCGTCTAGCTGACTAAGTGTTGTCTTCATGGCGTCTAGCTGACTAAGTGTTGTCTTCATGGCGTCTAGCTGAAAGAAAAACAATCCAATCAATATTGCGCACTGGAGGCGAACTCTTAGTGAACTCTTAGTGATTAAGTGGAGACATTTGTTGGATCGTCATAAATATACTTTATTTCGTCCACAATTTAAAAGTCGTTATATCATTTGATTGGATAAAATGTCTTTATCCTTGTAAAGCTACGCAAACTACTATGTGCGTGCTTTCATTTATCAACTGATTAACCGAGTTTTGAAAAGTTTAACTACATTCACGAACCCGGAAGAAAGATATCGCATTTTTTCATTTTTTTTTTATCAAGAATACCATTTAGCATTATCAGTGGTGTGATCTGAAAAAACTGCAGTGTATAATTGATTATTCGTGCACACGGTATAAGGAGTGTCACGCAATATCCTCGATAGCTGTCGGTTACAACGCACACTTAAAGTAAGTTATGAAGGGATTTGCCTAATTATATAGCAAAGCTTGCTTTATTACTCGACCTGAACACCAAAACAAACAAACAAAACAAAAAGGATTGCATTACATTGCATGTAAAATTAATTATAATTTTAATTTTAAGAGCCAATACGATACATGTTTTTGTATTTGTTGTATGGTCTTCAACTGTCCTGTTCGTATTTAGATTACATATGGAGAGACATAACAATGATTACATATTTTAGTGATATTAAGTATTGTATTAAAACGAAATAATGAACCTTAATGGTAAAACGGCACCCATAATGAAATTCGCCGTCAAGTGCTCCGCAGTGATGAACACATTCTGAAGGGTCCGGAACCTTTTACTTTAATTTGAGACTTCCCGTTGGAAGCTGGAATTAACTCGTTTTTCTATATTACGAATTATTGATTATATTGCACCAACAATTATATTTAAAGCCTATGTAGAATAATGAAGAACAATTGAAAACTCCAAATTTAAGTCAAAATGGTATTGGAGTAATAAATCGAGGTGATAATTTCGATGCTTGATAACTATTTCAAGTTTGCAGTGTGTGCCTTTAAATATTACGTTATTTTGCTCGTGCATGTATACATTACCAGTGGTTTATTACGTTATTATGCTCGTGCATGTATACATAACCGGTGGTTTATTACGTTATTATGCTCGTGCATGTATACATTACCGGTGGTTTATTACGTTATTATGCTCGTGCATGTATACATAACCGGTGGTTTATTACGTTATTATGCTCGTGCATGTATACATTACCGGTGGTTTATTACGTTATTATGCTCGTGCATGTATACATTACCGGTGGTTTATTACGTTATTATGCTCGTGCATGTATACATTACCGGTGGTTTATTACGTTATTATGCTCGTGCATGTATACATTACCGGTGGTTTATTACGTTATTATGCTCGTGCATGTATACATTACCGGTGGTTTATTACGTTATTATGCTCGTGCATGTATACATAACCGGTGGTTTATTACGTTATTATGCTCGTGCATGTATACATTACCGGTGGTTTATTACGTTATTATGCTCGTGCATGTATACATAACCGGTGGTTTATTACGTTATTATACTCGTGCATGTATACATTACCAGTGGTTTATTACGTTATTATGCTCGTGCATGTATACATAACCGGTGGTTTATTACGTTATTATGCTCGTGCATGTATACATTACCGGTGGTTTATTACGTTTTTTTACTCGTGGATGTGTACATTACCGGTGGTTTATTACGCTATTATACTCGTGCATGTATACATTACCGGTGGTTTATTACGTTATTATGCTCGTGCATGTATACATTACCGGTGGTTTATACATTACCGGTGGTTTATTACGTTATTATACTCGTGCATGTATACGTTACCGGTGGTTTATTACGTTATTATACTCGTGCATGTATATACATTACCGGTGTTTTATTACGTTATTATACTCGTGCATGTATACATTACCGGTGGTTTATTACTTTTTTATACTCGTGGATGTATACATTACCGGTGGTTTATTACGTTATTATACTCGTGCATGTATATACATTACCGGTGGTTTATTACGTTATTATACTCGTGTATGTATACATTACCGGTGGTTTATTACGTTATTATACTCGTTCATGTATACATTACCGGTGGTTTATTACGCTATTATACTCGTGCATGTGTACATTACCGGTGGTTTATTAATTTATTATACTCGTGCATGTATACATTACCGGTGGTTTATTACGTTATTATACTCGTTCATGTATACATTGCCGGTGGTTTATTACGTCTCTGACATTACAGACACGTATTGGTGCTAATAGTAAATCGCAATACAATACAATAAATATATTACAATACAAATATTTAATTTCAGTTTCATACACAAATAAAAGTATTACAAGGTATACATGATATTTATAAAAGCAAACATAGAGCTATGAGAGACTATTAAAACGTAAAACTGTCAGTACATTGCAAATATAAGTATTACATTATTTCTAATTAAGAGTTTATAATAAATGCATAACTACATGTATTTACATTTTTATCACAGCATACACATACATGACACAACTTAAAGCAAATTAAAATACATAGTTGCATGTGATAATGGCTCTTAAACATACTACAAAACTCTTTAATACTCTTTGAATAAAATACTTGAGATTAAAGATCTAAGTAAAACGTCAACAGATAAATACATATTTACATTTAATATATCATTTATACAGCATATTTCTCCTTTTCCTTCGCTTCATATAGGCCCCGTGTGGTTCTCGGCGGCCCCGTTTGGTCACGGGGCAAAGAATAGGGCAACTGCAGATCCCTTTGGAGGGATAGGCAGAGGGGTAGAATCCCTCCAAATTTATGTTCATTTTATCATTTTTTTTTCACGTTCATTAAAGGTCTTCATCATGATCCCTGCATTGTTTCAGGTGCTATCTCGCTCGCATCAAAAGAGCAGTGGCAGAAAAACAATACACGTGGCTCCAGCGTAATGGAGTTTCTACGATAGAATTTGCAGCAACTCTGCAGTTCAGGGTGAGAAGGTTCTAGGCCCATTTTCTATATTTTATCTCAATGTACATGGAAGATGAGCCTGGCATGTTCATGCCTTTTAGGCGCCATATAACCTTTTTCATGTGTTGGTGCGCCTTAAAACCCCAATTCAATTCGCTTCATATAGTGCGTGCTCGGATTATGCAATTACGTATATATTCATGCAATTACGTATATATTCATGCAATTGCGTATATGCACTTAATGCAGCAACACAAAATATATTGCCTCAAGTGGTGTTTCACATCGCAAAGTGCAGCCAGTGCAATACTAACTCAATATGACGTAACAGCAACATACAATGTTTGTTTTTTCAATAACAGTATTGTTCCACAACTGTGTATGGCCAGTCCACCACAGATGATATTTCAAAATTACCGTGCGGCGAGTAACTTTCTTGGAACTGACTAAATAGACTTAGGATTGCATTTATGAAATGTAAAGTATATACATTCCCACTAATAAATTTGCTTGTTCGCTAATAACTACTATACAGGCCCTTTCTGCGAAAGATAACTATATAATCGCAGAGATAACGATGATTGTTTTCCTAGAATTATTTTTAAATTGTGAAAACATGCAAGTAAACATGTTGCGTAAAGAGTTTAAACCAACTAGTTCAACACAGCATGTCGCGTTGCTATAATTATGCGCTTCACGTACAATTGTTAAAGGGACACATGGCAATATTGAAGTGTTTATCACGTATTACAATAAGCGCCTCAGTTTATTAATCCAGTATCATTTTGAGTTAAAATCTGCTTGCATATCATCAAAATACAAATTTGAGTTTTCAGTTTTTCTCTCTTCTTATTTTTTTTCTTCAATAGGTTTATATATAAAGAATTAGAAGAATATATATATAAACCTTTGGAAGAATAAGCAGAAAAACTGAAAACTCAAAATTATATATTTATATATATATTATTCGAGCAATATGATCAGCAGTTTGTAACATAAAAAAACATACTATTATTATAATTGATGTTAATGATTGAACAAATGCTAATTATGTAGAAAAAAATAACGGGACGCCACGAGATTTTTTAAAAATCAAAATAGCCGTGTGTCCCTTTAACATTTGTTATGGATGTGGCGGAGATAGAGCGAATGGTTCAATAAGTACACAATAATCGAAAAAAATAATAGATAATCAAATAATATATAATCGATACAAAGAAATACAATGCCTACACTAAAGAAATAACTTTCCAATATAGGTAGGCCTATACTGAAACTGCAAGGATAGAGGAACTGATTTTCAAATTGGTTGTTATTATCATCGGCGTAGCTACTATTAGGCCATATATATTGGGTACATCAGTTTGAAAAATGAAAAAATATGAAAAATGCAAAACTAAAGCAGGAGGGGTGTGTGTGGTAGGGGGTGGGGGTGGGGTGTGAGGTGGAGGGGTGGTGGTGCGTTTAAGGGTCAACATTTGTTTTTTATTTTTATTTTACAGTGCAGGTAATTCAATTTTACCAAATTTTAATTCTCAAATTTGTCAAAAAATATTTGTTCAAATACCACACAAGTGCTCTGTCAGATATACGCATATGATAATGCACATTTAAACAGTTCAATCATACATAATAAGTGTTATTAGGTCAGTTGACGGCGTTATTTCTAGTAATACATCGACTTGTACGAATGTAGTGACTAATAAAGTACACCAAACTAGGTCAACCTGTCAGATTATTTCCTCAAAATAGATCTAGCTACTGTGTGTGCCAATTGGCAAACCCAGCTATTGGCGTATCGACATTAAAGGGACAATGTCCGTAACTTTTAGCCTTCAAAACACAAATAATTACGTTGAGAAACACATCAACCATTATTGAACATTTACTAAATAAAACCAAGATTGTTTGACGGAATTCAATAGCGGTACACATCGTTGGGTTGAACTCGTAACCCTTGAACTCGTAACCCACACTAAAATTACACTCGCGGCGTCGCAATAAGCTCGCTAGCGACTGAGCTAACCGGACCAGATGTATTACGTAAGAGATACAACCTATAAAAGCTTATGCGCTAATGGATGTCTTGTGATCAGCAGAAAATCATAAATAATGTATTTACAAATAATAAATAAACCTATTTCTTTGTTTTGAAACTCACGAATGTATTACTACAGGATTATCTGGGTCTATGCTAATGTTTTCATATATACATTTCACTGAATAAAAACCAGACAGTTATTTGGCTATGCTCAATATCTGCTTGCTTACGGACAGTGTCCATTTAACTACGTTTGTTTTTCTATTGTGTGTTTGTACCTATTGCGACGTTCATCTGTTGTAACACCGAGTGAAATTCTAAGAAAATCCGATTGCAATGTTTCGTGGAATACTAACTGACGTTTACTGAGAAATATTCCCTGTGAAAGATTTGTACACGACGGCAGCTTAGCCTAATACATTGGACTCATTTGCAGCTTTTTATTCGGGCGTTCAATACTGCTGCATATGATGCTCGCCAAATAAAAAAAATAAATAAATAAAGAGCATTAACCGATTAATTGAGTAATTTAACGCAATAAATATAAGGCAGGCATACGCTGTTGTACATGAAGGTACCCAAGAAAGATGGGGTGGTCTGCATGTACCACAAAAAAAATCGACCGTCAAATAATAATTATGGCCTAAATTTGCTGACGTAAAACACCATTCAAACAAGCAAACATGAAGGAAGACTTTATATAGTATATATATCGATAACATACGCAAGCATAAAATAGCTACCGTTGTAAAATAGTATTATCTTATTAGATTGCCTATCTAATAACCAACGAGCTGAGACAGACACTTTCTGTTTTGTAGCATGGTGTGCTTAATACAAAAACTAGAAATTGTTATTGTCCATGGGACAAAAACGTATGGCTCCCCCACTAGCCCGAACAGGCATAATTGATGACTCTAGGTCCAACCGTCCTCTATTGATCTGAGATCGTTTTGATATTCAATATCCCTGTGACTGTATCTACTATCTGTATCAGTAAGGCCACATAAAAATATGTGTGGTTCAGGTAACCCGACCGACCCTATTTTTTTAAGGAGCCGACCCTAAAACTTTTTATGCAAAAATTAAAAAATTAAAAAATTAAAATAATAAAAAAATTAAAAAAAATCATAATAAAAAAACATTAAAAAAAAAAAATTAAACAAAAAAATAATCAAAAGGGGTGTCATCTACTGGTCATGACCAACCATCCGTCCAAGTTTGAGGACCCTAGGTCCAACCATTATCTAGTTATTGATCGGACATCGTTTTGATAGTCAATGTCACCGCAACCTTGACCTTTGACCTAGTGACCCCAAAATCAATAGGGATCATCTACTTGTCATGACCAACCAACCGTCCAAGTTTGAGGACCCTAGGTCCAACCATTCTCTAGTTATTGATCGGACATCGTTTTGATAGTCAATGTCACCGCAACCTTGACCTTTGACCTAGTGACCCCAAAATCAATAGGGGTCATCTACTTGTCATGACCAACCAACCTTCCAAGTTTGAGGAACCTAGGTCCAACCATTCTCTAGTTATTGATCGGACATCGTTTTGATAGTCAATGTCACCGCAACCTTGACCTTTGACCTAGTGATCCCAAAATCAATAGGAGTCATCTACTTGTCATGACCAACCAACCTTCCAAGTTTGAGGACCCTAGGTCCAACCATTCTCTAGTTATTGATAGGACATCGTTTTGATAGTCAATGTCACCGCAACCTTGACCTTTGACCTAGTGATCCCAAAATCAATAGGAGTCATCTACTTGTCATGACCAACCAACCTTCCAAGTTTGAGGACCCTAGGTCCAACCATTCTCTAGTTATTGATCGGACATCGTTTTGATAGTCAATGTCACCGCAACCTTGACCTTTGACCTAGTGACCCCAAAATCAATAGGGGTCATCTACTTGTCATGACCAAACATCCTTCCAAGTTTGAGGACCCTAGGTCCAACCATTCTCTAGTTATTGATCGGACATCGTTTTGATAGTCAATGTCACCGCAACCTTGACCTTTAACCTAGTGACCCCAAAATCAATAGGGGTCATCTACTTGTCATGACCAACCATCCTTCCAAGTTTGAGGACCCTAGGTCCAACCATTCTGTAGTTATTGATCGGACATCGTTTGTGACACAGACACGCACGCAGAGAAACAGACAGACAGAAAGCACAAAATCAATATGGCTCCCCTACCACACTTTGTGTGGGGGAGCCATAAAAAGATCTCAAAGAAACTATTCAATTCCACAATTCTACATTCCACAATTCTACATTTGCAACACCTGGCCGCTGAGTCACGTGCAAGGCATTATGGGAGGCCAGGGAACCAGGCTAAATAATCGCTATTTCTAAGAATCGCAACTATACGCATGTGCAAACCTCACGAATTAGACCGTGAGCCATACACTTTTTTGTTACCATCTCAAGGGACAAATTCTTACTAGTACCATGTTATTGAGTACCTTGTAGAGAAACAAAAAATCCATGATAGCAGTGTGAACAGGGTAGCTGATTCCTGTTATTAGAGTTATCTCCCCCTTTTAAGCAGAACTCTTGTTTCTTTAAAAAAATTGTTTTAACTGAAACTAGATGAGCTACAAGTCTAATATTTTGCATCTATTATACATTTAGGGTCCACTACCAAGTTTTTATAAAATGGTGACCCCAGGGTCAAATATAACCCAGCCCCGGGGGTAACATTTTTTCATAGTTATGTAGGAAATCTTTAAAAATAAATAATTTTCTCTAAAACTGTAAGAGCTAGAGGTCCCATATTATGCATGAAGCATAAGCTTATGGTCCACTAGCAAGTTTGTTAAAATGTTGATCCTGGGGTCATATCTGGCTCCACCCCAGGGGTCATATATTTACATAGTCATATAGAAACATCTTTAAAATCTCTACTTTAAAAAAAAACAAGAGCCGGAGGTCTACTATTTTGCATATTGTACAAGCTTATGGTTCTCTACCACTTTTGTTCAAATCGTGACTCTGTGTCCAATTATGGCCCGGTTCTGGGGTTAAAGTTTTACAAAGAGTTATATAGGAAAGTCCATAAAAATATTCTTTTTCGGATACTACAAGATCTAGAGGTCTAATACGATGCATTTAGCATAAAAGTATCGATCATTACCAATTTATTTTGTTCAAATGGTGATCTTATGGTCAAATTTCGCCCGGTCCCAGGGGTCACATATTTACATAGAGTTATGTAGGAACGTCTATAAACATCTTCTCTGAAACTACAAGAGCTAGAGGTGTAATAAGCTACATGTAGCTTAAGATTATTGTCCTGTACCAAATAATTTAAATGGTGTCCTATGAATCAACCCTGGAATCAAATTTGGCCCTGTCCCGGGGGTCAAACTATAACATTAAATTATATAGGAAAACATATTCACACAGCTTCTCTGATACTTCAAAAGCTAAATAATAGTTTGCATGTACTATAAGCTTATGATCCTCTACCAAATTTGTTCAAATGGCGACAATGGGGTCAAATATGGCCCCTACGGGTATCACAGTTTTACAGATTTATATAAAGAACTTGTTGTTTCTTAAAACATGAGAGCACTTTGAGACAAGGCGAGTGCGTCTCTTGTTTATGGCTTGAAGTTGTACACTTTTCATAAAATCACTTCAAAAGTTTTAAGCGAAATGAAATATATAGAGAATGTGACTTTTGATAAGGTATTCCATTATGAAAACTTAACCATGTTTACAAACCGCATATTGAATAAATCCACTAACTAAAATCACAAAGAAGACCACTGCATTTTCGACAAATTGCAAAAAAACAGAAAGAAAAAGAAAAGGCATTTTACGGTTTAACTGTTGATTTTTAGGTGTGTGTTATACAAATTTTAAAATAACCCACAAAATTACGCCAAAATTACACTACAAAAAAAGTTTATCAAAACTCTATCCAGTTGTTCATCTCATATAATAATGCATATGTGTCGCTTAAAAGTTTATGTTTATTCATGGGTTTTTGTAATATCCGTAATTGAATAAGTGTAAAATGAATTATCCATTTTTGTTTTCTTTTTTGTCTGGCTGGTTAAAGCTTTTTATATTGTATCTATAGAGTTTTGATTCTCAAACGATGTAAGTTATGTATATACCTCGTGGTCAGTAGGTAGAAACGATGTACATATGTTGTAAAATGTGGCAGTTGTTGGCGGGATAGCTACTTTAACTGCAGTAGCACCTGTATATCGGATATAGAGTAAACATCAGTAAACTAACCGTGATCACTAAATGTAATCTATCTCGATGCACTGGGTACCGATTCTTACCTGGAAGCGTTTACTTTTTTTTATATCTTATATGTATGTTATATTGTCACAATAAGTTATATTATTTAAACAGATAATATGTACTGAGTATTCTTAATTGTCCTGTTTTATCCCAAGGCATTAATTGCCAAGTTTATCAAAACAGCAATGAGCTGGGCATATTGCAACTCGACATACATGAACTTGATGCTAACTTGCTAGATAAGAGAGACCGTTGTGAATCCAGCTTCTTGGATATAACCTTTATGACGGATTAACATTTTAGTTGTATGTATTTTAATGCAGTCATCCTGCTTGAGCGCATACAACCTGTTGATGCAGTGGATAGCACGGAGGCTTTAAATTCAGAGGACCCTGGTTCAAGCCTTACCGTAGCCAGTGAATTTTGTCGGTGTGTTCTTGGGCAAGACACTTTTACCCTCAAACCAGACGATCCCTTGTATCGCTTGTTTTTTTTCTCCCATCATATTAAAGAAACATAGGTGTCTATTCGTCAGTAGGGCAGATTCCTAAATACCTATATATCCACCCCCTCACCCCCCGCCCCACACACACTCCCTCTCACTCTCTTCATTGGCAATACACCTTCTTTTTTAGGTAATAATCATTCCACTAGCACTTGCATGCGCAAAAGTAGGGTTGATGCTTACTATCCTAGGTTAATTCCATACTCTAAATCAAGTACGGAGAACATCACAACCTATGTTTAGATACATATCCTAAGCAGGTGATATTGTAACAACTGCACCAATACTAACAAATAGTTGCCATGGTAAGTAGTTAGTACAGTGATCTGGGTATCACCCTAAAGATATTTCTTCGTCGATGCTGTGTAGTTCCCGGGCAAAAATATGACCACTGCATATCCAGGCATAGGGGTAAATTTGTCATTTCGTTCATTATTTTCATCATGAAACCTGCATTGTTTCAGGTGCTACTTCAGTGGTGGCAGTGATCGCGGCTCCAGTGAAAAATGGAGTGTTTATTAGAGAATTTGCAGCAACTCTGCAGTTCTGCAGGTAAGAAGCTTCTAGGCACATTCTGCAATTTTTTATCTAGATGTTAATGAAGAGTGAGCCGGGTCGAATGTTCATTCCTGTTGGCGCCATATAACATATTTGTCTTGGTGCGCCGTAAACCCCAATTCAAATCAATTCATCTTCGTCGATTCTTTTTTCAGTAACACAAAATGGTTCGTGCAAATGCATATACTACTATTTTTACATTTCATATGCAGAATTCTTCATTGTGTTGTTCAGGTGTAAAAATCCTTAAAATATGCATAAATTGTAATTAAAAAGTATTAAAATAGACAACTTTTAAGATTTTGCGTTGCAATATGCAATGTTTAATTCATGTATTTATGTATAATACATAATCCAAATGTGTAATCATAATAAGTATTGCCATGACGCCAGGGAGTACGTTATAGGGAGGAGAAACGGGCTCGTTTTGCCGATTTATGTTGTCGCGCATGTGTTTCACTACTCCGTAAAAATGACTACTTCCGGTTGTTTCGCGAGTGTGTGAAAAACAGCAAATTCTTATAAATTATTACACTTACAAACTCAATAAATGTGCTAAATGTAAACATAAGTATTATTTATTCACATTGTGTCCTCTGATACAGAGCGTGTATTTGTTTGCATGTTTAAAAGCACATTTTACCAGACGGTTCCGTGTAACAAAGATGGCGCCACTCTGCGCCAAATAAAAAATGGTGACAGTGTATAGCTATTGCAAACGAGATATGAGACTACGGGTTATTTAGGCATTAATAATAACAAAAAGTGAATAGTAAACATATTTATCTTTGTAAAGAAGGTAATTTCATGGTGGTGATTATAAGACAAAGCCTAAAAAGAGGTGATGAAAATGTGCCTTTTGAGATATCAGCTAAACTTTTAATTTTATAGAATTAAAAATGGTGTGGAGCTATTGCAAACGAGATACGAAGTATGGGTTATATTAAGCATTAATAATAACAAAAAGTGAATAGTAGACATATTTATCTTTGTCAATAATGTAATTTCGTGATGTTGATTTTAACAGAAAGCCGTAAAGAGGGGCTGTAAAAACTGCCTAATTTGAGATGTTGGCTGAAATTTTAACTTTTCAAATGTAACGCGCTTACGATCGATTTACCTGTATCGATAAAATAGTAAATGGCGGCGTTCTAGCGCGACAACATAAATCGATAAACTAGAGCGTTTGTGAACCCGTTTCTCCTCCCTATAACGTACTCCCTGATGACGCATACACCTAAAAAAGGCCTTTGTTAAAAAAACAACGTTAAACCGCACATTTCCTTTATTTAGAATCCTTTGGACTATGTGTCGTCTGTGCAATATATATGTATATATCAGAACATGTTAATACTATTTATGTTGCAGTTACTTTGAGGAAGGCTTATACTTCCAGTTTGGCATGTGTCTCAACTTATTAGGCTTACTGAACACATATGAGAAATGCCATGAACATTGCTTAGTACTTAATTTCATCAATATATCATAACAATCCCTTATTCATATTATAATATTATTTAAATCATGTAGAAAGGTTGTAAATTACTGATTCTTACAAGTTTACACATATATTGTAAAAAATATTAACTAAACTAAATGCATAAAAATGTGTCAATAGTGGGTGGGGTAAATTGACTTCTAATTTGAAGCAAAATAGAGATTTTAAACTGAATTCAGTGCTAAAAACGAGTTTATTTACGCTTTATGTAACTCAATGAATTGTAAACTTAAGTGCATCTTTAAAAAGTACATCAATAATTATTCACACAAGCATGACATTCAAAAATGAACATCAAAAACTTATATGAAAGCGCTACAATGATAACCTATTAATGTTCGATTTTTTATTATATAAGCTACCTGTTCCAGATTGCTATCATGGAAAAATGTAATCTATATACATTGCTCTTTTCAAAAAGTGATGGTAGAATTTGTCCCTTGAGTTGGTAACAATATCGAAAATTTTGGGTCCTGGCTCAAGGCCTAAATGTTGAATTAGTAACATATTTATTATTTGTTATATTATCGTATAATTAGCCGTATTTTTTGTGGTCCTTGTGGTGAGCAAGTGTCGTATCAATTGCATCATCATGCATATTAGGTCCGTACAATTTGTTGAGCGGTTGCACAACACTAATATAATTATATTTGAAAATACTATTTTGAATTACTGACGAGATCTCTGTTGTTCTTTTTTAATTCTTTCAATTCCAAAAAATAGATACATACTAAGTAACTATCTACTTCCATTATTTTGCCGCCATCCCGGATGTTGTGGCGCAATGCATCGGTACCCGTACAAGTGTTTTATTTTCGTAGGTCTGTGGTCACCGTTATATTATGATACAGGTATGTGATCGAAATCCCGTAAAATCTGCTTGATACTTCGAATTGTTTGTGGTCACATCGTGGTTTTTATTCGAGGAAAAGTTCACCTCCTTATATTGCCTGTTTTTTATTCGATGCACGTCGCGATCATAATTACAAAAATAAATTAGTTTTCATGCCTTATACCTACCTGTCACGTCTCACGCATTGGGTGTAAGACACACGCATCACGCTCACACACACACATTCTTCATTCTACGTTCTCACGCATTCTAACAATTTGACCAAAATATGTTTTGTATGCGATATTTTTAATAAAATTTAGAATACTAGTAGTTTATACCAAAACTCGATACAGTTTATCATAGTATAATCAGGTTTTCCGTATCGCTTCCGTATAGCGTGTGAATTAAATTAAATTATAGGTATTACGAGCATACTTCTATGTTAAAATTCATAAAATTCAACCAAAGACGGTATTGGGTTTATGGGGGTTTCATCCATTAAACCTTTAACCAAGGGTCAACCATCTCTTGGGCTCAATCTCACTCTTAACTTCTAGTTGTGCCTTGACAGCTATGTGTATATGGTCCAGAGGCCGGACACTTTTTGCAATCATGTATTGTTTAGCAGGCAAAATCAAGTGGGCCTGCAAGAACCAGCTAACAGACACTGAACCAAAACTGGCTAAAGAAAAAAGTAGATGGATTGGCAAGCCCGGATGATCCGCAGTGACCAGTGTCCAGATGACCAGTGATGACCAGTGACCAGCGCCCAGATGACCAGCGTACGAAATAAATATCACACAGATGATAGTTCAGTCATTTTGAAACAAATAACTACAATAGTTTGATCAGTAACGTTTGACCTGTATACCAGTTTCTTCATCACGCTGTGATATATCATTTGTTTTACATATCTGCAAAAACGTAATCATGTCGTTTGGGCCCTTTTTATCTGTGTGCTGGAATGGTTAAAATTAATTGTAAAAAAAGTAACCCAAAAAAGCAAAACCGTTGAAAAAAAGTAAAAAAATGAAGAGGTTCGTCATACATGTACAGGACAATGTCCTAGTTGTTTTACTGGGTATTAGCCATTTTCTAGTAATTTCTTCAATGTCAATGCACTTAGCTATATAACGCACTGTCCTAGATGTATACCTCCTTCCTGATGAAAAGTATAAAAGTATTTTTGTTGTGATAAAAATGCATAGAAGCAGGTGAATAGACAGCACAGAGATGACTGGTGGTAATTTATGGCACAGGTGGATGCTTGGTGGATGTTTGATGGTAATTTATGGCACATGTGGATGCTTGGTGGTACAATATGGCAGAGGTGGATGCTTGATGATAATGTATAGCAGAGGTAGATACTTGGTGGTAAACAAATGCGCAGGCGGATGTTTGGTCGTAAAATATGGCATAAGTGAACGCTTGGTGGTAAAATATAGCGCAGGTGGATGCTTGGTGGATGCTTGATGGTAATTTATGGAACATGTGGATGCATGGTGGTAAAATATGGCGCAGGCGGATGCTTGGTGGATGCCTGTTGGTAATTTATGGCACAGGTGGATGGTTTTGTTTACTACGGTGTTCCGTTAGGGCAATCGCAACATCGCGTATCGACATTTACAAGTCGTTGCGCGCTGGTACGATGGCGATGGAACGAGGGAAATGGCGATGGTACGATGGCGATGGTACGATGGTCCATCGTGTCATCGCCATCGTAATATCGCCATCATACCATCGTACCATCGCGCATCGATTGTAAAGGTCGATACGCGATGGTACGACGGCCCTAACAGAACACCGTAGTTTCCAGCTTTATCTCCTCGTTTTCTAAGTAACATACCGATTGTAATATTTGTTGTAATTGAAACAATGATAACTGATAAACAAGATTTCACGGTGACGTAAAAATGGGCAATATAACGTAGTTCAGACGCTACTTAATACATATCTAATCATTGTTACCTCTACTAAACATGACCAGATATATATGTCTCAACATATAAGACCATGCCATTGTTTTCGTTATTGTTAGTATACGTGAGGCCCTCCTAGGGGTTTTGGGGATCTGGGGAACATGGCCAAGTACTTTTAGGAATCTGGGGAACATTGCCAATTACTTTAAGGGATCCAGGGATAAAAGGCCTACTTTTAGGGATAAAGGAATGAAAAACATGAAAAAGTACCTAATTTTTACGTATAATGGCTATAATTTACTTTTAAAAGATGGCATTTGGACTGCTGATCACTGGTGAATACTTTTGACGGCTTTCAGTATTACCTTTTATGACGGTTTTTAGTTGTGCCCATCGCTCAACTGGACGCTTTAACTTCCGAGAATATCAACTTTCCTGTTCAACTGAAAGCGTTTGCACGTCGATGAACATTTGCCATGTGTGTCCATTTTAGCGCAACTGATCCATCTGATCATGTATCAGCAGAGCTTATGCCGTGGTGAGTCGTTCGTCTGTCTGTCCGTCCGTCCATAAAATGTTTTTGTGGCGACTACTCCTCTAAAACTGCTAAATGGATTTTCATGAAACTTTACAGAAATGTTGTCCAAAAGGTCTAGTTCATCTAAGCAAACATTCAGGTTGATGTGAATTCCAAGATGGCTACCAAAGCTAAAAAGAGATTTAAATTTTTTTTGTGGCGACTACTCCACTATTACTATTAAATGGATTTTCATGAAACTTTACAGAAATGTTGCCCATAAGGTCTAGTTGATCCTAGCATTTGGATCTGGAACCTTTACCAAATTGACTGGCATGACATAGTGTTGGTCCTAAACAAAATAAATTTTGATTTTATATTAAACATGGCCGCCAGCGGACATCTTTTTGATGGATTTTCATTAAACTTTACATGAATGTTGCTCTTGATATCTAGTTCGAAGTGCTAAAAATAGAATAAAAGTCGAACAGGAAATGCAGCTTTCACACAACACAGTAAACTCAAAAACACGCAAAAGGAATGGCAAAGTTAACAAAGAATATAGAGATTATTTAACTGCTGGGATCGATTATAGGGAAATCCTTCGCGAGTGGTAGACGTGTGGTTCTTTCATGAACGAGCGCAACGAGGAAAAACTTTTGGGACTACTCCTCTGAAACTATGTGATGGATTTTCATGAAACTTTACATGAATGTTGCTCTTGATGTCTAGTTGATCCTAAGAAAGAAATCAGGTCTGCCGTAAATTAAAGATGGTCACCATAGCTAAAAATAGGTTTAAAAAATAGAAGTTTGTGGCTTCTTCTCAAAAATCACAAGTATTGATTTTGAAACTATATCAAAATGACTGGCGTAACATGTAGTTGGATCTAAACAAAATTCATTTTGATTCGATGTCAAACATGGCCGCCAATGGCCACCTTTGATTACATATAGTTGTATAGGAAAAACATGTGGCGACTGCTCCTCTGCAACTACTTGATGGATTGTCATGTAACTTTACAGAAATGTTGCTTTTGATGTTGGTTCTAATTAAAAAAGCAGGTAAGCCGAAATTTCAAGATGGCCGCCATAGCTAAACATATATTTTAAAATACAGTTGTGTGGTGACTACTTCTCAAAAAACATAAGGGTTAGTTATTTCAAACCTTTACCAAATTGATTGGCATGACATGACATGTAGTTGGTCCTAACAAGGCTGATTTTGATTCAATACGGCGGCCATGTTTGATTACATGAAGAAATTTTCATGAAACTTTACAGCAATGTTACTCATGTTAAAAAGATGATTTTCATTCGGGAAGTATTGAAAATATAATGTATTTACTCTGACAAAAGAACCTGTATTGTTTAATGATTAACAAACAATACCCCTTCAAATAATTACAAACATAAAAGGTGATGATACCTTTCCAAGGCCTAGCTATTCAGATCTTCAGGAGAGCATTTCAATGTCATGGACCTCTTGATTCATCATCATTTGTTTTGTGAAAATGTAAAAAAAAATGGAGCCAAATTCGTCAGTACGAAGAATCTGAACGTTATTGTTTATAACTGTACCTGTTACTGTGGGTTATTGTTTATAACTGTACCTGTTACTGTGGGTTATTGTTTATAACTGTACCTGTTACTGTGGCTATATAAAAAAAACTCACAGAACGCTGGTGTTTTTTATTATGATGTGTAAAAGGTAAAAGCAGTCTAGAGAAGATTACAGTATGTGATTTACATAATGGTTATTTTAAGCGAACAATATTTGGTACTCTTAGGGAACTATGTTTAACACTTTTGGGGATCTATGGAACAGTGTAAATACTTTTAGGGATCTAGGGAACATGGGCCAAATACTTTTGGGGAACTTTGGCAAATACGTTTGAGGATCCGTGGAACAATGGCCATTACTTTAAGGGATCAGGGGAACGTTTTGTTTTTCTACACGACTTGCAAATCATTAAGTTGTTGAATAATTCAAAGCAAATTCAAACAACACCATTCAAACAAACATTTCCTGTTTGCTGATTTTTAAATTGAGTTAAGCCCGCTTTTCGAATTAGCAGTCTAAAACCATTCAGAATATATCAGGGCAGCGTTTCAAGGTGATGGATCTCTTGTTATTTAATTGTTCCTGTTAACTTCATTTTAAAAAGCTGATTTTTTTTTTTAAAAAATTATTTTAAAAAGGTAAACGGTGCTCTTGCTATCGTACATGTTTTCAAAAGTGTTTTATTTTAGATTCTTGATAACATCGGGCGTCTAGAAAGCTCCCGCGCCAACGTGATACCCCCTCCCCCGCAGTTATCTCGTATTCTAGTTAATGTGATCAAAGCATGTTCTGTAATAGCGTCTCTTCTGTTTTGTAGCCACTGAAATGACTGACATATCGAGTGCACAAAACTGCACAATCATGCAGTTATTGATCACTAAGGGGTGCATATATCCTGTAGTTAAAAAGGAGCGGGATGATACGTATTGTCGGAGCGGGATGATACGTATTGTCGTCTGGCTGCCCACACATATAGTTTCCCTCAATACCATTGAACAAACTCTTGAAACTGTACGCTATATGTGTGTGTACATATATTCATATATATCATTTTCCCTATATTTTGAATAAAACTGTTAATTTCTTAAATATCCTTCTGGTCTGTTGTTTACTTGCTTTTTTAGCTTATGGGATGGCGAGTTGTCCGTCGTCCATTAACTTTTGCCTTGTGAACACGATAGGGCCTTCATTATTAATCGGATCTTTACCAAGTTCGAAAACCAGCCAGATCGGATCAGTAACACCAGAGTTATGGCCCTTGAATTGCAGAAAAATGCCATTTTATGCATTGTGAACATTCTATCATCTTCATTTATTATTTGATCTTTACCAAACTTGCACATATTGTTAATATCAATAAAAGCTCATACATGTTTGAAAACAAGCAAGATCGGATTAGTAACAGCAGAGTTATGGCCCTTGTTTTGCTATAAAAAAAAGCGCCATGTTTTGCCCTGTGAACACTCTAGCAACTTTATTTATTTGATATTTAACAAACTTTGTCAGTGTTCTATATCAATGAAAGCGTGTACAAGTTCGAAAGCCACACCAGAGTTATCCCTTGTTAGCTCTACTGGCCAAGGGCCAGCAGAGCTTATGGGATGGTGTGTTGTCCGTCTTCCGTCGTCCGTCGTCCGTTAACTTTTGCTTGTGTACACTCTAGAGACCACATTTCTGATGCAATCATCATGAAACTTTGTCAGAATGTTTGTCTCAATGAAATCTCGGTCAAGTTCGAAAATGGGTCATGTGGGGTCAAAAACTAGGTCACTAGGTCAAATATTGGAAAAACCTTGTGTACACACTAAAGGCCATATTTTTGACCCGAGCTTGATGCAACTTTGTCGGAATGTTTGTCTTAATTATATCTTGGTCAAGTTTGAAAATGGGTCACATGGGGTTAAAAACTAGGTCACTAGGTCAAATATTGGAAAAACCTTGTGTACACTCTTTGTCAAAATGTTTGTCTTAATTATATCTTGGTCAAGTTCAAAAATGGGTCACATGGTGTTAAAAACTAGGTCACTAGGTCAAACTTTGGAAAAACCGTGTGTACACTCTAGAGGCCATATATTTGACCCGATCTTGATGCAATTTTGTCAGAATATTTGTCTCAATTATAGCTTGCTAAAGTTCGAAAATGGGTCACACAGGGTCACACAGGGTCAAAAACTAGGTCACTAGTACACTCTAGAGGCCATATTTCTGACCCGATCTTGATGAAACTTTGTCGAAATGTTGTCTTAATTATATTTTGGTCAAGTTCGAAAATGGGTCACATGGGGTCAAAAACTAGGTCACTAGGTCAAATACTTGAAAAACCTTGTGTACACTCTAGACACCATGTAGTACGACTCGATTCATCAATTGTATAACAGCCAGTAGAGCGTTCACAGGCCCTCTTGGGCCTCTTGTTTTTCTATTAAAAGCCATATTCTCACTCTAGTGCCGAAGGCAGCTGATCCTTATATGGGTTTTGTATTTGTCTCTGATTAACAGACTGTGAATCATGTTGACGATAAGCATGCATTATAACTTCATTCCTAGTGAACTCGTCTAAAAGACGTGAGTGGTATAAACACATATTTTGAAATGTTCAAAGGTTACCGTTTTACTTCCTAATATGACGTTTTCTAGATCAGTCTACTGAAGTGTAGCATGCGGTAATATTTTCGGGATCTTAACCTCCGGGATTTTTTACGAAACATAATAAAAGAGTAATAAGTGAACCTGAATGTAACCGCAAGTATGTGAATGGAATAAGTGCAATTCTGTATTTTTATTTATAATAAATAACAAAGTGTTTAACCTTGGTTAAAGTTTGGATCTCGCAATCTCGCAATCTCCATAATGGATTGAAACTTCACGCATGCATTATTTATTATAAGACGAAAACAAAGAGCCATGTTACATAAATATTTGCTTTTATTTTAACAACATTAAGGCCCCTTTTTACTTAATAAAATAAGGCAGTTTCATCTTGTCCAGTCACTTTAAAATATGATTTCTAATTTATATCGATTTTCATTTGGATTATATCATAAAACTTTGGTCAGGTTTCAAAATAAACAATATTGACGCATCATTGTGTAGTTATTGCTTTTGATAATTAAAAATAACAACACTTAATTCAGCTTGATAACTGGCATAGTTTCCATAATCATTTTTCAAAGTACAACAAAAACAATTGTTTGCATTCCTATCAATTCACAGGCCAACAGTCATGTTTATTTACTTATCGACAGCTTTTTTACGCTTGTGTAAAACCTTGCTTGGTTATTATTTGATCTTTACCAAAGTTTGCCGATTGTTAAAAGCAATGAAAGGTCGGACAAGTTCGAAAACCGGCTGAATCGGGTCAGTAACACGGTACCAACACCAGACTTATGACCCTTGATTTTTCTTAATATGCAATATACCATATTGGGCACCTGGGGTCGTGGGTTCAAATCCCACTGGGGGCTAACTTTGTTTTAAAGGTCTCGAATCTTGGCTCCTCCCACTGGGGCCCCTTTGGGGTAATCTGGTAAAATGTCACACAAAAAAATGCATATCTTATCCAAATGTGTTTGGATTTTATTTTAATGTTGGTATGATCACGGCACAACATATGTAAAACGGGTTTTGTCCTCCTGCATATAGGGCCCCTCTACAGGGGTTCAGTCTGTGGAGCTTGCAGTATTACATATGTTCGGCCTTGTGCCGCTAATTCCTTCTATGCCCTTTGAGATGTTCATGTTTGTGGTATTTCTTAGTACGGTCTCGGATTTTGCCCGATGGGCCCCTAGCAGGGTAATCGGGTAAAAACACACACAAAAAATGCTAATCTTGTCCAAATGTGAATGGTTACGATTCTAGTTTGTTATGATCATTAAGGGATTTGAGGCACAACATATATAAAGCAGGTGTTGACCTCCTGCATAAAGAGGCCCCTCTACAGTAGTACAACTTGGGGAAGTTGCAGTAATTTACTATTACCAGTTTCTGGCTTGGGACGTTGACTCCTTCTATACCCTTTGAGATTTCAAGTTCGTGTGTGGTGTATTTCTTTGTAACGGATGTGCAGAATGATGCACAGTAAGTATTCTTATTTTGGCTCCATCCGCTGGGACCCCGTGTGCATTAACTCCTTCTATACCTTTTGAGATTCCAAGTTCATGTATGATGTTTTTCTTACTTTATAGACACTTGCCAAATGTACGCATCTAGCCTGTATCATGGACACGGTTAAACGAGTGCGAGAAGTGACTCATTTACCAGATCGTTTAGCCATAAAGCAGGGTATTTGGTTACACAAACACGATTTAAACGAGATATTAATCCCAGAAAAGAATGAAGAAGACGGTGACGACGAGAGTGATCAAGATGAAGACACAGTTTAAAATGCGTAAGAACGAGTTAGCACCTCGAGTCAGAACCAAACAAACATGAATAGCCAAATCTCGATGTAATAGGGACTTAAAAGAGGCGACTATATTATTTGATTGGTGGAAAAGACAATACTCAACGGGAACGGAAGAAGAATGGATGTTCTACAGCACCAGACAAGGAAATATATCAGTTTGCCGCCAAACACGTGTATGTTGAAAGAAAACGGAAAAAGACAAAAGAGGAGCAACGAACGCTTTACAAACAGTCTTTTAGGAAATGAGACCAGCATGCTGAAACCCTTTATGTGAAGCAGACGAAATACTAAATGCAGTGTCTACCTAATCACGGTGAGTAGCATCTACAAAAGTTCACTTGAGCATCGCTTTAGAAGCACTATCATCTAACATGCCTCTGACAATTGTATTTGTATATAGTTACATGTAACTATTCACCATATGAAAGTGTAACAGTAATGCTTGACAATCTCAGCTGGCCATCATTACAGCAAAGAAGAAAGAACAAGCGACTAGCAACCTTCTTCAAATCATATAACAACATGATACCAGTTTCCATCCCGGAGTATGTAATGCCATCCACTGGACGCACAAGAACACACGACGCAGCCTTCATCCAGTTACGTACTAACTATGAGCAGTACAAAAACAGCTTCATCCCTCGAACTATTCGAGACTGGAATGCATTACCCCCGGACCTAGTGCATTCCTGCTCTGTAGACGTGTTCAGCACTCGCCTACAGACATACACGGCGTAGACAACACGACGGGTTTTTAATGATTTTAATTGTGTACAATATCTATTTTTTAACCATTGTGATGATGTCACTTGCCCGTGATGCTTTACGCCCTGGGCAGTACTATAGTAGAAGTAGAATGTGGCTTAGTCAAAAGGAGTTACTTTTTGTTCTGTATATGTTTAAAATGGAATCAAGCCACCACCTGCCACACATACGGACGTAGGAGGCAGTAACGAAAGAATTGCTATACACAACAAAAAAAAGCATGGTTATATCTTTGGAATGTCAAGCAATTATTGTTTTATATATAGGCTTTGTGCGAAGTATCTTTCTATGTCGGCCACTGTAATTAAATTTAATTCAATATTAGCCATGGGCGGAAGCGGCCCCCTAAAATCGACCCCCTAAAATCGACCAAGGTAAGTTTCACTTTAATCCACATATTGACTAAATATGTGACAAGTAGAGTCGGTTAATTTGATCAAAGATCAACTACAGTTCGCTGATTAGTTTCATTTTCGCTGGTTTTGCACCTTTCCGATATTTAAAAAGTCAGTAGCAGCCGATACATTGAAAATGTCAGGCCCATCGATGCGAAAAAAACTTGGTACATCCAGTAGTACGCTGTCCCAGACAGATTTAAGATGTTTTTTTTCTGGACAAGTGCGAAAGAAAAGAAAAGGTTTGTTTTACTTTTGCTTTGTAAGATAGTTTCTAGGATGCATTTTCGGTGCCGACGCAGTATTTGTTTACGATGAATTTTGGTGCATTTTAGGCTTACTTTTATTTTAAAGTTTGCACGAGTACCAAAAGACGTTTGTTTAGTCCCGCATACCACGCAATTGAGTCACTAATACGGCGTAAATAGACCCTGATTAAGTTAACACATTGTTAAATCCTTTTATTTGAAAACGGAATTTTTATATTCAAACATGTATGTCCATGTTACTGTAGATAAAATACCAAACAATTTCGATGCACGCCCTCCGTAGAATTTTTTTTGCTCGCTTCGCTCGCTCGACGCATAATGGCTAATGAGTGGTTTAATTAACACATTGTTAAATCATTTTATTTTTGCCCCGTGTGGTTGCCGGGGCCCCCGTTTGGTCACGGGGCAAAGAATACGGCCACTGCAGATCCCTTTGGAGGGGTAGGCAGAGGGGTAGAATCCCCCCAAATTCATGTCCATTTTATCATTTTTTGTTCATGTTCATTAAAGGTCTTCATCACGATCCCTGCATTGTTTCAGGTGCTATCTCGCTCGCATCAAAAGAGCAGTGGCAGAAAAACAATAACGTGGCTCCAGCGTAAATGGAGTTTCTACGATAGAATTTGCAGCAACTCTGCAGTTCAGGGTGAGAAGGTTCTAGGCCCATTTTCCATATTTTATCTCGATGTACATGGAAGATAATCCTGGCATGTTCATGCCTTTTAGGCGCCATATAACCTTTCCATGTGTTGGTGCGCCTTAAAACCCCAATTCAATTGAAAATGGACTTTTTTTTTATTCATATATGTATGTCCATGTTACTGTAGATAAAATATCAAACAATTTCGATGCACGCCCTCAGTATAAAAAAAATTCTCACTCGTTGCATAATGGCTAATGAGTGGTTTAATTAACGCATTGTTGACTCCTTTTATTTGAAAACACACTTTTTTACCCTATCAATGCACTACCGCAACCGTTTTAAGAGGCTAGAAACGGACCCGAAAATTGACCAAAATCTTACGCCCCCACTAAGCTGAAATCCTGGATCCGCCCCTGTTAGCTATATCACATGCAATATTTGTATTACAGTAGTCGTGGTAGAGGCAGACCACTCCATTTCCCCCCGGGTAGAACCAATACTGTATACCTCCCGCCATCCGTAAGAATCGACACTTAATTAAACGGCAAGTCGAGCTCCCTGTGGGATTCGAACCAGCAGCGGTTTTGAGGCGAGACAGTTTTAGACGCAGCATCTATGGCAGACTGCTACATAAAGACTATATGTGACTAGCTACATAAGACTATATGTGACTAGCTACATAAGACTATATGTGACTAGCTATGTAAGACTATATGTGACTAGCTACATAAGACTATATGTGACTAGCTACGTAAGACTATATGTGACTAGCTACGTACATAAGACTATGTGACTAGCTACGTAAGATTATATGTGACTAGCTACGTACATAAGACTATATGTGACTAGCTACGTAAGACTATATGTGACTAGCTACATAAGACTATATGTGAATAGCTACATAAGACTATATGTGAATAGCTACATAAGACTATATGTGACTAATGATGCCTTTGCTACACTACACATTAAAGCAAGCTTCTTTTTAATATACGATGAGTGCTCACTGACCTTTGCCTACTATTCGAGTCACTGTCCTTATTGTGAAAGGCTCCACATATTTTAGGAGCAGTTTTAACATTTGATTGACCTTTCGAAGGCCTTGAGATCATTTGAACATCCTATATTCAAACGATTCCTACTGAATAGTAAACTAGGACTTTACTAATTAAAGGGACACCAGGCAATCTTGAACATCAAGCATTAAAATTACCATCTTTATTTATAATTCAGTATGTTTTTACTTTAAATCTGCATGCATATAATCAGGACCGTTTATATCCGAGTCCCTGATATAATTAAATAAATGTGTGAGTTTTTCTTTTTCTTTTAGGTAATTCTTCCAAATATTTGAATTTATTGCATAACATGTGGTGTGGGAGTGTAATAACACCATTCTATTTATCGATATTCCACTAGTGGAATAACATAACGTTAACGACGTCATGGGCGTCAAGTTAATTGAATTGAATTGGGTTTTAAGGCGCACAAACACATGAAAAGGTTATATGGCGCCTAACAGGCATGAACATGCCAGGCTCATCTTCCATGTACATCGAGATAAAATATGGAAAATGGGCCTAGAACCATCTCACCCTGAACTGCAGAGTTGCTGCAAATTCTATCATAGAAACTCCATTTAAGCTGGAGCCACGTTTATTGTTTTTCTGCCACTGCTCTTTCGATGCGTCACGTTAATGTATGTTTTCTGACGTAATGTGACGTTATAAGTCATGCAATAAATAGAATCTAACATTCGTTCTCATTCATTATAATTTATTAAACTCGTTGAAGTGGGAAAATTGCTATTGGTAATTGATGTGGGAGAACAAGTCTCACATTGCTAGTAGTAAATGATGTAGGAGAACACGTCTTACACTGCTAGTGGTATTTGATGTGGGAAAACAAATCTCACATTGCTATTGGTAATTGATGTGGGAGAACAAGTCTCACATTGCTATTGGTAATTGATGTGGGAAAACAAATCTCACATTGCTATTGGTAATTGATGTGGGAGAACAAGTCTCACATTGCTATTGGTAATTGATGTGGGAGAACAAGTCTCACATTGCTATTGGTAATTGATGTGGGAAAACAAATCTCACATTGCTATTGGTAATTGATGTGGGAGAACAAGTCTCACATTGCTATTGGTAATTGATGTGGGAGAACAAGTCTTACATTGCTAGTGGTAATTGATGTGGGAAAACAAATCTCACATTACTATTGGTAATCGATGTGGGAAAAAGTCTCTCACTGCTATCTTAACTCTGCAAAACTGATTTGTAAAGCTATAACTGATACGTTAATTATCATCTGCCGAATTACATGTGATATGGAGTTTAGGTATTCAAAACTATAAAACAATAGATATCTGTGGAATCATTTATTCGTTGTACACTATCAGTATTCATCATAACTACACAATTATAAATGAAAAGTTTTCTTCGAAATATTTTCTTGCATACATATAAAGACCTACAAATTACAATACTGCTGTCCATTTTACTTTTTGTATTTCAATAATGTTTTCAATAACAATGTATTATAACAAACTACACCGGTTATGTTGTTTGAACATTTCATTATTTGGCATCTAGAAACACGACACTGTAAAACTCACTGGAAAATATATTTTATGGTTATTTAGGTGCAGATCCAAGATTTCAGTTGGGGCGGGTGGGGGGTGAAGTGTCTTTCTCAATTGAAGGGTAGGGTAGACTGGGGGATAATGTCAGTGATTTACTCTGGTCTTTTTTCAAATGTAGGCTAGGGTAGAATGAAAGTACAAATAAATTGTCAAATGAAGTAAGGTTTTGTTAAGTTTTTTTTTATGAAACCCAACCAAAGTGTAGGCATAGATATATATAACAAGGATTGTCTTTAAACTTAACAGAACCTTCAATTCATAGATCCATAATTAATCTGTAAACCAAATGTCTTCCCAAACTTGTCAGAAAGCACTGTTTTACTTCTTATTTTAAAAAATGGTTGGCAGCATTTCCCCCAGATCCCTCTAGCAATGTCAGGCATGTGGTGCTCCATTGTTTGGGACTATATCTTGAAATCGGCCAGCAACGCCCCTGTCTAAGAATTGAATCAGTTCATGTAGAGTTATCTGTATAACATTACCACAAGCTGAACACATAACGCCACTCCCATTATTATCTGACAAAGGGGGCTGGATCTATTATCCCTATGTCAACACACTAATGGATTCTTGGAACACTTCAAATAAAATGCATTTTCGGTAAAATAAATATTGCAACACTGATTATTCATAAAAAGTGCAGTTATCGACAAATTTAGTTATAAATTGTCAGAAAAGGTTGATTTTTTTTCAACTCTGATAAAATGCACATTTTCCAATAATGTTTTTTGTGCAAATGAATAGTAAAAGTGGCACACTTGTTACGATGAACACTTGTGCCTTTTGTAAAATTTCCTCAGGTGACATGAAAAGCCGTAATTCTTGTCTCATGTTCCCTCAATAAAATAGCTCATATACATATTATTCAGCAATCTCTCAAGTATGTGGTAGCCTATCACCTTCATCTTTAGAAATATTTCTGTGTCTGAATACTATGCACTTAAGGCGTGCCCTAAAATGGTAGGATGTTATATAATGCTGTAACTTAATTAAAGCCCCAACTGCCATATAAAATTCAGAAGATGGCGCTGGGGCAGGTTTCTATATAAATTATGCATGTTTCACATCAGAGGTCCCTTTTTCAAAATTTTGAATAAATTACTGTAAAATAAATTATGAAAAGTTGCACAAATACACAACATGTTAAATCAATTGGTGTAATTTTTTTTTTAAACAATCATTTGCAAAGTATAGTTTCAAAAAATAATTTAAACCAACTGTCAAACAATTTGAATTTACCGGGATGAGCCTATGAGGTTATGACCCTTGCTAATACAGAATGTAAACATTTCCTACGTGGCTGTGTTTATCACCAAGCGTGCTGCAGCAGCTTCGCTTCTCTGTATTATCATCAAAACCAGACAATGTAAAGCATCACAATTTAAAGCGGTTTTCAACAGACCTTCATAAAGTCACCATGCAAATCCTGATTTTGTGTGGTTATAACTGTATAGGAAAAAATTTAATGTTCATTTGTGAATAAAGTCTCAGTGGCCGAATGGTTAACGACGTGAGGAAGTGTCGATTCTTACGGATGGCGGGAGGTGTACAGTTCTACCCAGGAAAAGTGGGTGGTCAGCCTCCAACACAAAAAAAAATCAACCGTCATGCAAAAACAAAAACAAATCATTTGTGAAATATTATTGTGATTCAAATATAGAGTCGGTTTAGTTGACAGAAATGCTGGGCGCAGAGTGGTAATTTGATAGGCCCCCTCCTACAAATATTTACTACCGTGGCAGTAAATGTTGGGGGTTTAATGCATGTAGGTCTCAAAATAAAATTAAAAACCTCACAGAAATTCAGTTATAAGTGAATAGTTTCTCATGCTTAATGTGTTAATTTTAGGTATAAGAGTATGGTTTTAAATGCTTATGTTGTAACTTCAGTAATAAGTGAAATGTTTCACGTGCTTATGTTGTATCTTCAGTTATAAGTGAAATGTTTCACGTGCTTATGTTGTAACTTCAGTAATAAGAGTATGGTTTTAAATGCTTATGTTGTAACTCCAGTAATAGGAGTATGGTTTTAAATGCTTATGTTGTAACTTCAGTAATAAGTGAAATGTTTCACGTGCTTATGTTGTATCTTCAGTAATAAGTGAAATGTTTCACGTGCTTATGTTGTATCTTCAGTAATAAGTGAAAGGTTCCACGTGCTTATGTTGTAACTCGAGTAATAAGAGAATAGTTTCACGTGCTTAATGTTGTAACTTCAGTAATAAGCAAAATGTTTCACGTGCTTTGTGTTGCAACTTTAGTTTAAGAGAATAGTTTCACATACTAAATGTTGTAACCTTAACAAGCCAATGATTTCATGTGCTTAATGTTGTGACTTTGTTTCACGTGCTTAATGAATTGTTTCACATGCTTAATGTTTTAACGTCAGAAACTAGCAAATGGTTTCAAATACTTTATGTTGTAACCTCAGAAATAAGTAAAGTTTCACGTGCTTAATGTTGTAACTTCAGTAATAAACGAAATGATTCACATGCTTAGTGTTGTAACTTCAGTTATAAGGGAACAGTTTCACGTGTTTAATGTCGTGTGAGAGAATAGTTCAAGTGTCTGCACTATGGACAAGAGATGTAATGTTCAGCAATATATATGTAGTTTTATGATTCATTCACCTTTACTTTTTTTGTAAAAGCTTACCCAATAAATGAACCACATGAACAAGCAAGACACCTGTATAGCTACAGTGTGCACCGATGCAGTGTCAATAAATGTTAAGGAAGAAGAATGTATTTTGCATAATAAACATATAAAATTCTTGATTATGAATTCAATGTCAAGAAAGGCGGTATTTACACATTTACCGCATATTGCCATATTTACTTTTTTCTAGTATTGAATGAATACTAATGAGTGTATCTTGGGAACTGGATAATCTATTGGGGCACCACTTGGGAACTGGATAATCTATTGGGGGCACCACTTGGGAACTGGATAATCTATTGGGGCACCACTTGGGAACTGGATAATCTATTGGGGCACCACTTGGGAACTGGATAATCTAATGGGGCACCAGGAGAGTTTAGTGTATTTGAGTACACAGATGCTAATTGAACTTGGTAATTTAACCATAGTTAAAATATGACAAATGTTTTAGTAAATGACAGTGTATCAGTGTATAAATAAATGGTAAGACAATGAAATATGAAATGTTTTGCTCTTTTAGTTTTCAAATACACACATGTTATCCAATACACACATGTTATCCAATACACACATGTTATCCAAATACACACATATGTTATCAAATACACACATATTATCCAATACACACATATGTTATCCAAATACACATATATGTTATCCAAATGCACACATGTTATCCAAATACAAACATACGTTATCCAAATATACACATATGTTATCCAAATGCACACATGTTATCCAAAGTTGAATAAAATGGTAATAAAAAGCTACTTTCTTTTTACTTTCTTTTCCAAGGCAGCCTAATTTTTCATCATTTACTTACTATATCATGTATATAGTGACCTACACCAACCCTCAGCATTGAATCTGCAATTAGTGCACGTGCAACATACAAAGTTGAGCAATTAGCGCCAATTAATTCCATTGTTAACCATAACAAAAAAATCTCACTTGTCCAACCCTGCTTTCCTTAAGTTTTTACCGAGATTAAAAAGGTTGGCAAAGTGAGAACACAGTGAATTAATACACTATTGGGTGGGTGGGTGGGAGGGTGGGTGTATTTGTGTGAGTGGAGCAAACAGCCTATTAAACTTGGTATGTGTAAAAAGTTGATTTATCAATTATTTAGAATTTAATTATTTGTTAAATTTTTCCTTGGTGAAAATATCAATAAAAGTAATCACACCGACAGAATTGAATTAGGTTTTAAGGCGCACCAACACATGAAAGATTGTATGGCGCCTAACAGGAATGTGTGGGGGAGGCTTTTCCAACCCCTCTGCATGTGACAGTGTGTTTGTAAGATTGCAGTGGTTGTATTCTACCCTGCCAACCACACAGACAGAAATGATGTGTATTTTTTTCAAACTCAAAACTGCTTAAAATTTACCACGGCATTTTCTCGGTGCACGACACCTCTGAAGGATGGGAACCCACACCAGCCTAGTATGACTAAGAGGTGATTTATTGAACACCCACAACTTGTTATCAACAAATACTTCCCCACACCCGCTTTATGTCAGGTGTGAATAATTGATGAATAATAATTTGAAAAGTTGAATCAATTTGTAACCAAGCCTTAGCCTTTGTTATTATATAAATGTTATTGAAAAAATAAAATTCCAGCATGATACCATCCCAGAACAATACCAACGAAGAACAATACCATCCCAGAATGATATCATCCCAGACCTATATAATCCCGGAACAATACCATCCCAGAACAATACCATCCAAGAACAATATCATCCCAGAACAATACCATCCCAGAACAATACCATCCAAGAACAATATCATCCCAGAACCATACAATCCCAGAACTATACAATCCCAGAACAATACCATCCCAGAACTATACAATCCCAGAGCAATACAGGGGCGGATCCAGGATTTCAGCTTAGGGGGGGCGTAAAATTTTGGTCAATTTTCGGGTCCGTCTCTAGCCTCATAAAACGGTTGCGGTAGTGCATTGATAGGGTAAAAAAGTCCGTTTTCAAATAAAAGGAATTAACAATGTTAATTAATCCACTCATTAGCCATTATGCGTCGATCGAGCGATACAAACATTTATACTGAGCCAGTGAGTGAGTGCATCGAAATTGTTTGATATTTTATCTACAGTAACATGTATGAATAAAAAAAAAGGCCGTTTTCAAATAAAATGATTTAACAATGTGTTAATTAAACCACTCATTAGCCATTATGCGTCGAGCGAGCGAGAACATTTTTTATACTGAGGGCGTGCATCGAAATTGTTTGATATTTTATCTACAGTAACATGGACATACATGTTTGAATAAAAAAAGTCCGTTTTCAAATAAAATGATTTAACAATGTGTTAATTAAACCACTCATTAGCCATTATGCGTCGAGCGAGCGAGCGAAGCGAGCAAGAATTTTTTTTATACTGATGGCATGCAACGAAATTGTTTGATATTTTATGTACAATAATATGGACATACATGTATGAATAAAAAAAAGTCCGTTTTCAAATAAAAAGATTTAACAATGTGTTAATTAAACCACCCATTAGCCATTATGCGTCGAGCGAGCGAGAACATTTTTTATACCGAGGGCGTGCATCGAAATTGTTTGATATTTTATCTACAGTAACATGGACATACATGTATGAATAAAAAAGTCCGTTTTTAAATAAAATGATTTAACAATTTAATGTGTTAATTAAATGACTCATTAGCCATTATGCGTCGAGCGAGCGAAGCGAGCGAGAAAAAAAATTATACTGAGGGCGTGCAACGAAATTGTTTGATATTTTATCTGCAGTAACATGGACATACATGTATGATCCGGAATTTTTAGGGGGGGCGCGCGCCGGGTGCGCCCCCCCCCCTGGATCCGCTAGTGCAATACCATCCCAGAACAATACCATCCCAGAACTATACAATCCCGGAACAATACCATCCCAGAACAATACCATCCAAGAACAATACCATCCCAGAACAAAATCATCCCAGAACCATACAATCCCAGAACAATACCATCCCAGAACAATACCATCCCAGAACAATATCATCCCAGTGTGATACCATCCCAGAATGATACCATCCCAGAATAATCCCAGAATGTTAAGCTGGATAAGTTTTGGAATAAAGTGTGCCACATATTTACAGTTAGTCATCAACAGAACAGCTAGATAACAAGAGACAGACAATAATACAAAACTCCCTTCAGAATTATTATTTTTCATACAAAAATGAAACATGTAGGAATGTACACATGGTATATGTTTGTTTGTATTGTGTTTTACGTCATTTTCAACACATGTAAGGTTATATATGACGGTCAATTTTTTTGAGGCGGAGGCAGACCAACCACTTTTCCTGGGTAGAACCAGTACTGTACACCTCCCGCCATCTGTAAACATGGTATATGTCAATTACTGCATGATTTATACACAGACTGTGATAGCAAACAATATCAAAATTTATAGAAACAACCACACTTTAGGATTAAATTCATTATTATCTGAAGTTTATTGGAATGAAAGATTTTAGAGCTAAACAAACAATAATTTAAATAAGTCGGTAGGTCTATCTTTCAGGAAAGCTTACACTCCCATATTTACATCAGAAAACATAAATTTAATTTTTAAAAATTTCAACAATTCACTTTCACAATTCACCTTTTTGTAATGTCAGATACCCGAGATTTGTTGTGTCAGATACCCGAGATTTGCAATTATTGATTACGAAAGTTTATTGATGTACGACAAGGGTATCTGCTATCAAGTTGGAATTATTCTGAATTACAATAATAAATATATCAAACATTTAAGCACCATCATGAATTCTTCGACTACTAAGCAGACTATCAACAATATATTGAGGGTGCGACCCCACCTCCCCCTCCCACAACCTTCTTTTTGTACACGGGTGGTTGGATTTTGCACCATTTCCATAAACTGGATCCTCGACCAACCTAAAGTTTATTTAGTATGCTGGTCCAACAATGACATACATGCATACTTCAAATCTTTAAATCTGTCATTAACCCTTTAGAAATAGACATGGTTTGAAAGTAGCTGTACACATTTGAGGTAAAGGTAAAAAAATCATTTTAACTACTTTTACTTTCATGACGAGTTTGCTTCTAAATTTTCACAATGTTTTAAAGAAGCAGACGGCAATCTGGATATCGTTAACACTCACAGTATCCCGTTAGTTTTCTTCATCTTATTAACTATATATTACATTGCACCAATATTTAAAAATCTGGCAGAACAACGAAGACAATTGACATCTCAGTTCTTTAATTATATGCAAGCTGTTTACAGTCAAAATGAAACAGGATTAATAAATAGAGGTGCTAATTTTAATGCTTGATGTAAAACTCAAAATTGTCACGTGTCCCTTTAAAATAAAACAAGACAATTTGAATTGAATTGGGTTTTAAGGCGCACCAACACATTAAAGGTTATATGGCGCCTAACGGGAATGAACGTGCCAGGCTCATCCACCATTTACATAAAATATGATGAATGGGCCTAGAACCTTCTTACCGGCAGAGTTGCTGCAAATTCTCTAGTAGACACTCCATTTACGATGGAGCCACGTTTCCACGTTTGCATACGCGGTGTCATGATAAAGACCTTGAATGAGCATGATAAAAAAATGACAAAATGAATATGAATGGTGTGGTCCTACCCCTCTGCATGGGACAGTGTGTTTGTGAGACTGCAGTGCTTGTATTCTACCCCTGCAACCACACGGGGGAAAACAAGAAAAGATTTTCCTGTCAAATATTTTAGACAAAATGATAAACATTTACGCACAACTGTAACAGTTCTGGAAAAACAACTACTTACCACCTTTAACATGTTGGATACTTTAACAATCATGTCATAATTGGTAAAATAAATAAATCTCTAAACCTAGTTCAATAAAATATTTAACTTCAACTCTGTAACAACAATTATTGCACTGGCCCTGATTATCACAATCGCAGCCTAATCTATCATTTCATTTCTATATATCCAAGTTTTTACCGGTACATATTTTCCTTTCATGAATATAAAAGTTTCTACTGGCACATCATTTCCTTTCTTGTACAATAAAGTTGCTACCATATATAACTCTTTTTAACCTGCTTCTCTATTCACTAATATTCATCACTGGCACTGCCAACGTGATTGCCCTATACTTTCAGAAGTACGAAGTATGTCCCATGATCCTCAAGGACAGTATTTGTGTGAACTACACATCCACCACTGCAAACGACACCCCACCAGCAGGCACCTTACTCCTTATCTACATCAGTGGTCTCTTCATCCAGACCCCTCTCATCATACTTATACTGTTGTACTATCTGTGCCAGTCTGGTCAGCTGGTCCGAGGCCGTCTGTCTGCCCCTGGTCACCGACACTTCCACCTTCTCCAATGACACGGTGACTGGTGACAGCTCAGGCTCTGATACTGTAACGACACCTAGTCCGAAGTCCGGTCTGTCCAGGCTGTCGCTACTTTTGTTACTACTCAGAGAGACTGTATCGTTCTCGCTACTTGTTTGAGATACGTCACTGGTGCTACGTATGCACTCTGGTGGTATTAATTTAGGAGAGTCATTTGTCTGAGTGAACAGAACCTTTTCTGTCTCCTCAACTAGAGAAACTGAAGGTGATTGGGCAGGGCAGAGTGTCTTTGGTGAATGGCCTGTGGATACACTGGTGTCAGACTGGATGCTTCTTAATAAATTTGCCCTTTTCTTAGCCGAGTTAACATCGAGAGACAAGTTTGTCTTGACATGGGTGGAGAGAATGTGTTTGTAAGAATGACCGGAAACCGATTTGGCTGCAGGTAGTGGGCTACTGACACTGTGGGCACGTCGTTCTGGAGTACCACTCCGACTCCTGTCGTTCTGCTGTGCTTCACTTGTCAGTGAAATAGATCTGCCGCGTGGTGAGAATTTTGTAATACTTCCAGTGCTTGTTTTACGATGTGGACTCGGAGAGTTGCTTCGTGAGTGGTCATGTTGTTTCAACTCGGCAGTGAGTCTTGACTTGACCAGTCGAGCTCTGTTAAGTTGCTCCTTCTTCTTGGTTTTATTTTTTCTAGACAGGTCCTCCAAAGGGATTTCCTGAGGAACGGGACTGCTCTCATGTGAGCTTGATTCATACCTGCCCGACACCTCACTCGATGACTGGTGCAGAGTCTGGAATGCCATTTCTGATGTGGCTTCCTCAGCCACCTCTATTTCTTCTGTATGATCTGATAGATTTGCATTCTCAGAACTTGACTGCTGTGCAGTAGCACTGTTGGATTCTGTCCCTTGTTCAACAAGAATACTCCCCCTTCTCTGCTCACCAGATGGAGCAACTTGCTGCTCTGCTCTGCTACTTGCTGATTGGCTAGAGGGCGGCTGACCATGTGACATACTGCCAGACTGTGTCACAGTAGTAGACTGGCTTCTTCTCTCTGTAGCACTGGAACTGACCCTGACAGGATGACTGCGGCCTAAAATAAAGAATAGTTTATATATACATTAGATATGAAGACGATAAAGACCATCATACTAGTGTGCATTTTAAAAGTTAAAATGTAAAACACACATGGCAGCGCCCATGTTTTATAGTAGGAATATTTTTAACGAAACTGGGTCCAAACATTCAGCCCTTTTGTATTTTTATGTTTATGGTGTCGTATCTATTGATTTCAGTTTTTCGTTTTAATTGCTTGTACATGTATGCGGATGACTTAATTCTGTGAATTCTACAGTTCTTGTTTGGCTTTTGTATCTACTTTGTTTAGCATCTGGAATAACAAGAACAACTAGAAGTGTGTTCCACGGAACACTCGTGTTGCCTGCCCTGTCCTTATTTCAGCAAGTACAATCTAACTATAAAGTTTGAAGACTTGCACAATCCTTCATGAATTAATGTAGCAGGTTTTTTTAAAGGTTATGACATGGGGCACATATCTGCATTGGATAACTGATAAAGAAGAACTGTATCAAGTTTCATGACCATAGGTTTTTGCCATGTTATAAGCTAGGTTAGGTCACAGGTTAAAGTTTTAGGTAAAGGGGGCATAACTCTGCCAAAATGAAAGTCATAGTTATTGGACATGTAATGACATTCCATCAGTTAAGATAAATATATGTGTGAAGGTTCATGAAAATATGTCAAATACTTTTCAAGTTATGGCCAGTTGTAGGCTTGGTTAGGCAGCAGGTTAAGGTTTTATGAAAAGGGGCATAACTCTGCTGAAATGAAAGTGAGAGTTATTGGTCATGGGTAACAATATTCTGTGTAGGAAGAGGAATAGGTGTGTGAAGTTTCATAAACATAGGTCAAATATTTCTTTAGTTATGACCAGTTATGAGTTTGGTTAGGTTGCAGATTAAAAGTTTTATGAAATGGGGTATAACTCTGTCAAAATGAAAAGCAGAGTTATTGGTCATGGGTAACAATATTCTTTGTGGTAAGATGAATATGTGTGTGAAGTTTCATGAACATAGGTCAAATACTTCTAAGTTATTGCCAGTTAGGTTTTATGAAAGGGGGCGTAACTCTGTCAAAATGAAAGTCAGAGTTATTGGACATGTGTAACAGCATTCCTTGGGTTAGGATGAAGATGTGTGTGTGTGTATCAAGATACAAAGAAAATCATGGGCGCTGCCATGTGTGTTTTGAAAATATATATTCCACCAAAATTATTACGACATTAATACTCTAAAATGTAAGTCATGCTTAGCTCAATTGGTAGCGAACTCGACTGTTGACCCGCGAGTGTCATTTGAGTGTTGGTTCAATCCCACGAATCGGTAAAAAATGTATTACTGCTATTAAATTCCGTCGATCTTTTCTTTAATTTTTTTCCAGTAAGTATTCAATAATGGTTGGTGTATTATGTCAACGCAATTATTTTGTGTTTTATAAGCTAAAAGTTACAGACATGGTCTCTTTCAACACCGAGCGTAGACTGCTCCACAGTGTTTTACTGAACGCGACATGCGCAGTGAAGCAGTATATACCGATCAATTTTGTCGGCTGAAATCTGATTGGCTAATCGTAAGGTCAATCTGATGTGACCTCCAATGGAGTGTTATCAGATCCTTGAAGTGTAGAGTATCGTAGCGTGATAAAGGGTCTGATTTTAATGAGATTGCATTTATCATGAAAAGACGTGCGTTCATTGGGAAATGGAGATATTGATATTCAGATTTTGTCATGAAAGTTTCGAAAATAAAATCAGCATTTTTGTTAAGTTTACTTGAAATTCCAGACTTTTAAAGAAACTAACCTGCCAAATAAAGGCAACATTACACTATGAAACAGTTTATCAAAACTCTATCTATGTGTTCTGGTCATATAATAATGTATGTGCTGATTAAAAATATAGGTTTATTCAAAGATTCTGAAAAAAACACAGGACTGAATATGTGTAAAATGAATTATGAGTTGGTAACTCTTTAATTCGAACCTCTTGTTTTGGGGTTTGGCCTGGCTGGTTAAAGCTGTTTATATTGCGTCTACAGAGTTTGGATTCTCAAAATATATAAAGTTATATATATACGTCATCGTCAGTATGGTTTAAAACGGTGTACGTATGTTGTAAAATTTGGTTGTTGGTGGTGGGATAGCAACTTTAACCTATCAACAAGTTTTTTCTTGAGATGGTAAAAAAACCAGTAGTTTATGTGTGTAGAAACTAGAAATGAAACAAAATTAAATTCTCAGAAGTCATTAAGTAAAAATAAGTTTTCTTCATCAATTTGTCATAATTACAACAAGAGTTGAGCATTTGGAAAGAAATAGAATAGGTACCAGTTTAATACATGTACACGTCTGAAATTCATCCGTGGAAGTGAGTTTTGGGGTTTTACCATACCTAAAACTAAACTTTCAAGAGTTTGCAAACCAAAGAAATGATCACATACCAGGAATGGGTCCCAGTCTGAAATTAATGTTTGGAAGTGAGATTTGGAGTTCTACCATACCTAAAACTAAACTTTCAAGAGTTTGTAAACCAAAGAAATGATCACATACCAGGAATAGGTCCGGACCTAGTGAAGTGTCCAACACTGGAGGCTTCTACTGGGATGTCCAGCAATCTCTCTATCATCTGCATCTTCTGTTGCCTGGCCTTCATGCGGCCCTTTGTAAGTCTTTGTTTGGCCGCCATACACCGTATATGGTCATCAAATATGAACCTGGCTGCCAGGAGGGGTACCGGTCGTACATGATGCGATGTGGCAGGCTTGTGGACAGTAATGTGAAGAGATCGGCTATCCTCTTTGTCACCGGTCACCTCGATATTCTGCAAATGTTATTTTATAGCAATGACGTATCATCCAGTGTACACTCTGCAAGAAGGTTTAATGACATCATTATAGATTTTTCATAAGCAATAGATTTTATTAAGAAACTAAAAACACACGTACACGTTATTTATTAAAGAACTTTTTTAATTTTCTGTCTTTCACAGTAACAAAGAACAGATTTTTTTTATTGAAGGAGTTAATTAAATACTGTTTAACTGTTCATTAACACAATATTAATGTTACCTCACCCAAGCCTTTGTCTACATGCCAGTTATTACCTGGAGAAAGCCTACAAATGTGACAATACCCCACCCCAGTCGTCGTACATCTGGCTCCACTAATATCATCTGCAGGGCATCTATCACCAGGAATCTTTTCTGTTTCCTAAAATCAACACCCAAACATAAATCTTACCTTATAATGACAATGTACAATATACAGATACATCTACTGTAGGGGACAAAAAGATACTATTAGTTATTAGGATTCTTGACAGGGGACATGGGCTCATATTCCCTGCCTGGAATTTATATTTCCCCGAGCCGTCAGGCGAGGGGAAATATAAATTCCAGGCAGGGAATATGAGCCCATATCCCCTGTCAAGAATCCTAATAACGAATTTGTCATACTGCAAAGTTGAATTAACAAAGGATCGACCAATAATGAATCACTTTAATAACATGAAAAACTTTAATAACAAACATTCAAATGCAAACAGCACCAGTAACGATCTCATATTATTTATAATCAATATAATTAATATAATAAATAAATATTTAGATCAAGAGAGATTTGTAAAAAAACACACACAAATAAATAGTGTATCTTGTTCTCGATAACCCCCGTTGCGCCTCAATCAGTTCTGCGTCAAAAAACAACTGACGTCACTAAAACTGTGATTTGTGACGTCAACATATTTGGTTTCTCTTTGGTGAAAGTGTTTATTGAAAAATTGCGCTCGAATAACAAAGCGATTAAAGTTGATTGTCCGGAGCATACCTATTACTTTGAGTGATAATGAATGTTAAAGTTGGTTATTGTACAACCATGGAAAACTGGCATATTACGTTGAAAGTTAACCGTGTTGTTGTCAGAACTGTCAAACTCGCACAGAACGTCTTCAAGGTTGACACCATCCATCTGCGAAGTAAACTCGGTCTAGGATCCATGTCGAGCTACTGTGTGCCTATTGTTGATCGCCGGACGAGCCACAAGATTACTGCTAGCATCGGCGGATGCATCGCCATCGGGGCCGGATGTGATGGCCATTTTGCTAGAAGTTGAAGGCAAAGCAAGTTGTGTATCACGACCAGATATTGTGTTGGAAATAACACCTCCCATTGACCTTTTCTCCGTATCGGATACGCGCTGGTATATAGAAAGCGACGATACCGATTTGTGTCCAGTTACTGACATGATCTGCGCTGGACAGAAGTTTCCATGGCTAAGGATTGTTGTCCCAGTTACTCGAAGCGAGTGATTTGTGTAGGTGTTGGACAGTGACACTTGCTTGCTTATGGTTGGCAAGAATTTGGCCAGAGTATCCCTACCAATTGGACGGTTTTGATACCAGCATTCACCTTCCTCTGAGTAGCTGTCTTTTGGATACTGCCACAACCTGTCGCATGACGGATTTAGCCTGGACAGGTAAGTTTCAAAGTTTTCAACGGAGCAATACTCAGGGTTTGTTGGATCAGCCGGCATATGTCCAGATACGTTCTCCTTGTCAAAACTACGGTGTTTTTTTGACATTTCTTCCATTTTCTTAATCACATATTTCACACCTGTGTCGGTATAGCGCTTCACTTCAAATGTTTTCACAGTCATTTTCTCCATGTTTTCATTTGCTCTCCTACAGAAGAATAATCGTATGTTCATTTGCACTCTATTGGCTAAACCAACTGGCGTATTTGGTGCTAAGAATACGCTATCGTACATCTTTGTTAAATCGTGGGGATCAATGACGGGGTAGTGGTCAACTGAACCTTTGCCGGCTTGTTTAATTTCAGACATGGCGGTCTTGAAGCACTCGTTTGCATCAGCAAATTCCGGGTTTTTGATAACGTCAAACTTGACAAGAAACGGCGGTGCTTTTAAATACCTGTTTAAAGAATGCCGTATGGTTTCAAATGTTGTTGACTTGTACAGTTCCCCATCTTTCGTTCTGGCGTCCATGTAAAAATGCGAGAGACATTCAGTGAGGCGAACACTGTCAAAGTTTTCAAAGTTCTCGTCCTGGCTTTTCTCCCTGAGGTAGGCCTTGAGTGCAGACGAGGCAGATATGTTTGCTCTTGCCGTGTTTTTAGGGATACAATTCGCCCTTTTCGCTAGTATTTCCTTCTCAGAATGGCTCGCAAATCGCTTCATGTTGTTTTGACAGAAATCAGCTGAGTTTGTTTACACTTGAAACGCTCACGCGGAGTCGAATTCGTAGTTTCTCGTGAGCCTACTTAAAAGATATATCGATCTATTGTTTAGGTTTAATGAAAAAATATAAATATTAATCGAAAAGAATAATAATTTTCTCCTTTTAATCAAATAGTAATTTAGTAATATAAAAATCGAATCGATAGGATTTTGAAAGACGCCATTTTGAATCTGGTAAGATGCGCTCTTGGGGGTATTTTTTCAATGTCTACGTCTTGCGACGTAGACTTGGGCTCATGTCTACGGCCCTTGAACCAATCAAAACTCGAGAATTTTCTTTGCAGTATGACAAATCTTCATTGCAGCTGTATTGTAGGGGACGCATAGGGGAAAACTAGATACTTCTTTACTTCAGTTGTATTGTAAGGGACAAATATATACATCTTTATTTCAGTTACAGTGTAGGGGACAATAGGGGACACACATTTATTTCAGTTATATTGTAGGTGACAAACAGATACGTCACTTTTTCAGTTATATTGTAGGTGACATAGTGGACACATATTTATTTCAGTTATATTGTAGGAGACAAACAGATACATCTTTATTTCAGTTATATTGTAAGGGACAAATAGGAGACAAATATATACATTTTTACAAATTAAGACCACTGTTGATATTTTGTTGGTGAAAGACAATTTGTAAGGTAACATTTTGCAGTTTACCTACTCAGGAAAGATAGTCGGGCTATGGACGCATTTGTAAGTGGTAACATTTTGCGTCTTATCTAACCAAGATAAACTAGTTTTCCCTATGTGACACATTCGGAAACACTCAATGTTTTGTGCAATATACCAACCGCATTCCATAAATAATTCTAAAAAAACTCTAAAATCTTTGTGAACTTTTAAATGTTCTTATGTAAATGAGTACTCTAGTATAAGACAATGAGTACTCTAGTATAAGACAATGAGTACTCCAGTATAAGACAATGAGTACTCTAGTATAAGACAATGAGTACTCCAGTATGAGACAATGAGTACTCTAGTATGAGACAATGAGTACTCTAGTATGAGACTATGAGTACTCTAGTATAAGACAATGAGTACTCCAGTATAAGACAATGAGTACTCCAGTATAAGACAATGAGTACTCCAGTATAAGACAATGAGTACTCCAGTATAAGACAATGAGTACTCCAGTATAAGACAATGAGTACTCTAGAATAAGACAATGAGTACTCTAGTATGAGACAATGAGTACTCCAGTATAAGACAATGAGTACTCCAGTATAAGACAATGAGTACTCTAGTATAAGACAATGAGTACTCTAGTATGAGACAATGAGTACTCTAGTATGAGACTATGAGTACTCTAGTATAAGACAATGAGTACTCCAGTATAAGACAATGAGTACTCTAGTATGAGACAATGAGTACTCCAGTATGAGACAATGAGTACTCCAGTATAAGACAATGAGTACTCCAGTATAAGGCAATGAGTACTCCAGTATAAGACAATGAGTACTCCAGTATAAGACAATGAGTACTCTAGTATAAGACAATGAGTACTCTAGTATAAGACAATGAGTACTCTAGTATGAGACTATGAGTACTCCAGTATAAGACAATGAGTACTCTAGTATAAGACAATGAGTACTCTAGTATGAGACAATGAGTACTCCAGTATGACAATGAGTACTCCAGTATAAGACAATGAGTACTCTAGTATAAGACAATGAGTACTCCAGTATAAGACAATGAGTACTCCAGTATAAGACAATGAGTACTCTAGTATAAGACAATGAGTACTCTAGTATGAGACAATGAGTACTCCAGTATAAGACAATGAGTACTCTAGTATGAGACAATGAGTACTCCAGTATGAGACAATGAGTACTCCAGTATAAGACAATGAGTACTCCAGTATAAGGCAATGAGTACTCCAGTATAAGACAATGAGTACTCCAGTATAAGACAATGAGTACTCTAGTATAAGACAATGAGTACTCTAGTATAAGACAATGAGTACTCTAGTATGAGACTATGAGTACTCCAGTATAAGACAATGAGTACTCTAGTATAAGACAATGAGTACTCTAGTATGAGACAATGAGTACTCCAGTATGACAATGAGTACTCCAGTATAAGACAATGAGTACTCTAGTATAAGACAATGAGTACTCCAGTATAAGACAATGAGTACTCCAGTATAAGACAATGAGTACTCTAGTATAAGACAATGAGTACTCTAGTATGAGACAATGAGTACTCCAGTATAAGACAATGAGTACTCCAGTATAAGACAATGAGTACTCTAGTATAAGACAATGAGTACTCTAGTATGAGACAATGAGTACTCTAGTATAAGACAATGAGTACTCCAGTATAAGACAATGAGTACTCCAGTATAAGACAATGAGTACTCTAGTATTAGACAATGAGTACTCCAGTATAAGACAATGAGTACTCCAGTATAAGACAATGAGTACTCCAGTATAAGACAATGAGTACTCTAGTATAAGACAATGAGTACTCCAGTATAAGACAATGAGTACTCTAGTATGAGACAATGAGTACTCCAGTATAAGACAATGAGTACTCCAGTATAAGACAATGAGTACTCTAGTATAAGACAATGAGTACTCTAGTATGAGACAATGAGTACTCTAGTATAAGACAATGAGTACTCTAGTATAAGACAATGAGTACTCCAGTATAAGACAATGAGTACTCTAGTATAAGACAATGAGTACTCTAGTATAAGACAATGAGTACTCCAGTATAAGACAATGAGTACTCTAGTATAAGACAATGAGTACTCTAGTATGAGACAATGAGTACTCTAGTATGAGACTATGAGTACTCTAGTATAAGACAATGAGTACTCTAGTATGAGACAATGAGTACTCTAGTATGAGACTATGAGTACTCCAGTATAAGACAATGAGTACTCCAGTATAAGACAATGAGTACTCTAGTATAAGACAATGAGTACTCCAGTATAAGACAATGAGTACTCCAGTATAAGACAATGAGTACTCCAGTATAAGACAATGAGTACTCTAGTATAAGACAATGAGTACTCTAGTATGAGACAATGAGTACTCTAGTATAAGACAATGAGTACTCCAGTATAAGACAATGAGTACTCCAGTATAAGACAATGAGTACTCTAGTATGAGACAATGAGTACTCTAGTATGAGACAATGAGTACTCTAGTATGAGACAATGAGTACTCTAGTATAAGACTATGAGTACTCTAGTATAAGACTATGAGTACTCTAGTATAAGACAATGAGTACTCTAGTATAAGACAATGAGTACTCTAGTATAAGACAAACTGCCTTTGGTGCATACATTTTTCTTTTTCAAAAGATCTCGAGTAAACACATAGGTTCTGCATTTTATTGCATTTCCCTGCACTTTGTTTGAAAACACTTTCCTAAACGTTTTCAACTGCTTTATTTTTTTTTTAAATGTTTCAATTTAAATGTAAAGCTTTCTTTAACTTGTTCTCAATTTTCACAATCGTTGTTACATTCACACTATTAGGTAGCAACAATCAGGTTAATTACAAATTGATGTACAATTAATTACAAATTAATTACAAACGGACCGACAGATGCCTTTATCACAAGGTGGTACCAGTAAATCAATATCCTCACACAGTACTATGTCCAAGTTATTTGTCGTTTTATTTCAATTTAAACCTCTTTTTATGGGTCTCCCATAACCATGTCATTATTTGCCATCAAGATAAAATGACTTAACAAGTGTAAATCATAAGTTCAGGTTTAAATTACATCACAAATTACTATATTTTTTATTTGTTCGAGTTTTTAAATTGCAAATATGATTTTTTTTCTTCCAATCTCTGTGTATCATTACGTGGTTGCTCTGCTCAAGCATCGTCTACAAACAGAGATAAAGTTAAATCTCGCGATTAGGATAGATTACATAGAAATGATTACTGTGTAAAGCCTACAATGACATTTGCTTTGCAAGATGTTAATAGTTTTCTGGGAATAAAGTTATATTTGATAATGAGAGCAGACGGTATGGCTGACTGTCACTGCGTGACTGAGTCCCTGATACGATACGAGGACAAACAGAGAATTCTCCAAGGACCTGGCAATATTCCAAACAATACCAGGAAATCACTGTTGAAATATGGCCAATTGAATTATTCAGCTGTGATTGCATAATGACAGATAGCAAGTATCAGTGACTTTTCATGGAATTCATACACATGTTATGAGAGTAGACCCCACACTTCGAGATGGATTCAAATCTCGGCCTCCTACAGTTACTTGTATTACATTTGCTATCATGGAGTGCCAATGTTTTTTATTTCTTTTTACGAATATCGTCTTAAGATGTTTAAAAGTTGTAATTTGCCCTATTTCTAACTTCGTAACTGAATAATAATCAGTCATGTTGTGGGTGCTCAATTGAAGGCCAAGATCCCCAGTGACAAAGTCAGCATTAGTATTTTTTGAGAATTTGTTTGAATGATGTTTAACGTCATTTCTAGCCTGTAAGCCATGTATGATGATCGATTTTTTCATGGTGGAGGCAGACCACCCACTTTTTCTTGGGTAGAACCAGTACTAGATTACTCCCGCCTTCATAAGAATTGATATTTTGTCACTTGTCAAGTTTTTTTGAGACATAATGTAAAAAGAGAAATACTTAAATTATATCTACCTAACAGTAAAAGAACCTCAGTCTAAGCTGATAAATGGTTCTACTGTGCAATACACAGTGTAAAATAAAATTAAAAAATTATCGTTTTAAATAATTCAGATTTTATTACATTTCGATGGGTGAAATATTGGCACTTCTCAGTGAAAGAATATTAATAATCACTAAATATTAATAACTAACTCCAAACACGAAAATAACGAACTGTGACTTTGAGTCATGGCGTCAATAATGTGTGACGTCGACGTCATCTGCCGATAATGTTCAATAAAGCGAATGATTTCGGTTCAAATCATACACAAACTGATTTTAAATGTAACAAGAAGCAGTATGAGAGACAGCCATATATCCCCTGCCGCAGTTTTTTCCTATGTTGCTGTAGAACCCATGATCGGGTGTTTTGTTTAAAGGAAGTTTTATCACTGCACATAACACTATAAAACTCTTAATTTCAATCTGACAAGAGTTATTGTTACTGCACTCTGCACTTCCTCTCATTGCCCTCTATCTTTGTGTGAAGTTCCATTCCAGTCCCATTAGTAGTTTTTAAGCTATGCACCCGACAAGAATAATAAGTTTAAAATAACAAAGGCAATAACTCTAATTTAAATAAACATATAGTTATGGTTCTTGCATTCTCCACATCCTCTTATTGTTCTCTGTCATTGTGTTTCATTGCAGATCCATTAGTAGTTGTGGAGCTATGCTTCGGACAATAATTTTAAGTATAGAATTACAAAGGCCAATAACTCTCTTGTCCATGAAGATCGAGTTATGGTTATTGCCATCTTCACTGCATCTACTTGACCTCTATCAGTGTGTGATGTTTCATTCCAGTCTAGTAGTTCTTGAGTTATGCTCCAGACAAGAATTACAAGTATAAAATTACAAAGGGCAATAACTTTCAATTAAATGAAGACAAGAGTTATGGTTCGTGCATTCTGCACTTACTCTCATAGCCTTCTATCATTGTGAAATTTGATTGCAGTCCCATTAGTAGTTTTCATGTTATGGAGCAGACACAAATTATAAGTATAAACTTACAAAGGGCATCAATCTAAATTAGATGAAGACAGAGTTATGGTTATTGCGCTCCGCACGTCATCTCATTCCCCTCTATTATTGTGTGAAATTTCATCGCAGTCCCATTAGTAGTTTTCGAGCTATTGAACGGACACGAAATGGTACGTACAGACGGATGGATGGAATAACTATATCCCCTTCCGCCTGCGGGGGATAATAAATAGATTATTTAACTGCTGTGTTCGATTATAGAGAAATCCTTTACTCGATGGTAGACATGTTTTTGTTTTTTCACTCACTCACATATGCTCGTCTGTGAAAAGAACCACAGGTCTACCATCTTGTGAATGATTTCCCTATAATCGACCCCAGCAGTTAGATAATCTCTATATATTTCCCTTTATGGAAAGCATCCTTATGAGCTAAAATAAAGTGCTTTAAGAACCTGTTTCAGTCTACCTTTCATTACAGTTTTTGCTTTCAAAATAATTTTGGGTGAAATAAATCGAGATTGCTGTGTCCCTGCATGGTAAAATCATAACATCATGACTTTTCTCTCCAGATTTTCTTTATAACAACGACATGATTTATTGACTTCCTTTTTTCTTTTTTTTATGAACTATTACTATAAATGTCAAAAATGACTTAGTTACCAGTAAATTTCATTGAAGTTGTTAAATGATTGAAATAATATTTCAACCAAGAAAAGTTATTTTCTGAAAATTATGAAACATGACAGTTCAGTTGCTTCTTAGGGGCAAACAGGTACAGAAAGAAAGAAAATGAAGTTACCTGATTATCACCAATTTTACTCATCTTTAATCTTTTAAGAAAATCATTTTTGAATCTACGACATAATTCAAAACCCTAATTTTAGAAAATGTTTAACAATCTTGCCATTGAAAACCATAAAGAAATATAAAAAGATCGGACAGGGAAAGTAGCATTCAAGGAGGACAGTCAACCACAAAACACAGAAACAACATGCAAACAGACAAACAAGAAGGCAAAAGTAATAATTAATGCAAGACATCACAAACACAAAAGGGTTGACAATAGGGCTACCGCCTTGGAACAGTCAGTGGCAAAGTAGGCTACTGGGGGTTTAAACCGGTTCTAGGGTGCACCAAACCTCACACTTACCCTACTGTCATCCCATTAAAACAGGACACGTGCCACATAAACTTTGAAACATAATCAGTTCTTCTGTCCTTAAAACAAATCTTTAAAGGGCACTCGCACTTGGACTTCTGTTCTGATATTGAGTGCACGGCAGGTTTCAAGTGTTCGTTTATCAAAAACTTTTGGCAAGGTAGATTGCTCGACTAAATTTTTTTTGCACGCACACTTTTAATCTATATAATTACCTTTGCATTAAACTCATTCCTTGTGCTGTCTTATTTGAGAAAGTTATTTCAGACAGATACGTCATCAGTATTTGGTAGAAGAAAAGACTGGCAGTTTAATGAAAAGCAAACGCAGATCCAATTGATTTGAGTTTAGAGGTTGTTGGGTGGGATGTATTTTAGTCATTAATTCCAATAATGAACAATGATGATACGACACGGGTGGGTAGGGGGTAATCTTTCCATCTGGGATCAGCCCTTGAAGTGTCTTCCACTGTTGTTGTTTCAACTCCCAAGTGTATTGGCTACCCAATCAGTCTCTGGGTAAATGGTATGTGTAGGTGATCAAATAATCAGAGAACCAGGCTCTGGATCTATGTCAGGTAACTAGAGAACCAGTCTCTTGGGGGCATGTCAAGGTAACTAGAGAACCAGTGTCTTGGTCTATGGCATGTCAAGGTAACTAGAGAACCAGTGTCTTGGTCTATGGCATGTCAAGGTAACTAGACAACCAGTGTCTTGGTCAATGGCTGGTCAAGGTAATTAGACAACCAGTGTCTGGGTCTATGGCATGTCAAGGTAACTAGACAACCAGTGTCTGGGTCTATGGCATGTCAAGGTAACTAGAGAACCAGTGTCTGGGTTTATGGCATGTCAAGGTAACTAGAGAACCAGTATCTTGGTCTATGGCATGTCAAGGTAACTAGAGAACCAGTGTCTGCATGGTCTATGGCATGTCAAGGTAACTAGGGAACCAGTGTCTGGGTCTATTGCATGTCAATGAAACTAGAGAACCAGTCTCCGGGTCTATGGCATGTCAATGTAAAGTGAGGAGAATTCCAGGTTACTCACCTTTCCTTGGTTACCACTGTACAGGCAATAAGGTCACTGTTATCTGAAATGACAACACAATCTTAAAACAGCATTAACTCACAATATTCTAAAATATTGTTGTAATTTTGTACAGGTACCAGTATTCAAGCCTGGTTACTGAGGACATTATGTCTGTCTTCGGTTAGCACCATAAATCTGTATCTCTCTACAGGGCTAACTCTGGCTAATGATCATAATTTATGGGTTAGCATCCCTTATTTGGGAGATGCTCTATGAACCAGGCTAATGCTAATGCTTCATGATTTATGTGTTAGCATTCCTTATTTGTAGATGCTATAAGATTGATGAGTTAGCATGCTAATATTTACGACCATGCTAACCCCTTATTTGGCGTGCACTCAATATCAGAAAGGGAGGGTTTTCTTTGTTTGTGGCTTTTTTACCTGGACTTGCTAGATACAAACGAGAGATCAGTAGTTATGTGAGAGAGACACTATCATTATTAGTAAACTGTTGTAAATATTAATTCACCATTATAGTTTGGTAGCATGTAGAAATAAAGTTATAGACTATATATTTCTTTCTACCTTTTGGGTACGAAATTGTAAAAATATGTTTCAATTCAAAATGATCTAATCCAGACTAACTCTATTCTTTCATAACACCACCAAGCCTGTTACCCAGACAACAGTCAAACTTACTCATATGACCATGTGTATTCAGCAACCAATTGTCTTATGCGACCCCCAATCGTTTTCCTTCTATAATTTAAGTGCATTAAGCAGATTTTGGCGACAACAACTGTCGGTTTGCACACCAAATATCAGTAAGTTTGATCATTAAGCGACTGCTAATGAGATAAGTGGACTATCAAATTGGATAATCATGCCTTTTTTGTTGTTAACAATTAAAGTGAGAAAGGTGAATCAATCGTATCAATTACAACATTCTCGGTCATTTCTGATTAAAGAATTATTACTTAAGAAAATTACTACAATACATACGCCATGAGATTTTACATGTGTGCCTTTGAAGTATGTATTCAAGATTGATTTGTTCTTTTTTTATATAAATATTCTTCTCTGCTGACGAACACTATTCTTCTCTGGTGACGGACATTGACCGCATTGTTATTGGTCGATTGCTCCCATTGAATAAGCACATAATCCATTGAATTCTAACCTATTAAATTTTTATTACACACTTTTCAACCAATCAGTGGCATTCATTATAAGTTCAATTTTAACATTGTGTGCCTATATATATTTCAACGAATCACTGGCTCTATAACTGCACTTCTCGTATCTAATTTTAAATCTTTAAATAGTCTAGATCAAATATTGAAATTGGCAGGAAGATTATGTTATGTACCTGTAACCATTAGTGCATATTGTATTTGCCCTAATAAGAGCACGGCCACCATTAGTAGCGTTCCCCAATTTTTCAAAAAAAATAATTACATTTTATAAGAGGGCATTTTGCACAGCGCCTGGGTGCAACAAATAGGAAAAATATGGTACCATATATCAAATTTCAGACTTTTTTTAATGCTTTAATGGCTAGAAGACAAATATGTTAGTAGAAGATTTCACAAGAAATACCTGACTGAAGGCATTACGATAACAGCTTGACTACCAGGGCACTTTATATAAACAAATGTGAGACAACATTCGATTTAAAATACTCCAACACTGATGAACAGTACCTTCCTGTTTCCTGTTCCATTACTGGGTAAGATTTCAATGGAAGCTAATTTTTATTTAATCTCTTCATTCAATAGGCTTAACCTTTAACATGCTAAGCACGACTAAAATAGCCTTTGCATTCATTGTAAACCCAGATCAGTCTGCGAGTAAATCGCAGGATGATAAGGCTTCACAATGTCTGGCTGCTGATCAGTCATTTTCCACAAAACACCCCTTTGTCGCATAAATGGAATGGTCTTAATTCAAAGAAAGAACAGTCCATTATATATATGTAGAGGGTTAAGCAAGAGGTTAAAAAAATAAGTTTTTATTAACCTTTCTGCACAAGAAAATAAACTTGGAAAAATTAGAACTATCATTGAAATGCTTAAATCTGAAGTCAAGGCAATCAACAATGGGTGATGTAAAGGGACATAAGGTCATCATTTGTTATGTTTATATGAAGTTTGGGAACAACCCATTCAAAAGCGTTTGGGGAATTTCAAGTAATGAATATGTGTTACAGGATGCGATGGGATATTACATGATGGAACGTCATGGACAACGCGATTCCTATATAGCCCCCACTTCACTTTGTGAAAGCGGAGGTATAAAAAAGAACAAGAGCACCACCTTACGGAGCATTATATGCACGTTTTGCAAAAAAGCACTACCAATATTTGTGTAAAAGTTCAAGACTGTAAGTCAAATCATTCCTGAGTAACATCAAACCACTGTTTAGGTTATTCAGAGCTGCCCCAGATAAAGGGGAAGGGTACATAGGAATCTGATCACTTGCTCTACTCTTACCAATGAACAGACTCCTATGGGTTCTTTAACATGCTTGGAGGATAGACTTCGATACAGGGGACCTCTTGGTTTACGCCCCTATCTGACTGATGAGGCTCAGGAGAAGTGTCTTGACAAAGAACACACTGGTGAACTTCGGGCACCTGTGAGGTTTGAACACGGGTCCTCCGGTTTCAAGTCCTACATGTTAACCACTGGGCCACGCCAGACGTTATGTTATGTTTCTAACATGTATAAACAGTTTTTTTCATTTTTGTTTAGAATTTATCATTAATATTATAACGAAACTCAAACTTACTGAGTGATGTAAATTGTTGAAAACAGTTTTTATAATTAAGAAATGACTTTCATATGCATCTCACTGTATTCTGACAAATGAGTGTCATACAGAAAAACCTAACAGGGGAGTAGAACATACGGACAGTATTGAGCGGTTTTTGCAGTGAACATGCTATAGTGGTTTGGGGACATGTATGTACCCAAGATTTTTTAGTAAACAATGCAACTCCTAGCATTTAGTGCATTAAAATAATTATTTGTGTAAGCTATCAATGTCTTTTTTTCTATCGTTTTTGTAAGATACAACGGGCAAACCCTCACCTTGTAGGTTTGAAGACATATTTTTTTACTCTATAGTTTTTATCCATGAAACACACTTGAACATGTGTGTATGCCAGGTCGGCGGCGGCGCCACAGACTAATTCAGTTCTCAAACACAGCTAGCTGAATATCAAGCAATGAAAAGCTGTTTTCAACAATTTACAACACTCACTGAATTTGAGTTTCCTTAAGCTTTAGCAATAAATTATTACTGTTTTCACTCACTCGGGTTGAGTTTTTTAGTTTCCTTATATGCTTTAGCAACCCATCAGCAATGAACCATATACAATTTTTAATAAAAAAAGTACAAGTATGTTTGTGCTGACAAATTTTGTCCCGGATTACAGACATCGTAATTCCATCCATAACAATTTTTGTATCTAGGGCACACAGACATGGTTGGCAGGTGTTTCACTGTTGACAGAGTCCAATCAAAGTGCTGAAGGCACTGATGGGTGGTGCTTTTTGTAAGTGTTGGAATGGATGGGAAATGGAAGTGCTGTAAATATAACTTCCATGGTTCGTTTTTTACATTCAGTGATGTTTCAGATGATTGATATTCATTACCAATTTCATATTTAAACATATTTTAGCTGACTCATATGGCCCGAATTAGCTTCCGTAGATTTTTTTCTGAGCAAGCTCTTCAGCGAACACTGAATGTTCTATTTTTTGTAACAAGATACACTTTCTATAGACACAGACCGTCTGCTTGTAGCACGATTATAACTCGATTTATAACCTTTTAAACAGATGATAAAAAATTGACTCAGTGAAATTTTGATAAAATAGGTATGTATGACCTAAATAAATAATAAATTGCCTTTATTCTGAACATTGTTTCTTATTTAGGGCATCAAATGCATAAGCGGCCTTTTGTTTACAAACACCTGATCGTCTGTCAAAATGCGTCATAATCTCGGAGAAGCGCTCTTTTCTTGCGTATTAATACATAAACAATCTAAGGATTTACTTAGGAGAATATTTGTTAATTACACAGTAAGCCAACACACAAGGACAATATTTGTTAATTACACAGTAAGCGAACACACATCATCATTTTCTGTCAGTGATCACATATCGAATTTATTAAAGGCATGCATGAGAGACTACTTCTTCTAGCGTAGTGTTGCATAGTGTTGCATAGTGTTGCATTGTGCTGTTAGGTTTGTCACATTCCTAGCATTCCATTGAAAAAACCCATTATACCTCTGACGGTGCTAAAGCACCACCAAAAACAAACACAGTCTGGGTACCAAAAGGATCTGGTCAGCACAACCCAAAAGCAAACATTGAAACTGATAACAATTACTGCAGGGCAATTCATTATTCAACTTTGAACAAATCATTGTACATTATATTTCTAGATCAGTTACAGTTATTGTGTTTTGTATTTCTTTCAGTGTCCTAGTTTATTTGTTCAACATATTTAAATCTATTTTTTTTTACAAATTCAAAGAAAAAACTGTAATAAAAATAAAATTTTGGAGCATAAATTGCATTGCAAAATATGTGAGTTTGTATGGTGTTTTACGTCATGACAGTCGATTTTTTGTGGTGGATGCCTAGGCACACCACACACTGTTCCTGGGTAGAACCAGTACTGTACACCTCCCGCAATCCATAAGACACTTCATCACTAACAAGTCGAGCATCGTCGTTAACCCCTCGGCCATGGAGGAGAAGAAGCCCTATCAAACACAACTATCGGGTGTAATATTTTTATTTCACAAAACCCATTTTCAAAAGTAAACTATTTTAGTGTCTGTTTTCTTGATATGTTATATGCAAATACGTGATAACAGCTGATGTGAATAAACCCACATGTATGGGAAATCCCAGGTAACCGGGAAGTATCACCTTACCTTGTAACACCCTATCTTGTGACGTGTCACACAAATAAACAACTATAAAAGGCTAAAGATATGAGCAGAACAGTTAATAGTGTCAGCAGAACAGTTAATACATGTCCATTTAGATTCTCATTGTTATTTTATAAATAGCGCTTAACTAATGAACAGTAAAAATAGACTACAGGTAATGAAATGTTTTGGAAAAAATTATAAAACAAAAGACCAGTAAGTTATGAAGAACTAATAAGTTATGAAGAACTAGTTAGTTTTGGGTATTGTGTTATTACTGAAATGAAACAAATAGAATACAATCCAAAACATAATCAACCGGCAAGACCCCAAACATATTTCACGGAAACTTGGAATATACTTGGAATAGACTACTTTTCTCAGCAGATGAATAATAAATACGAGCCTTCTCGAACATGTTACCTTTGCAATGAGTTTGATATTCATCTCAGCACAATCATCGTCGAAACCCACGTTTGATTGATTACGTTATACTCCATGGAGAGTAACGGAACAAATCACACGGGGGTATCCGACGATGAGCACAATAGAATACAATCCAGTTATCAAAGAAAATAAAAAAAGAAAAGAAAGAAAAAAGCTTTTAAGCTTCAGAAGATTGATTATATTAATTTTATAGAGTATTGTTAGAGTGGCTTCAAATATAACTTGAGGAGACCATTTGAAACTGAAGATCATAGCGCATCATTATGAATAGATAGGAATTAAATGAATGTCACATTACTATCCACCCACTCTCTCCATTTATCTGACACAACAATTTTCTTTTCATTACCCCGCACCTGAACAATGTACTAAATCCGAAGGTTTATAGTCCCTTTATCACATAAAAAGCAAAAAAGATGAACTAGAGAGCAGCAGTGTTCTGGAAGTCAGAGGTATTTATGACACTGGTTACAGAATTCCCTTTACAGACAGTTAACCCTTAACCCGCTACATATATATAATGGACTGTTACTTTTTTTAATAAAGACCATTCCAATTATGTAACAATTTATGTGCAACTTACTCTTACTTGTCATACAGAAAAACCTAACAGGGGAGTAGAACATACGGACAGTATTGAGCGGTTTTTGCAGTGAACATGCTATAGTGGTTTGGGGACATGCATGTACCCAAGATTTTTTAGTAAACAATGCAACTCCTAGCATTTAGTGCATTAAAATAATTATTTGTGTAAGCTATCAATGTCTTTTTTTCTATCGTTTTTGTAAGATACAACGGGCAAACCCTCACCTTGTAGGTTTGAAGACATTTTTTTATCCCGTAGTTTTTTTCCATGATACACACTTGCATATGTGTGTATGCCAGGCCGGCGGCGCCACAGACTAATTCAGTTCTCAAACACAGCTAGCTGAATATCAAGCAATGAAAAGCTGTTTTCAACAATTTACAACACTCACTGAATTTGAGTTTCCTTAAGCTTTAGCAATAAATTATTACTGTTTTCACTCACTGAGGTTGAGTTTTTTAGTTTCCTTATATGCTTTAGCAACCCATTAGCAATGAACCATATACAATTTTTTAAAAAAAAGTACAAGTATGTTTGTGCTGACAAATTTTGTCCCGGATTACAGACATCGTAATTCCATCCATAACAATTTTTGTATCCAGGGCACACAGACATGGCTGGCAGGTTTCACTGTTGACAGAGTCCAATCAAAGTGCTGAAGGCACTGATGGGCGGTGCTTTTTGTAAGTGTTTGAATGGATGGGAAATGGAAGTGCTGTAAATATAACTTCCACGGTTTGTTTTTTACATTCAGTGATGTTTTAGATGATTGATATTCATTACCAATTTCATATTTAAACATATTTTAGCTACCTCATATGGCCCAGTATATTGTCTATTATACTCACTAAGATCCAGTATATTGTCTGTCATACTTACTAAGATCCCGTTTATTGTCTATCATACTTACTAAGATCCAGTATATTGTCTATTATACTAAGATCCAGTATATTGTCTGTCATACTTACTAAGATCCAGTATATTGTCTGTCATACTTACTAAGATCCAGTATATTGTCTATTATACTAAGATCCAGTATATTGTCTGTCATACTTACTAAGATCCAGTATATTGTCTATTATACTAAGATCCAGTATATTGTCTATTATACTAAGATCCAGTATATTGTCTGTCATACTTACTATTAGATCCAGTATATTGTCTATTATACTTACTAAGCTCCTGTATATTGTCCATTATACTTACTAAGATCCAGTATATTGTCTATTTTTACGCAATCCTTGTCTTTAGTGAGAGGCAGTTGGGTTTCTTCATCGTGCATCAAGGTCAAGGACAACTCTCGTACAAGGAAAAATACTCGAATAGCCTGAAATGATAACCAAAAACATACATTAATGCACGGGTACAATTCTCAACTAAAGTACATGTGACATGTGACATGTTGTAATTTGTTTTACACCCAAGACGACATAATATTAGGACCAGCTCAGCTAAGATTAGGAATAGTTTAGCTAAGACTGAGACTATCATCAGGACACATCAGCTAATATTAGGACCAGTTCATCTAGTATTAAGACCAGATCAGCTAGTATTAGGACCACATCAGCTAATATTAGGACAAGTTCATCTAATATTAGGACCTTCAATTCCTGAAAAAAATAATCTGGGACCAGTTAATCTTAGGACCAGTTCATCTATTATTAGGACCAGTTCAATTAGTATTAGGACCACTTCAGCTAGTATTAGGACCATGTTAGTTAATATTGGGACCTAATCATCTAGTATTAGGGCAGGTTCAGCTAATATTAGGACCAGTTCATCTAATATTAGGACCAGTTCATCTAGTATCAGGACCATTTCAGCTAGTATTAGGACCAGTTTATCTAATATAAGGACCAGTTACTCTAGTATTAGGACCTGTTCAACTTCTATTAGGACCACATCAACTACTATTAGGACAAGTTCATCTAGTATTTGGACCTGTTCAACTAGTATTAGGACCACATCAACTAATATTAGGACAAGTTCACCTAGTATTATGACCAGTTCATATAGTATTAGAACCAGCTCATCTATTATTAGGACCAGTTCATCTAGTATTATGACTAGTTCATCTAGTATCAGGACCAGTTCAGCTAGTATTAGAACCAGCTCATCTAGTATCAGGGCAAGAACATCTAGTATTAAGACCAGTTTATCTAGTATGAGGACCAGTTCAGCTAGTATTAGAACTCATCTAGTATTAGGACCAGTTCATCTAGTATTAGGACCAGTTCATCTAGTATCAGGACCAGTTCAGCTAGTATTAAAACCAGCTCATCTAGTATTAGGACCAGTTCATCTAGTATTAGGGAAGTTCATTTAGTATTAAGACCAGTTCATCTAGTATAGGATTAGCTCATCTAGTATTAGAAACCAGTTCATTTAATATTAGGACCAGTTCATCTAGTGATAGGACCAGTTCATCTAGTATTAGAACCAGTTCAGCTAGTATTAGGACCACGTCAGCTAGTATTAGAACCAGTTCATCTATTATTAGGACCAGTTCATCTAGTATTAGGACCAGTTCATCTTAGTAGTATTAGAACCAGCTCATCTAGTATTAGGACCAGTTCATCTAGTATTAGGACCAGTTCATCTAGTATAGGAACAGTTCATCTAGTATCAGGACCAGTTCAGCTAGTATTAGGACCAGTTCATCTAGTATCAGGACCAGTTCAACTAGTATCAGGACCAGTTCATCTAGTATTAGGACTAGTTCATCTAGTATTAGGACTAGATCATCTATTATTGGGACCAGTTCAGCTAGTATTATGACCAGTTCATCTATTATTATGACCAGTTCAGCTAGTATCAGGACCAGTTCAGCTAGTATCAGGACCAGTTCAGCTAGTATTATGACCAGTTCATCTAGTATCAGGACCAGTTCAGCTAGTATTATGACCAGTTCATCTAGTATCAGGACCAGTTCAGCTAGTATTATGACCAGTTCATCTAGTATCAGGACCAGTTCAACTAGTATCAGGACCAGTTCATCTAGTATTAGGACTAGTTCATCTAGTATTGGGACCAGTTCAGCTATTATCAGGACCAGTTCATCTAGTATATATTAGGACCAGTTCATCTAGTATTAGGACCAGAGTATCAGGACCAGTTCAGCTAGTATTAGAACCAGCTCATCTAGTATTAGGACCAGTTCATCTAGTATTAGGACCAGTTCATCTAGTATAGGAACAGTTCATCTAGTATCAGGACCAGTTCAGCTAGTATTAGGACCAGTTCATCTAGTATCAGGACCAGTTCAACTAGTATCAGGACCAGTTCATCTAGTAAGGACCAGTTCATCTAGTATTATGACTAGTTCATCTAGTATTGGGACCAGTTCAGCTATTATCAGGACCAGTTCATCCAGTATATATTAGGACCAGTTCATCTAGTATTAGGACCAGAGTATCAGGACCAGTTCAGCTACTATTAGAACCAGCTCATCTAGTATTAGGACCAGTTCATCTAGTATTAGAACCAGTTCATCTAGTATTAGGACCATTTCATCTATTATTAGGATTAGCTCAGCTAAGATTAGGACCAGATTAAACCATGATTCTCATCTTTTTATTTTGCAATTTTTATAAGAGGTCAGTTAATTTATTAAAGCTCTAATAAGATTTCTTTTTCAAGTTAAACCTTGTGATTCTTGTAACAGTAAATGGTGTTCAAAAACATTGACAAAAATATGTTTGAAACTCAAATATCTCATTCAAAGCTCATATTACATTAAGGCATCTCAAAAGAAATTCGGTAGGTTATGCTAGCTAAATAGCATTGTTTTATTGCAAAATGGATATTTGATAGCCAATGAGGTAAATTTTCCCACATACATTCACAACTATTCTAAGTAATTGTAATAATTTCTCTACACAAGAATGTTATCCATGGCGTAATCTATTATTATGTAATGAGGTTTTATCAGGCAGTCATCAAAGCATCATTCTATGATGTCAAACTGTAACTGCTAATATGCCTACGGTCCAGCTAAGGGACCAACCATTTTATTTTCTGTGGGGTGGTGGAGGGTGGTGGGGGGCTGGAATTTTCCTTCAAGCTCGCCAATTTTTTCAGCCAATGTTAGACAGATATTTACTTTTTGCGAAGGCTCGAGTCAGAATTTTTTTCGTATTTTTTGGTTATGCGACTAGCAGAGGGCTGAGCCAGGTTATATTTTTCAGCTAGACAGTGAGACAGATTAATTTTATTCAGGAAGTCAAGGTATGGATTATTTTTTCAGGAAAAATCCCAGGTCCCCACTCCCCACAGCAGATAAATGGTTGATGCCTTATTGGAAGATAACAGGGCCATAAACAAGAATTCAGGGAATCAGATGTCTTGCCTACACTCTCACGTCTACCTCAGGGAATCAGATGTCTTGCCTACACTCTCACGTCTACCTCAGGGAATCAGATGTCTTGCCTACACTCTCAAGTCTACCGTATTTCCACAATAAGAGTGAGTCCCCTAGTAGTATAGCGCCATTTGACAAACAAAATTACCGGTAAGTCAAAATCTTCAAAATTCTATACATTTTTGATCATTTGTATCCAACAAATAATATTTCTTCAGGTTAAGAATCGTGATAAGGGAAAATGGTGTACAAAAACACATTATCTCGGTCAAGGCTCGCAGCTCAAATGGAATTCGGTAAGAGATCTACTGTATGTAGGTCATGTGTAGCTAAATGGCATTGTCTTACTGCATAATACAAAAACACAATGGATATTCAATATCCAATGAGGTAAATTTTCCCCATGTTCATTCACAATTAACATGTCGCCGGTTGTCAATCATTTATCCATTTCAACCAATCAAACCAGAACAATACCTCCAACAAACAACAGCACGTGTATAAAGCACGTGGAACTATGTTATATAAACTATTGTCAATATACTCTGACATCAACAATAGGGCGGAGATATCTAAGTACTGGCGACATGTCAATTATTCTGAGTAAAGTAATCATTCCTCTGAAGGAAGAATATTGTCTAATATGTAACCTATGTAACATAATAAGGTACGTTATATCAAAATATTATTCTACCATGTCAAAGTTATTATGAGATCATCTGAATAGGGATATAAGAACTTGTAATTTATCAGGTCTGTACCAGCAGCTCATTTCAACTAAGTTATATGGCCTTTCAATTAACAAGAGATCAGGAAATCAAATGTCACCCCTGCTCATGTACCAGCTCACTGGCTGGACTATGCTAAACAAACTTTAAAGGGACACTTGGCAATCTTGAAGTTTGTATGAAAGCGTTAAAATTAAAACCTCAATTTGAGGGCCGGTGTCATTTTGATGTTAAACCTGCTTCCAAATAATAAAATAAATTTTAAATGTTGAGATTGTTTGGTAAAGATCGAATGAAAAATGAAGGCCGTATCATTTTAACGAGTCATAATATAGCATTTTTAACTAAATCAAGGGCCATAACTCCGCTGTTACTGGTCCGATCTGGCTGGTTTTCGAACTTGTCCGAGCTTTCATTGGTATTAAAGCCTTTGGCCAGTAGAGGCCAGTAGAGATAAAAATCCACACTGACATGTGTCCCATTAAAATGGCTAAATTTTCGTTCAGTGTTTTAGCCAAATTGGCTGAAGTCAGTTAGGCTCATTAGGCTGAAGTCAATTTGGCTCATTAGGCAAATGAATGTTTGGCAAACTGGCAAAAATGGCTGAAATAACTTTTTCATTGGTGCAACATTGATTGTATTAAAATCCATGGTTTCATGTGTAAATAACACCTGCTTTAATTTTTAATTTTATTACTATAAATCGTAAGAACTACTTTAACATGCATACAATTTAGACTGTGTTGCAAGTTTTGTGCTGTGATAGAATACCATTTTTATAAGAACATATAAATGTGCTAAACAGTTTTAGTCAAATTTTACTAAAGAAATTATAGGTGGCTAAAGAATTTTTAGTCCAATGAACAGCCCAGATAGGAAGGTTACAATGTCAATCCATTAACAAGAATTCAGGGCATCATTGTCTTGATTTCACTTAGTGCTTAGACACTCATGAAAAAGAGAGAATAATTTTGATTACCTTGACCCTATTAATTGTCAAGGTCAAGGTTTAAAGGGTGGTAACTGATATTAAATTACACTATAGAGTCGACTGTTCCTGACAGGCAGCTAAATGCGAAAACAAAAGTTGATGAAACATAAAGGTCAAGGTCTTTTTAGACGATGCTATTGATCTAATAGGCCCAACTGTCAGACATACAACTGCGCTGACCTGCCATACAACTGCGCGGACACGTCATCCTTCTGAAAGAGGGTCAAAGACAGATGACATGTCATGCCACATGGGGACAAAGAACATTTTTATTTATGTGGCACTGTGAACATTACAAAAAAAGCAATTAAAAGAAGAGGGCCAAGATGGCCCTAAAGCGATCACCTGAGTACTGGCATATTATCGAACTTCTTCGAAATCTGTGCAAGTTTGGTTAAGATTGTTCAAGAAATGTGGGCTCTGTTGTGTAAAACAACATTGATATAGACAGTTTAAGACACAACATTGATATAGACAGTTTAAGACACTGACAAAGTTTGGTAAAGATCAAATACAAAATGAAGGTGCTAGAGAGTAACACCTTGGGCAGAGCCTCATGTGACCCCAGGGCTACATGTAATATATGAGAGCTGTGTGCTTTGTGGTTTCAGAGTAGAAGGTTTTTTAAGTTTTTCCCTATACAAGTCTATGTAAAACGTGACCCCTTGGACAGGGCCAAATGTGAACCCAGGGTCACCATTTGAACAAACTTGGTAAAGGACCATAAGAGTATAGTAAATGCAAAATATTAAACCTCTGGCTCTTGTAGTTCCAGAGAAGACGACTTTAATGTGTTTCATATATAAGTCTATGTAAAACTGTGACCCACGGAGTGGGGTCAAATTTTACCCAAGGGTCACCATTTGAACAAACTTGGTAGAGGACCATAATCTTATAGTAAATGCAAAATATTAAACCTCTGGCTCTTGCAGTTTCAGAGAAGATTGTTTTTTTTCCTATATATATGTCTATATAAAACTGTGATCCCCGGGACACGGCCAAGTTTGACACCAGGGTCACCATTTGAACAAACTTGGTAGAGGACCATAAGCTTATAGCAAATGCAAAATATTAAACCTCTGGCTCTTGCAGTTCCAGAGAAGATTTTTTCACTTTTTCTCTATACAAGCCTATGTAAAACTGTGACCCTTGGGTCGGGGCCAAATGTGACCCGAGGGTCACCATTTGAACAAACTTGGTAATGGACCATAAGCTTATAGTAAATGCAAAATATCAAACCTCTGGCTCTTGTAGGTTCCGAGAAGATTTTTAAATTTGTTTTCCTATATAAGTCGGGGCGGGGACAAATTTGACCCTAGGGTCACCATTTGAACAAACTAAGTAGAGGACCATAAGCTGATGCTACATGTAATACATGAGAGCTCCATGCCATGTGGTTCCAGAGAAGAAGATTTTTTTCAGTTTTTCCCTAAACAAGCCTATGTAAAATTGTGACCCCTGGGTCACCATTTGAACAAATTTGGTAGAGGACCATAAGCTTATAGCAAATGCAAAATATTAAACCTCTGGCTCCTGCAGTTTCAGAGAAGAAGATTTTTTAAGTTTTTCCCTATACATGTCTATGTAAAACATGTGACCCTTGGGGCGGGGCCAAATATGACCCGAGGGTCACCATTTGAACAAACTCGGTAAAGGACCATAAGCTTATAGTAAATGCAAAATATCAAACCTCTGGCTCTTGCAGTTTCCGAGAAGAAGATTTAAAAAAAAAAAATTCTATATAAGTCTGTAAAACTGTGACCCCGGGGCAGGGACAGATTTGACCCCAGGGTCACCATTTGAACAAACTTAGTAGAGGATCATAAACTGATGCTACATGTAATACATGAGAGCTCTGTGCCTTGTGGTTTCAGAGAAGAAGGTTTTGAAAGTTTTTTCGTATATGTCTATATGAAAAACATGCAAAATCTCAATATACAAACTTTGGATCCGCAAGGCACAGCCATTTTTGACCCCGGGAACTTCATTTGAACAAATCTGATAGTCTAGGCGTTGGCGATCATTTTAAAAGAAAAACTGTTGAAATCTGTCCAGTGGTTCTGGAGAAGAAGATTTTTTAAGGTTTCGACTATATATAGTAATGGCGGCCATCTTGGATGTCGCGTTGACCTAATTTTAACAAATCTAAAAAGCATTCATCTAAGGATCATCCACATGAAGTTTGGGCAAAATTAGCCAAGCAGTTTCTGAGGAGAAGTTGTTTGAAGAAAAGTTAACGACGACGACGCCGACGTCGACGGACGCAGAGTGATCCCAATAGATCACCTTGAGCCTTCGGCTCAGGTGATCTAAAAAACCCAACCTTACAACTGTATAAAAAATATCAGTTCCCCAAGTAGGAATTTGAGACTTTAGGGTGTCTACACCTCATTTTCAATCATGTATTTTTACCCTTACGTACACATTTATTTTTTCAAAATGACTACGGATAGTGTAATCTATCAACAAACAAACTAGGCTTCAAAACAAGTTTACCAAATTACATTCTACGAACATATACGCCCAAAAAAAGCGCGTATCGGATTTAGGTGTAACCATTGTGCTGAAATTGAGTTTGCATTAAAAAAAGTTCCATAAGGAAAATCCTACTTCCCCGAGTTATTGACGGATATAACTGCAGGTAACTGTTAGAAATAAATAACTGATTAATGTGATGATCTTACGATAACCCTTTACCGGTATTCGTAAAATGTGGGTTTAACGGGTTTTAAGTGTGTTTTTTGAAATCCTGTTTGTAAATGACTTATCGGTAATTCCATAATTATATGATTGTAGAAACAAAACAGTTTGTAATTGGTCTTTGAATTAAACATTTTTGGAAACCTTACGCAAATGTTGCTTTTTTAACCACGTTTCTTTTAAAGGGAAATACGGCAAACTTGATGTGGCATCACCGAAAGTTTTCTATAACTCAGATATTTGCAATATCCATAATCATTGTTTTTGCACATTACTATGTGTTGGTAGAATAACACAGAAAACTAGAAATTTCCTAAATTCTATTATCTTTTATTTAAGTATAGGCAAGCAGGTTTTAAGTACAAAACCATACCGGATTAACTGTGTTACTAACAAATGGGGTTTATAGGAATAATTTCACTTGGGAGCTTAAGCTCTAATTTCACTTGGGAGCTTAAGCTCTAATTTCACTTGGGAGCTTAAGCTTTAATTTCACTTGGGAGCTTAAGCTTTAATTTCACTTGGGAGCTTAAGCTTTAATTTCACTTGGGAGCTTAAGCTCTAATTTCACTTGGGAGCTTAAGCTTTAATTTCACTTGGGAGCTTAAGCTCCGAAGACATGTGTAATAATGTGTCAGAATGACGTATATGGGCTAAATTATTATAATTTTTTGTATATGCAAGGTTTAGGGGCCAAACACCCTTTATGAACTTAGGTTAAAGAGCTAATTAGCTTGTTAATTAAGACAGTTATTAAGCTCCTAATGCATTTACCTCATAAACCCCAAATGTTGGTCGATCCGTCGGAATGGGCTGACTGATATACCCGCAATGGGACCATGGAAATGTTGAAATGTCACGAATGTGCGGCTTACTAATTGTGAAGAGTGACAGAGTTACTATTGGACAATGGTTTTCATGATCGGGTCATGATGACCCTGACGTTCAACCTCCTGCCCCCCAAAATATATAGAGGTCATCCAATAAAATCTACCAGTAAAGTTTCATGAGTTTGGCTATAAATCTTGAAGGGTTCGGAGCGGACAAGGTTGTGAAGGACTATAAGCCAGTATACTCCTCCTAAACTTCATTTGCAGGGCGGGGTATAATAAATCAATATATATTTCAATGCTTGATGAATACTTCAAGATTTTTGCCTGTCCCTTTAACATGTTGTACTGTGCAGTCGAGATCTAAAATGGATTGGAAGTTAACATGCATATCTAACTTATTCTTTAATAGACTTAATTTTTTCTCAGTTACAGGGGCGTGGCTTCGCCTGTTTTCAACATACTCCTAATATGAGGTGCGAAGCCCCGAGTGGGGGAAGGACTAGGAGGAGGTGTCCCACTCTCAGAAAGGGAGTTAAATTCGGGGGGCCTCCCTTGGATCAAAATGGTGCTTGTATAAGTGATATTTATTAGGACTACAGACATTTTATGCTCACAAAAAAGTGGTAATTTTTTACTTCAAATTACTCCCAGGAGTAAAAAAAGTATGTCATGCAACATCCCTGAATTGAATAAATGAGAAATATATGACACCATGCTTATAAAGACATATAACACATGATTCTGAAAAGCTCTACAGAACAAAATGGTCATATTTCTGAATTCATTACAAACTTTAAAAGGAAATTAACCAGTAACCTTGATTTTTCTGACATTCTAAAACTGTCAGCATCCAATTAGTTTTTTTCTTCAATGTAAAAATCCTTTGAACAGTTTAAAATTGAATTGTTTTGCATACGACAATTGTTGATAATACTGCACCCAATATATTTAAACCTAAATGGTATAATAATGTGTTTTTTTTTATTGAAAACTCCTCTTCTATTACCTTATATTTAATTATTTCAAACAGAAGATAATGGATTTAATTCATGTGCCAGTTTTAATTGTTGACGATATATACATCAAGATTGATATGTGTCCCTTTAACCTCAGCTTTCATTCGCCAGTCACTATCATGCCCTAGTGACACACATCAATTCCTGGTAAATCACATAACCTTTTATTTTGAGGAAAATATATATAAATAGACTGTACATACTCTCTAATCTAAATAGGAAAAGTAAATAATCTCTGATCTAATGATTAAAAGTAATCTAATATGATTAAAATAATCCCTAATACAGGCGGACCTCATTCTACAGTTGCTGTTTACTAACAGGGTTGATAAACACTCATGTAAACTTTAAAATTAAAAGCTTTTTAAAAACTTTTAAAATTCTTTTCATGTTAACGTTAACAACTTCACATACTTCAGAAAAGAGAAACGGACACAAACTTGAAATATTCATTCAGCAGTTATATTTCTTTTCGTTTTGTTTCAGAGTACCGCCCAGGCACTATGCAAAATGCTAAGGGCTCTCTTATTATTATTTTTTTATTAGCATTTTACTTAAAAGCATGCAGTTCTTGCCAAATTGTGGTGGGGAGGTGCTGTGTGTGTATGGTGGGGAAGGTTCTGTTAGGAGAGGCGCTGTATGTGTATGGTGGGGTAGGTTCTATTAGGGGAGGCAATGTGTGTGTATAGTGGGGAAGGTTATATTAGGGGGGGTGCTGTGTGTGTATGGTGGGGACGGTTCTATTAGGGGAGGCGCTGTGTGTTGGTGGGGAAGGTTCTATTAGGAGAGGTGCTGGGGAGACCTACTATTAGGGGAGATGCTGTGTGTGTATGGTGGGGAAGGTTCTATTTGGGGAGGCCTACTATTAGGGGAGGTGCTACTATTAAGGGAGGAAATATGGGGATTTTTCTTTGTTGTTAAACCATAAATGTTAATGCATATGGCGTTCATATTGCTAGCAGTTGTGCTCGGATATCACACAAAAAATCGTTAGAACCGATGGATACTCCCCAAAATGTATCCTTAACTTATAATTATGGCCTAGTATCACCCAGCAGTTTTCAATCTGCAGTCCCATCAGTAGTTTTGAAGTTATGCTCTGGACACAAATTCTAAGTATAAAATTACAAAGAGCAATGACTCTAATTATATTGCAATGATAGTTACGGTTCTTGCACTCTGCACTTCCTATTATCGCCCTCTATCATTGTGTGAAGTTTTGTTGTAGTTCCATCAGTAGTATTGAAGTTATGCTCTGGACAAGAATTCAAGTATATTAATTACAAAGGGCAATAACTATAATTTGAAAGCTGGACTACGGCTCAATAGTATATGGATCGACTCGCAAGTCGTACTTGCAGATGCTCGACCCTATACATAAGCAAGGATTACGACTCGCCTTAGGTGCCTTTCGTACATCACCAGCCGAAAGTCTATATGTTGAAGCCAATGAATCATCAGTCTCATAGACGAGACAAATTAGCTCTTCAATACGCCATTAAATTAAAGTCTAACCCTTCAAACCCAACTTTCGATAATGTTTTTAATCCTAGTTGTGAACCTCTTTTTGATCGAAAACCAAAGGCCATTCGACCATTTGGTCTTCGTATTAAACCAAAATTAAGAGACACTGAAATCGACCTAAATTTGATTGCCAAGTACAAAGGACCACAAATTCCACCGTGGACTTAGGAAACTCCAACAATTATTTTTGATCTTTGTAATAATAACAAATCCTGTACAGACCCTACTGTCTTCCAAAGCAAATTTAATGAAATTATATCGAAATACAGTGACTTTCAACATATCTACACAGATGGCTCTAAAGATGGAGATAAGGTAGCTGCAGCAGCTGTTCACAAACACAGCATAAAGAGCCGCCTGCCTGACAAGGCCTCGATCTTTTCAGCTGAACTTAAGGCAATTGAACTTGCCTTAAATTATATTCAGGAATCTGATGATGACCATTTTGTAATTTTTTCTGATTCCCTTTCATCTCTTCAAGCACTGGGTAATATGAAACATGATAACCCAGTTGTGCTTCAACTTTTAGAAAAGTACAATTCTCTTATAATTGATAATGTTATTATTTTCTGCTGGCTTTCAAGCCATGTAGGAATACGTGGTAATGATAGAGCTGATAGTGCTGCTAAGGCAGCATTAGATTTACATATATCTAATACCAAATTACCTTATACTGATTTTAAAAGTTGTATTAACACATATATTCGTAACTCTTGGCAAACCGCTTGGGATTTGTCAGTTAACAATAAACTCCATTCAATTAAACCGTTACTCGGAGAATGGCGTTCTTCTAGTAGACCCGTTCGTCGAGAGGAAGTTGTGCTTTGATACTGTAGATTTTAGTCTTGTTTTAGATTTCTTTAAAGAGATCAGACTATATAAATCATTATAATGTGTTCTTATATATATTTACTTGTTTATATACCCGTTGACGGGCATTTGTTGATTTACATACATAGTTTATATTACACCTTATCATCCGTTATTTTTTAATAATGTTATCTTTATATATTTACATTAATTTTTAATTAATTCTTCTTTTTTCATCATTTTTTTGCGCACAATATGACCTATTTATGTGTCGTCGTGCCTTAAAACACCATTCATTCATTCATTCATAATTTGAAAGATGACATAGTTACGGTTCTTGCACTATACGCTTCCTCTCATTGCCCTCTATCATTGTGTGAAGTTTCTTTGCAGTCCCAACAGTAGTTTTGAAGTCATGCCCCGGACAAAAATTGTACGTATAAAACTACAAAGGGCAATAACTTTGATTTGAATGAAGACAGAGTTACGGTTCTTACACGCTAGACTTCCTCTCATTATCCTAGTTTTTAAGTTATGCTCCGAACAAAAGTGAGACGGATTGCCGGACAAAGCGGCGACTATATGCTCCTATGAAAATTTCGGGGAGCATAAAAACAAGAATTATTACAGCCTAAGTTAAGATCCTAGATTAGTGCCCACATTATGACAGTTTTTAGCTCTACTGACCGAAGGCCAGCAGAGCTTGGCGAGTTGTCCTTCGTCCGTTAACTTTTTCTCGTTAAGACGATAAGGCATTCAATTTTCCTCCGATCTTTACCAAACTTTACCAGATTGTTAATGTCAATGAAAGCTCAGACACGTTCGAAAACCAGCCAGATCGAACCTGTAAAAGCAGAGTTATGGCCCTTGATTTAGTTAAAAAGGCTATATTTTGCCTCGTTAAGACGATAGGGCCTTCATTTTTCATCCGATCTATACCAAACTTTAACAAGTTGTTAATATCAATGAAAGCTCGGATAAGTTAAAAAACCAGCCAGATCAGACCAGTAACAGCGGAGTTATGGGCCTTGATTTAGTTCAAAATGCTATATTTTGCCTCGTTAAGACAATATGGCCTTCATTTTTCATCCGATCTTTACCAAACTTTACCAGGTTGTTAATGTCAATGAAAGCTCGGACAAGTTCGAAAACCAGCAAGATCTGACCAGTAACAGCGGAGTTATCGCCATTGATTTAGTTAAAAATGCTATTTTTTGCCTCGTTAATATAATATGGCCTTCATTTTTTATCCAATCTTTACCAAACTTTACCAGATTGTTAATGTCAATGAAACCATGGACAAGTTCGAAAACCAGCCAGATCGAACCTGTAAAAGCGGAGTTATGGCCCTTGATTTAATTAAAAAGGCTATATTTTGCCTCGCTAAGATGATAGGGCCTTCATTTTTCATCCAATCTTTACCAAACTTTACCAGATTGTTAACGTCAATGAAAGCTCGGAATACGAAAATACGAAAAACAGCCAGATCTGACCAGTAGCAGCGGAGTTATGGCCCTTGATTTAGTTAAAAATGCTATATTTTTCCTCGTTAAGATAATAGGGCCTTCATGTTTCATCCGATCTTTACCAACCTTTTCCAGATTGTTAATATCAATGAAAGCTCAAATAAGTTCGAAAACCAGCCAGATTGGACCAATAACAGCAGAGTTATGGCCCTTGATTTAGTTAAAAATGCTACATTGCCTTGTTAAGCCTTATTTTTTATTTATTTTATTTTTTTATTATTGTTTTAAGTAAAGGTTGATGTTTTTTAACCTTTATTTTTTTATTTTTTATTTTTTATATATTATATATACATGTTTAATTATATACTTTTTTTTTATTGTTTTATTTTTTTTTAATTCATTTGATTTTTTTTAAGTGTTTCATTTCATTGTTTTATTTGTTTAAATTGGTGTAATTACTTCTTTTTTTTTACGCCTTGTTGGATTTGATGAAACTTAGCAGGAAGCATTGGTATGATTTCTAGTTGTGCCTTTTGCGCTTTTTTCCTGGCTTGTTGATTTTTGATGGAGTTACGGCCCCATGACAGTTTTTACCCCTTAGGGCCATATACAGTAACCCAGGCCCTCTGTTTTTGCAATGTTTTAAAAGTATTACTGATGGGAATTTTGTGACGACAACCCTTGATATAAGAGCTGTTTAAGCAAGTAGAGCATTCACAGGCCCTCTTGGGCCTCTTGTTTTTGTATTTAGATGACACGTACCAATCACTCAGATTGTCTCCAGACATTTTAAGGCCTTCAGAATTTCTTCAACAATCATACTCGGGTAGAACTGCCTTTTCTAAACACCACAACATTTAGGACAGATTTCCCATGATCATTGTTTTTTTAATTTGCTAGATTATGCAGTTAAAACTGCCTTTTCTAAAAGTGTATGTTTGTTTGATGTTTCACATCATTTTCAACACATGTAAGGTTATATATGATGGTGGATTTTTTTCGTGGTGGAGGCAGACCACCCATTTTTCCTGGATATAATCAGTACTGTACACCTCCCGCCATCCGTAAGAATCAACATTTCCTCGCTTAACAAGTTGAGCTCTAAGTGGGATTCAAATCTGCAGCGGTGAGAGGCGAGAAGGTTTAGAATGCAACACCATTAACCCCTCGGCCACGGAGACGCTAACCATATTGCACCTTTAAAAATAATTGGTGCATTACTAATGGCTTTGGCATGTTTATGACCCATTTTCCATTTTCGGCAAATTTCCTATAATTTCAGTACAACACAATGCTTGAAAAATCCAGGAAATTTAATCATGAAAATCAGATCGATTTGCTTAATCTATTCAAGTTCAATGTATACCTATTCTTTGTATATATGAAGCAACCAGAAAATGTGTCCAAGGGACCCGAATGCCCCGCTAAAGGGTTATCGGTTGTTTACAAAATGCAGTAACAAAATGTTAAGTGTAATATTAAAAGTTATATGTAACTGATTTGAGTAAGTGTGTATGAAGTTTGAATGCTATAAGGCTTTTGGTATGTGAGTAATTGATTTAATATACAAGAGGGCCAAGATGGCCCTAAATCGATCACCTGAGTGCTGGCCCATTATCGAATTTCTTCGAAATCTTATGGTCATATACAATCTGTACAAGTTTCTTTTAAAATGATCGTCAATGCCTAGACTATCAAGTTTGTTCAAATGAGGTCCCCAGGGTCAAAAATGGCCATGCCCCGGGGGTTCAAAGTTTGTATATTAATATTTTGCATTTTTTTCCCAGACTTACAAAAAATCTTCTTTTCTGAAACCAAAAGGCACAGAGCTCTCATATATTACCAGTAGCATCAGCTAATGGTCCTCTACCAAGTTTGTTCAAATGGTGACCTTGGGGTCAAAGTTGGACCCGTCCCAGGCATCACAGTTTTACAAAAAATAAAAATATTCTTCTCTGAAACTACAAGAGCCAGAGGTTTAATATTTTGCATTTACTATAAGCTTATGGTCCTTTACCAAGTTTGTTTAAATGGTGACCCTGTGGTCACATTTGGCCCCGCACCAGAGGTCACATGTTTTACATACGACTTAATTTTTGTATAGGGAAAAACTTTTAAAATATCTTCTCTGAAACTGTCTTGAGAAGAAGATTTTTTAAGGTTTCGACCATATATGGCGGCCATCTTGGAGGCTGCGCTGACCTAATTTTAACAATCTAAAAACTATTCACCTAATGATGATGCATGTGAAGTTTGGTCAAAATTGGTCAAGCAGTTTCTGAGGAGAAGTCGTTTGAAGCAAAAGTTAACAACGATGGACGAAGAGTGATCCCAATAGATCACCTTCACCTTGAGCCTTCGGCTCAGGTGATCTAAAAACGTCAATGTAAAATTTTAATGTAAATTAACAAAGTGTAAAAAGTAGGTCAAGGTCAATTATATTAACCTATTTGGGTAGGACCATATTGCTGTCATATAGAGGTAGTGTGTATGAAGTTTAAAAGCTGTACTGCTTCTGGTATCAGAGTAATGGACATAATAAAAAACTGTAAAACTTGAATGTAAATTAACTGTGTAAAAAGTAGGTCAAGGTAATTTATATTGACCTGATTTGTGTAGGAACATATTGCTGTCATACAAATGTAAGTGTGTATGAAGTTTGGAAACTATATGACTTTTGGTATCTGAGAAACTGAGTTAATAAAAAACTTGAATGTAAAAATTAGACATTAAAATGCATGACATATATGAAAAGTGTGAAATATTACTTCTTCCTTCACTGCCGTGTAGGGCCTCGTAAAAAACGGCAGATTTGTTTGAAGAAAATAAAAGAAATCCTACTAATAGATTTGTTGAAATTTCTGTCTTGTCAGCAACAATTGTGTACTAATGAAATAAAAAAATATGTTGCGGTACTTATTTTCGAGAAAAAAACGGCAATCATAACCCTGAAATTACTGAAAATGTATGGGTTTTGGAGAAAAAAGCAGACTTGGTCTTTAACTGTTAACATCTTCATACCCGATGTTTTTTTATTTAAATGTAAAAATTATAGTTCACAATCATTAAAGAAACTAACGCGCCATATAACAGCGAACTTTTATTACCATTTAACAAAACTCTTTCCAGGTGTTCAGGTCATCTAATAATGTTTATGTGCTGATTAAAAGTATAGGTTTATGAATTACGAGTTGGTATTCTCGAAATATATAAGTTATATATATATATATGTCGTCATCAGTAGGTTTAGAAAAGGTGCACACGTTTAAAAAAATTGGGTGTTGTTAGCAGGATATCTATTTAGTCAGTAATATTTTATCTTTTAAGTTAGCGCTTACATTTTGGACGGGCAGTAATGCGCTGAGTTTGAAAGCAGTATAACGGCTAAACACAATAATTCTCTTAATTTTCTTCATATATATAATGATTATACTTGATTTTAGTTAATCAACAAATGTCTTCAATATCTAGACAGTTAAAAGGATTAATAGTGATGAAAACTAGTGAAAATACATAACATTTTGAATTATATTATCTGTGTACACTCGCTCTTTGCGAAACAGAAGCACATAAACAACTGTGGAAAATGTCCTTAACCCCTAACCCGCTAAGCACGACTATAATAGCCTTTGCATCCATTGTAAACCCGCTGGCTGTTGCAGGCTGATCAGGCTGCTGATCAGTCATTTTCCCCAATACACCCCTTTGTCACATAAATGGAATAATCTTAATTCAAAGAAAGAACAGTCCATTATATTATTACCGTATTTTACCTTGTATAGTACGCAGTTTTTTTACCACTTTTACGGTTTCCGAAAGGGGGGTGCGTACAATATAAGGAAACAATAAAAAGAACTTTTTTTTTTCTTGCAGAAAATCGATGTCTGGCCCTGGGAAGAAAAACCTTGACGACGAACAGACATCGAGACAGAAAATTGTGAATACCGATAATACACAATTTTTTTTGTAATTTACTCGCTTCATATAAGTAATATATTGACTTAATTCGAATTATAAATGAATAAAGTGTATTATGATGCTTGTTTTTGTATAAATGTTTGCATGTTTGTTGTAAAACTTCAATAAATTGTGTGAAAAATCGTCCTTCCATTTTGTTGTTTATATCGCGTGACGTAATATCACGTGACTTCCAGCTGTTTAGACTTTAGACTGGTACATGGAGTATTGTTACAGTTCTATTCTATTCTAATATTTATAGGATTTTATTTAATATTTTATAAAAATTAATGAAGTTTTTGCTTTATTTTGAAATACATATATTTTAGACGGCGTAGAAAGGCAGAATCACCCTACTTTGAAATGGCAATTATTCAATAATGCTTGTGAAAACATGCTTACCGGTACGCATTTGATGATTGATAATTGGGTCAAACAATATCGCACCTCGGCTGCAGTACAGACACATTATAAACACGGGTAGAATGGGTATTTCTATTTTTATAATCCTTTGAAGTTGCCGCGAGTATCGACTATTTCTGAGGATGCACTTTGACACGCCGTGTGACCTTTACCAGATTTAGCCACGGGGTACAGGTAACTGATCATGCGTTACACGTCTGATTCACTTATGATAAACTCTGGTTCCCGTGAATACACAATGTTAGTATAATCGGCGTAATGGATTACGGTAACCAACGACTTTGTTGCGTTTTAGTAGATGTAATTATCGGATTACGGACAATTATCTGCGGCATTATAATTGGCTCTTTGATCAGATGATACAAGATAGGTACTCCCCTGAAGATTGGCAATTAATGATTGAAGTAATTATATTTTCTTTTGTACGCTAATTTTCTCGATCGTAATTTTTTTTTTTTTTTTTTTTTTTTAACCTTTTATTTTCGTTGAATGGTTCATCTAGGAAAACATATATTTTGGATGCGTATTATACACGGAAACAACTTTTTTACCCCAGTTTTGACCTCTGAGAAGGGGGTGCGTATTATACACGGGTGCGTACTATACAAGGTAAAATACGGTATATGTAGCGGGTTAAGGGTTAACAGTGTGTGAATGATCAGAATATATGCCTTTTTATCCGATCAATTGTCATTTTCCCAATTTCTCAAGTCATTCTTAGTTTCAGCTGAGTCAGCTATTTTCAATATCCTCAACTATTCTTTCAGAAATTTTCTCAAATGTATATACATTTGTCAAAAATGTGGACTTTTTGTTTTAGTTTGTAATATAATCTTGAACCACTTAAAACATTTGCTGAAAATGGATGGGATATAAAGTCGTCTTAGTTGCCTTGCGTCTATTTCCCCAGGCAATACATCTGCAGTTATTGTCATTATCATTTTCAAAATACAACTATTTCATAAACTGAAAGTACAGGTTATATAGCTGAGCTGTTATTGAAAACAGCCGATTTCATGACCTACTTCGTAGCATGATCATTTTAGAAATACACTGAGCAAAGTGAAATTAAAGGAATAATGTAAAGAAAACTTCCTTGTCCTTGCTTGACTAAGATAAGATAAATTCTATTGAAACATATACCGTATTTCCCCTAATAAGAGCATGTCCCCTATTAAAACTGCCCCCCAACATTTTCCAAAAAATAAATAAATAAATAAATAAAAACAAAACATTTTCAATCTTTTCTATCCAAAATTTTATAAGAGCAGGGTGCTCTTGGCATTTTGGATTTTGCATAGTGTCTGGGCGCTTATATTAGGGTAAATACGGTAATATTACAAACATAAGCCCTCAGGAGATTTTGAACTGGCTAAATTTTAAACAGAAAATGGAATTCCATCACCAACAGTAATAGCAATAATTGGGAGATTTCAATGAAACTTTGTAGTCTAAGACTGAATATGTATCTGCCATATAAATATACTTTTTTAAATTAACAAAAGAAAGAAAGAAAAAAGACTGATGGCAAATACAATGAATACAAGAATAGATATTTTACTTTTTTAAAATTCTACAAATTCATAATGTCAAAAAGTTGCAATTTTATCTTAATCCAATCAAAAACATTAATATTGTTATTATAAAAAAATATTAAATAATATATTATTTGACATTTTCTATAATTCTGAATAGTTCACTAAATTGTAATATTTAATCCATGACAGTTTCATTTTCTATTTATGGGTTTAACGTGGCTTTTAGCAATCTTTCAGTCATATCACGATGGTGTCTACTGATACCGGGCTGAGTTAGGGGAACTATCACAGTCAATTTACATGTATAAGCAACAGCAAAAATAAATCATGAATGCATTTTTTAAAATGCTCAATAATGAAAACCAACACAAACACTGAAATGAATTTACATTTTTTTGAAATGAATTCCAATATGTTTAACCTATTCAGACAATCTCTATTATTATCCTTAGCAGACAATTGCTCCACTGACCGTGCCAAATGTTGAGATTGTTTAACACTGCATGAGTCTTCCCATTCTGTTATTTCACGTCCGTCAGATGGGGACGTAAACCGGGCGTTCCCGTGTATCGGTCTATCCTCCGAGCACGTTAAAGAACCATAGGAATCTATTCGATAATAAGAGTAGGGCACGGTTCCCGGATTCCTATGTATCCTTCCCCTCTCTATGGGGCGGCTCTAAATAACCTATACTGTGTTGATGAGCCATTAAACAACATTCAATTCAATTCATTCTGTTATTTAAATGTACCCATTCAGGAATAAGGTAATGTGCATTTAAATGAAAGCCGAGTTTCATTTGCATTCAAGAACGCAAATAAATGCATTTTAAACAAGTTATGCTTCGGACAAGAAAAGCAGGATGGACATCAGCGACTATATGCTCTCCCAAAACATTTTGGGAAGCATTTATAACATTGAAATAAAAACGTGATGAGAATGGAGTACAAATGGAACGAAAAATTAAAGCAAACGGAAAGCATTTTTGGGATACTTGACCTGGACTGGGTGTGAACTCGGTGGGACTATTTCTCATCTGAGAATTATGAGCATTTGCTTTTAAAAAGACACACAGCAATCTTGATTTTTTAAAAACTTGTGGCGTCACGTTTGTTTTTCTATTAATTTGCATTTGTCCAATCATTAATATTAATTATGAGAATAGTATAACGGAAATTATTTTTGCATATTTTTATCTGTTGATTATATTGCACCAATAAAATATTTAAAACAACAGTACTGGCGTCCGACCAGTTCCCGCCGCGTACCAGTTCCCGCCATGCGCATAATTAAGCATGAACGCGTTGGTATTTTTGCATCTATCTTGGAAGTTTGGTTCCACCCAAACAAAGACTCAAGAAAATAAAAACAACAACAATAAAACAAATTGAATCCAGAAGGGATCGCGGTAATAATCACTGTGATGCAGCCTCGTGGGTAAGATATTGTTTTGAAACACTTTGGTGCGCATGTTTTCATATATAAACGAAAATAGTAGTTTACACATATTTGATCATAATCATGCATCTATAATCATGTAGGTCTATGCTATAATTGAGCTGAGATAGTTATTGTTCTCTGACATTGCTCCAGATGTTACTAAAGAGTAACAGAAAACTCCATTAATGGTGTACTATCTACTGCTGATAAATCATGTATATCTAGCTGTCATGTAATTTAATTAGTTAATTAATTGACCCCATGTCTGATATTTATCTAATAATTTAAATATCTAATTTATTTAATATTAGTACATCTTTATTGGTGTTAATTGTTAATTGTTAAACAAATGATGTTCTCCGGTATGTACGGTACGGCACGGATTCTATTCATTATCTAATTACATCTGATATATCTATTACGTATATGCATGCTAATTGTCCTAATATACGATATAAAAAAAGGGCTATCTTTATATATATAGTATATACTGGTAATTTCTTTTAGTTTCGTTACACTAAGTTAAACTATTCATTTCTGCTTTCGGAATTCTCAGTACCACGCACCTGCTATTTCCGTTATATTTCGGTATGGTACGGTACTGTAAGGCTTTTACCCCAACCTTCATTTAGCTGTTAAAGGAATTGAACTGTGTGGGGGTGGGGGTGAGTAGGGGTGGACATGGTCCCAAACTACCTAAGGGTTGGTGGTGGGGGATGGTGGGGAGAACATGGTCCCAAACTACCTAAGATCGGTTCACGCCCTCGGCGCTCAATTATTACTTTCGTGGGTATAATTTATAAAAAGCCTGGTTACGCCCTTGATTATGCTCAGTAAAACTCCAGCGTGTTGAAAATGAAAATGTGTTGCTTGAATTGATGAATCTTGCCTTGAATTATTACTTACTCGTATTAACAAATAACCGCAAATGCACGCACGCACACAAATAAAATATAAACAAGAGGTCAATGACCTTGAAGCTCTACTGATTGATTTTGATTTCAGGAAGTAGTCGCTACAAACTTGTTTTTTGAAAATTTATTTTTAGCCGTGGCGGCCTTCTTGAATTTCCGGCCGACCTGATATTTTGCTAGAATCAATTAGACATCAAGAGCAACATTCCTGTGAAGTTCATGAAAATCTGTCAAGTAGTTTCAGAGGAGAAGTCGCTACAAGTTTTCATTATATAATTCTATGTAAACAAAGATGGCCGCTGACAGCCATGTTTAACATCTAATCAAAATGATTTTTGACAAGGACCAACATCATGTAATGCTGATCATTTTAGAAAAAGTCCCATATCAATATCACTTATAGTTTTCAAGAAGTAGTCGCTACAAACTTGCATTTTGAAAATCTATTTTTAGCCATGGCGGCCATCTTGAATTTCCGGCCGACCTGAAATTTTGCTAGGATCAATTAGACATAAGAGCAACATTTCTGTGAAGTTTCATGAAAATCCGTCAAGTAGTTTCAGAGGAGTAGTCGCTACAAGTTTTCATTATATAACTATATGTAAACAAAGATGGCCACTGGCAGCCATGTTTAATGTCGAATCAAAATAATGTTCGACTCGGATAACCATCATGTCATGCTGATCATTTTAGAAAAAGTCCCATATCAATATCACTTATAGTTTTCAAGAAGTAGTCGCTACAAACTTGTATTTTGAAAATCTATTTTTAGCCATGGCGGCCATCTTGAATTTCCGGCCGACCTGAAATTTTGCTAGGATCAATTAGACATCAAGAGCAACATTTCTGTGAAGTTTCATGAAAATCCGTCAAGTAGTTTCAGAGGAGTAGTCGCTACAAGTTTTCATTATATAACTATATGTAAACAAAGATGGCCACTGGCAGCCATGTTTAATGTCGAATCAAAATAATGTTCGACTCGGATAACCATCATGTCATGCTGATCATTTTAGAAAAAGTCCCATATCAATATCACTATAGTTTTCAAGAAGTAGTCGCTACAAACTTATTTTTTAAAAAATCTATTTTTAACTGTGGCAGCCATCTTGAATTTCTGGCCAATCTGAAATTTTGCTAGGATCAATTAGACATTAAGAGCAACATTCCTGTAAAGTTTCATGAAAATCCGCCAAGTAGTTTCAGAGGAGTAGTCGCTACAAGTTTTTACTATATAACTCTATGTAAACAAAGATGGCCGCTGGCAGCCACGTTTAACGTCGAATCAAAACGATTTTTGATAAGGACCAACATCATGTCATGCTGATCATTTTAGAAAAAGTCCCATATCAATATCACTTATAGTTTTCAAGAAGTAGTCGCTACAAACTTGTATTTTGAAAATCTATTTTTAGCCATGGCGGCCATCTTGAATTTCCGGCCGACCTGAAATTTTGCTAGTATCAATTAGACATCAAGAGCAACATTTCTGTGAAGTTTCATGAAAATCCGTCAAGTAGTTTCAGAGGAGTAGTCGCTACAAGTTTTCATTATATAACTATATGTAAACAAAGATGGCCACTGGCAGCCATGTTTAATGTCGAATCAAAATAATGTTCGACTCGGATAACCATCATGTCATGCTGATCATTTTAGAAAAAGTCCCATATCAATATCACTATAGTTTTCAAGAAGTAGTCGCTACAAACTTATTTTTTAAAAAATCTATTTTTAACTGTGGCAGCCATCTTGAATTTCTGGCCGATCTGAAATTTTGCTAGGATCAATTAGACATTAAGAGCAACATTCCTGTAAAGTTTCATGAAAATCCGCCAAGTAGTTTCAGAGGAGTAGTCGCTACAAGTTTTTACTATATAACTCTATGTAAACAAAGATAGCCGCTGGCAGCCATGTTTAACGTCAAATCAAAACGATTTTCGACAAGGACCAACATCATGTCATGCTGATCATTTTAGAAAAAGTCCCATATCAATATCACTTATAGTTTTCAAGAAGTAGTCGCTACAAACTTGAATTTAAAAAATCTATTTTTAGCTTTGACGGCCATCTTGGATTTCACATCAACATAAATTTTTGCTAGGATCAACTAGACTTCATGGGCAACATTTCTGTAAAGTTTAATGAATATCCATCCAGTAGTTTCAGAGGAGTAGTCGCTACAAATAACAGTTAACGGACGGACGGACGGACGGACAGACGGACGACGGACGCCGCACCACGGCATAAGCTCTGCTGATCTCTGATCAGTAGAGCTAAAAATAGAATAAAACTTGCATCTTGACTAAATTGACACATATGTTGAAGTTTATTTTTGATAAAGCAGGGGTTTAAAATTCCACTCGCCCGCTCGCATTGGCGAGTGCAAGCTGCCTGCGGACAAGTAACATTTGGCGTCTGGTCGTCCGACAGGGCGAGTGACTTTTTGCACTATAAAAATTATGTTAAACTATCGTTCAAACACGATGTTGCAATATTTGCAAGATTTCAAATCTGGATCATTTCCGATGCGTAATTTTGTTCCGTATTGTCGTTTGCAGGACCCAGATTAACAGGTGTTTGTTTGTTACCAGGTAACCCACGCGTCATATAGAATGTGATTCAATTCACGCTAAAATCAATTGGAGTGTGATGCAATATATCGCTAACCGGTGAGACTGTGTTTTTTTTTATATCGAAACCGTAAACATGGCGGGTAAACAAACAGACATCAGGTCGCTGTTCGGAAAGTCTGCGTCAGCGACTGCAAGCGGATTCGGCCTGAGTGTCGGCGAATCAGAATGGGTATGGCTGAACAACAAGCGTATATAGTTCCCAACCGCTATTAATTAGTTCTGGTCAAATGGAGACAAAATACTAAAGAGAAGTTCGGCAGAATATTGTTGTTGTTGTTGTTGTAGAAGTTAATTCTCCACGCTTATTTCTTTTGCCCACTCCCAGATGAATGTCTGCGTGGAAGGGAATAAATCTTAATGACAGTTGCCTGCGACAGTGTACGAGGACAGGTTGCAGACCATAATATTAAATGTGTTGTTAGATAATATGGCGTTTTCTTTATTTGAATAACAACAAAATATCCACATACTGCCTGTCAGCTACTACAGTGTCTGTGAGTACACAAATGTAATTATTGTAGCTTACTACAGTGGTAAAAGTAATGTTCAGGTTATATGCTGCAGGGCGAGTGGTAAATTGGTAAGGGCGAGTAGCTTTTTGCTTCCACTAGTCCTGCAGGGCGAGTGTTTTTTTCCTAATTTTTACACCCCAGACTAGTGAGTGTAAAGCATTAACATTAGCACCTCCGTTTATTATCCAGTATCATTTTGAGTTTAAACCATCTTGCATATAAATAAAAACAAATTTGAACTAGTCTAATAATTAATATTTATTATTGTAAACAAAATTATACAACTTACGCAGAAAAACTCACAGGACATCGCTAGTTGTCGTGTATACATTCCTTTGATGTTTTTCTTTTCATTTTAAAATATTTCTTTGCCTTTCAGGGGCGTAGCCAGCGATACGCACTTACGCACATGCGCAACATCGATTTGAAAAGTAAAAAAATAATTATGGCCAAAAATGGCATAAAAATCGAAGGCTAACTTAACTCCTGACAAGATTTGCTAAGGCTCGCACGATAAAACGGTAGCATGCCACCTCTGATGTCATTTATTGCGTATATGAACTATTAACCGCTTGCACTGAATGTACTCGCTAAATCGTCTGTTGTCTCCGAATTATGCAAATCTTATAACTTAGTTTACGTATTGCAATCAGTAATGAGTTGTTTAACTAAATCTGTTTATATATAATGCGAATGAGGTCAAACAACAGATCAAATAGAGACGGCGGGAACTGGTCGCCAGGTGGACAAATACGGCCGCTACGAATGGTATTATTTGCCTAGAGACTGTGAAGTAAGTTATAGTCTGTTATTTTTATCTGACATGGTCAGGATGATGACTTCAACATATCAAGTTGTATTTTTACTCCGTTCGTTAAAAAAATACAAGAAATAGACAAAAAAACGGCGGAAACTGGTCTGACGCCAGTAGAATAATAATACAAATGAAAACTCAAAATTTTATTTAACTATTTGCAATACTGCATATTAACTAAATTGGTATGCTAATTTTAATGCTTGGAAAAAACTTCAAGCTTGCCCGGGTGTCCATTTAAGAAACTGAGAAGAACTTCAATGCCAAAAAGGTACAAATTAACAGGCCTGTAATCACATACAGAAATCTGCATGTTAAAGGGACACATGGCAATCTTTAAGTCTTTATCAAGTATTAAAATTAACCTCTCAATTTATTAATCCAGTATCCTTTGACGTTAAATCTTCTTGCATATATTTTAAATACAATTTTAAGTTTTCAACTTTTCTTCTTTATTCTACCATAGGTTGGGATATATAATTGGTGAAATGTAATCAGCAGTTAGTAATATGCAAGAACAATTTGCTTTATACTATTCTTATAATTATTTTTAATAATTATAAACAAATGCAATGTATGCAAAATAACAAACGGGACGCCACAAGTTTTTAAAACATCAAGATTGCCATGTGTCCCTTTAAATGCAGTCAAATGTAAATAAATATTTCCTTGTAGGCCTAGTTTAAAGAACGGCTATTGTATCTGGATAACTTCAAGTAAGCCGACAACAACAACCCTCTAGACCATCCATCAATCTGATGTCAACCGGGATGTGGTCCATAATTTACATTATTCAAATTTTTATCATCTTATAATACTTTACAAACAAATAATTCACCTGTGACTGTATATAAACATTCCTAGAAATGAGCATAACATGATAATTAGCTCTAACCTCCTTCTTAGAAGTATGTTATTTTGATAGATCATTGAGGTTGCAATAGTAATGCTGAATATTGTAAGTTCATTGCACTATATATATCTGCCCTTCCAGGTACACTCGGCAACCTTGTATGTTATTTTGACAGATCATTGAGGTTGGAATAGTAATGCTGAATATTGTAAGTTCATTGCACTATATATATCTGCCCTTCCAGGGACACTCGGCAACCTTGAAGTGTTTATCAAACACTGACATTAGTATTTCGACTTATTTATCCTGAGTATCATTTTGACTTGAAACCTGCTTGCATACAATTAAATAAAATACGTCAGTCTCCTTGTTATTGTCTTCTTCTACCATAGGTTGTATTGGTGTAATCACGTAATATAATCAACAGTTAATAATATGCAAAAGCAATTCTTATAATTAATAGTAATACTTGAACACTACATGCAAGTTATGTAGAATAACTAAGGCCGTAATAAATTAATTGCTACATTTATGCTGCCCCGGTAATTTTTATTTCTTCAAACAAATTTTTTTTAAAAAATTAAGGCCTTAAAAAATTAATTACCTGGTTCTCAGGCCCGCCCGCATGTCTTTTTTTGGTGCCGCATTGCCGATTTTATCTCAAAAGTAATAAAATAAAAAATTGGAATGCACTACCGAAATTTCGAGAAAAAAGTTCCGCATCCAAGTTCGTTCCGGTTTTTACATGCAACTACCTCAGGGGAATCCCCTTGTGGGTAGACTGGTGCGCGGCCGACTACCTGCCGCTCTGCTCGCTAGCTTGTGAGTGTTGCAGTCGTACAGGTACCAATCTAGGAGAGTCAGACGCTTGAGACGCTTGGAACTTGTAGGTGCTACAGAACAGGCGATTTATTCAAGCGTCTAATCGACAAAGTCTCACAACAACATGCAATAATGGCGGTGTCATCGAGTCGATTGAAGTTCATGCGTGATCTAACACAAATATACGGACTTATTGTGATTGAAAGAAGCACTAGTCGGGAAGATATGATAAGGTAATGATCGACAATAGAGATGAGCTGATCCAACTGGTTATTGCAAATGTATTTCGAGATATTTTGCATCAATACATGTATTGGAATTAAAGTTTGGATAAAAACAAAAAAGCCCGCGTGTCTGTTGACCACTGTAAAATTGTAAAAAAAAAATGCGCCCGCCCGCATCTCTTCTCAGAAAAAGTGGCCTGAGAACCAGGTAATTAATTTTTGAGGCCTAATAAAAATAATTTCTGAAAGTATGCAACACAATTAAAAATATGTTTTCAATCTTGGAAGTACTCAGTAGTTTTGCCTTGTACCGAGGCCATCTTCCATTTGTCATATAAAATAAAATAAAAAATAAAAAAAGTTCACCCCCAGCCCCTATTTTGAAATAAATTTGGATGAGAAACTAGCAATTAATTTATTATGGCTACCGGTAGTGGGAATAGAATTTGAAAATAGCATGCAACTAATTAACAAGACCTCAGACTGCGGGTGTCTCGACCTCGGACTGAGGGTGTCTCGCCCACCGCAGCAACCGGCATATAAGTATTTTATTAAAATTTGTGCTTAAATGATGACCAAGTATCAAACAAATAAAAGCGAGGTAATCATAAGAAGTTACTGCGGTTAAGTGGTTAAACCAGGGTGTAGTTTTGGGAAAATAATGCAAAATATGACATTGACCTTGGTATTTTTTGTCGTTCAGCGATGTCCACCAATGCCAACAATACATATGACCAAGTATCAAAGACATCAAGTGAGGCAATCACATAAAGTTAACAGAGGTTACCTAACCAAGGTTAGGTTACCTAACTGAGGTTAAATTTGGGGAAAATAACACAAAATATGACCTTGACCTTGGTATTTTTTGTCATCCGGTGATGTCCACCAATGCCAACAATACATATGACCAAGTATTAAAGACATAAAGTGAGACAATCACATAAAGTTAACCGAGGTTAAATTTGGAGAAAATAACGCAAAATATGACCTTGACCTTGGTAATTTTTGTCCTTCAATGATGTCCACCAATGCCAACAATACGTATGACCAAGTATCAAACAAAGAAATTAAAGTTATCAGAAAAAGTTAACTGAGGTTAACTTACCTAACCAAACTGATGTTTATGGTAAATAACGCAAAACATGACCTTGACCTTGGTATTTTATGTCGTTCAGCAATGTTCACCGATGCCAACAATACATATGACCAAGGTTAAATTAACTAACCAAGGTTAAGTTTGGGAAAAATAAGCAAAATATGACCTTGACCTTGGTAATTTTTGTCGTTGGGTGCAGTGATGTCCATCAATGCCAACAATACATATGACCAAGTATCAAACAAAGAAAATGAGGCAATCACATACAGTTAACTGAGGTTAAGTTACCTAACCAAGGTTAAGTTACCTAACCAAGGTTAAGTTTTGGGAAAATAATGCCAAATATGACCATGACCTTGGTATTTCTGGCATTACGTGATGTCCCTTGACCAACATCTGAGAAAGTTTCGAGCAGCGGTTGTTGAGATATAGTTGATTTAAAATGTGGCCGCCACCGGAAAAGTGACTGCTATGTCTCGCTCCCCACTATCGCGGGCGAGACAAAAATGTTATTTAAAGTGAACTGCGTAAAATCGGGAATTAAATACATCAGGTCTAAATGACAGTCTCACATAATTAAATCACAAAATGTTAATGACAGTCACTTTGGCTGAAGGAAAAACAAGAGGTCAATGACCTTGAAGCTCTACTGATTGATTTTGATTTCAGGAAGTAGTCGCTACAATTTTTTTTTTTAAATTATTTTTAGCCGTGGCGGCTATCTTGAATTTAGGGCTGACCTGAAATTTTGCTAGGATCAATTAGACATCAAGAGCAACATTCCTGTGAAGTTTCATGAAAATCTGTCAAGTAGTTTCAGAGGAGTAGTCGCTACAAGTTTTCATTATATAACTCTATGTAAACAAAGAGGGCCGAAAGCCATGTTTAACATCGAATCAAACCGATTTTGACAAGGACCAACATCATGTCATGCTGATCATTTTAGAAAAAGTCCCATATCAATATCACTTATAGTTTTCAAGAAGTAGTCGCTACAAACTTGTATTTTGAAAATCTATTTTTAGCCATGGCGGCCATCTTGAATTTCAGGCCAACCTGAAATTTTGCTAGGATCAATTAGACATTAAGAGCAACATTCCTGTAAAGTTTCATGAAAATCTGCCAAGTGGTTTCAGAGGAGTAGTCGCTACAAGTTTTTACTATATAATTCTATGTAAACAAAGATGGCCACTGACAGCCATGTTTAACCTCGAATCAAAACAATTTTTGACAAGGACCAACATCATGTCATGCTGATCATTTTAGAAAAAGTCCCATATCAATATCACTTATAGTTTCCAAGAAGTAGTCGCTACAAACTTGTATTCTAACAAGAGTTGCGCGCAACATGATGTCTCGCCTAAAGAAACATGTCCATCATACATGTTTCAAGCGACATTCATCTTGACAAAATCGAGGATTTATAGTCAAGCAAGACTGTCAGTATATCGTACCGTAGCAATCGCAAAAGCAGAAACAAAACAAAAGTTCATCATTTATATAGGTCCTGCATTATTATCAGGAGTCAAACATTTAAAACTGAATGTGACAACATCATTACCGTAATTGATTAGTCAAAGTCTATAATGAACATTATGCAAAGTGCATGCCGGTACTCTAGACTATAGACTTAAAGATTGTTTTAAATCATAATTTTTGTTACAGTGTATTATAGGAAACTGTTAATGTTCCATCTATATTTATGAACTACTTCACCCTTAAATTGATAATTTTATACTTTATTATGTTTTAAATTAGGCCCCAAAGCCTGATGTACTCAGTTCCCTTTAATACCTGATAGCTATCTGCAAAAAATACACATAGGACTTGATGTAAAATTCAATAATTTGCCAATTTGTATTGTTTCAGGAACTGACATGTTAATTAATCTGCATGTTTTATCAAGAAATGTCAACTCATATTATAATTAATGTAATTCTGTTGCTGCTTTTAGCATGGCAGTATGTTACAATGGTAATGGCAAATTGTATACATTCATTCATTTCATTATCTTAAAGGGACATATGGCAATCTTGAAGTGTTTATGAAGCACTGCAATTATTGTTTCGATTTATATATATCCAGTATCATATTCACTTTAAATCTACTTGCATATAAATAAATTAAGTTTTCAATGTTTCTCACTGATTTTACCAAAAGTTAAAGATACATTATTAAAGTGCATTATTATCAACTGTTAATTATATGTAAAATAATTTACTTCATATTTATTTTAGTGTAATTAATATTAATGATTGAACAAATACAAGTTATGCAGAAAAACTAATGTGGCCTTGTGATTTTAAAACGTTCAGATTGTCATGTGTACCTTTAAGAGAATTTATAATACAGATAAACCTTACTGGAGTATCAAATTACCCAGCTGCAAGCAATAAATTAAACCCCAGTGATGTGGTGGCTGTATACTGTAATTGCTTCAATTATCACTTATCAGGGAAAATGTCAATATATATAATTAATGTAATACTGTTCTGTGTACTGCTATGAAAGATGCATTTTTACTCAATTGTTATTAATTCTTAAACTTCCGTAAATAGTAGCAATAACTGTTGCTTTTATCGAAGTTCATTTTCTGGCAGTCTGTTAGAATGGCAATTATATTTAACAGTCTCATCACCAAATGTTATCAAGACAGTATTTAAGGGAATTTGTAATATATTTTTTGAATTTAATAAATGAGTCAATAAGAAAAAGATTTGTTCTTTGTTTAAACATATTTTTATCCAGAATATTTACAACCTCATATATGTTACACTGATTGGAATTAAAGTAAAAAGTTAATTCCAAAGATGGACACTTTTGATAAATCTTTGCTGGAGTATCAAATTACCCAGCTTGTTGCAGTAGCTACATAAAAAAGATAATGCAATTAAGTTCCTGTCAAACCTTATAAAACTCACATGAAAATTGGAATGTTGTATGCATTTAAAATAGAATAAAGCTATACAGATTATGGCTGGACAAGAACAGTGAGTTTATGGCTGGACAAGAACAATGTCCAGTGAGTTTATATATGAGATTTTGAACACTGTACATTGCTGCAGTGCTGAGAAAACAATGTGAAATTTGGAGAATATACATTTATTAAAGTGACCCTGACCTTGACCAAGGGTCAGTTGGAGGGCTGGAAGTCGATTGGCTGGACAAGAACAATGTCCAGTGAGTTTATATATGAGATTTTGAACACTGTACATTGCTGCAGTGCTGCGAAAACAATGTGAATTTGGAGAATATACATTTATTAAAGTGACCCTGACCATGACCAAGGGTCAGTTGGAGGGCTGGAAGTCGCTGAAATAAGAAGAACAATGACCAGTGAGGTTATATATGAAATTTGAACACTCTACTCCAAAGAACAACAAAGTTATAATAATTTAACGCACTTTAACACATTTATTTGGAGACGGTAGATGCCTTTAAGAGGAAACTGACCTTGACACAGGGTCAGCTGGAGACTGATAGTTACTGGAAAAAGAAGAACAATAACCAGTGAAGTTATATATGAAATTTGAACACTCTACTCCAAAGGAGAAATAAGTTATAAGAACTTAACCGAAATGTTAACCGAAATGTTAACCGAAATGTTAACCGAAATGTTAACCAAAATCTTAACAAAAATGTTCAAAATTTTAACGCGGACATATTGTATTATAACTTTCTAGTTCTTGGGAGTAGAATGTTCAAATTTCATATATAACCTCCTGGTCATTGCCTGTCTTAATGCTAATAACTTCCAGCCCTGCAACTGACCGTGGGTCGGAGTCAAGGTCAGTAAAATACATGTACCGTTAATATTTATGTTAAAATTTGGTGACGGTACATGTATTTAAGTGACCTTGACTATGACCCACGGTCAGTTGCAGGGCTGGAAGTTATTGGCATTAAGACGGGCAATGAGCAGGCGGTTATATATGAAATTTGAACATTCTACTCCCAAGGACAAAAAAGTTTTAATACAATATGTTGACGCCGTCGAGCCCGCCAACATTAGCGGCACCTATAGTCTCGCATTTTTTCAAAAGGCGAGACAAAAATCTATTTTTAGCTTTGGTGGCCATCTTGGATTTCACATCAACATGAATTTTTGCTAGGATCAACTAGACTTCATGGGCAACATTTCTGTAAAGTTTCATGAATATCCATCTAGTAGTTTCAGAGGAGTAGTCGCTACAAATAAAAGTTTACGGACAGACGGACAGACAGACGGACAGACAGATGGACAGACAGACAGACGGACGCCACACCACGGCATAAGCTCTGCTGATCTCTGATCAGTCGAGCTAAAAATCACTAAACAAACCTGTCACACGTTATAAGTTGAACACCTCTTGCATAACCTGTTCATTATATTTAGAGGCTAAACAGGCTTAGTACAAACTTAAATGAAATGTTTTAACATCAGATTTCCACACATCTGTCATTGTAATAGGATAGAACATAACTGAAGTTTATTTATTATTCATTTCAATACTGCATTACTTAGTCAACAACTGTTGTACTTTTATGTCATGAATGGAAACAAGCAAATATCTTTATTGCATTTCTATGGGTGAAAGAATGGGCTTTCTTAGTGAAAGAATATTCATGATCGCTAAATATTAATAACTAATTCTGAACACAAAAATAAATCATACATAAACTGATTTAAAATGCAATAGATAGATTGTTTAACTGCTTGGATCAATTATGTTGGTGGTTATGTTATTACTAATACTGGTGCGGATCCCGGATTTAAGCTCGGTGGATGGTGAGTTGGGTTGGGTGAAATCTGAAGTGGCAGGCTAGTGGGGAATCAAAGATTTTTGTATCCTACATGACATTTAGAGAATTAAATCCAATAATGAACAGCTATGGACCTGGCCAACCCCATTCCCACTGTCCTTGTAATATACCAAATCAAAGGCAGGTTTAAATAAGTATTTTAAAAAGCAATCTCCGGCTAAACATCCGCAGCATTCTCAGCCTAAACATCATACAATACATCCACTTCAATCAGAAATGTGTCTTTTCCTAGAATGACAAAGCTATAATTTCCTGTATTCCTGGAAATCATGAACATTTCTACGATTATCTGTTCCAAGAAAACCTATACAGCCAGAGACTCAGCACAAACAAGCTTAATGTCTGTGGCAGTGAGAGTGAGTGGTGCACCAGATACAAACATGTGGCAGTGACTGGTGCCCCAGATACAAACTTGCAGCAGTGAGTGCCCCAGATACAAACTTGCAGCAGTGAGTGCCCCAGCTACACACATGCAGCAGGGAGTGCCCCAGATACACACATACAGCAGTGAGTGCCCCAGATACACACATGCAGCAGTGAGTGCCCCAGATACACACACGCAGCAGTGAGTACCCCAGACACTCACATGTGGCAGTGAGTGGTGCACCAGATACACACATGCAGCAGTGAGTGCCCCAGATACACACATGCAGCAGTGAGTGCCCCAGATACACATATGTGGCAGTGAGTGCCCCAGAAACACACATGTGGCAGTGACTGGTGCCCCAGATACACACATGCAGCAGTGAGTGCCCCAGATTCACACATGCAGCAGTCAGTGCCCCAGATACAAACATGAGGCAATGAGTGGTGCACCAGATACAAACAAGTGGTAGTGAGTGGTGCACCAGATACAAACATGCGGCAGTGACTGGTGCCCCAGATACACACATGCAGCAGTGAGTGTCCCAGATACAAACATAAGGTAGTGAGTGGTGCACCAGATACAAACATGTGGCAGTGACTGGTGCCCCAGATACACACATGCAGCAGTGAGTGCCCCAGATACAAACATGAGGCAGTGAGTGGTGCAACAGATACAAACATGTGGCAGTGAGTAGTGCACCAGATACAAACATGCAGCAGTGAGTGCTCGATACAAACATGGGCAGTAAGTGCACCAGGTACAAACATGTGGCAGTGAGTGGTGCACTAGCTAAAAACATGCATCAGTGAGTGCTCCAGATACATACATGAGGCAGTGAGTGCCCCACAGACACAAATGTGGCAGTGAGTGGTGCACCAGATACAAACATGTGGCAGTGAGTGGTGCATCATATACAAACATGCAGCAATGAGTGGTGCACCAGATACAAACATGCAACAGTGAGTGGTGCACCAGATACAAACATGCAGCAGTGAGTGCCCAGATACAAACATGCAGCAGTGAGTGTGCACCAAATACAAACATGTGGCAGTGAGTGCCCCAGATGCAAACATTTGGCTGTGAGTGGTGCCCCAGATGCAAACGTGGCAGTGAGTTCCCCAGATACATACAAGCGGCAGTGAGTGGTGCCCCAGATACAAACATGTGGCAGTAAGTGGTGCACCAGATACAAACATGTGGACATAAATGGTGCCCCAGATACAAACATGCGACAGTGAGATAGATAAGATACAGCTCCAGATACAAACACATAGGTTGTAAGTGCCCCAGATACAAACATGTGGCACTTAGTGCCTCAGATACAAACATGAGGCACTGAGTGCCTCAGATACAAACATGTGGCAGTGAGTGCCCAGATACAAACATGTGGCACTGAGTGCCCCAGATACAAACATGTGACAGTGAGTGCCCACCTATAAACATGTGGCACAGAGTGTCCCAGATACAAACACATGGCACTGAGTGCCCCAGATACAAACATGTGGCAGTGAGTGCCCCTCCTACAAACATGTGATAATTAGAGGATGTTTTTAGTAAAAACAGATGTCTCCCCCGAGTGGGGAAAGGACAATAAATCCACCAAAAATCATTTGACTGAAACACGAAGATGATATGTGCAACTAGGCTTGTTACTTATCATCCCTACTAAGTTGTGTATTAAAGCCTTTAAGGGGCCATAACTCAAAATACATATATACGGAACACGACACCAATATGTGCAACGAAGCTTGGTACAGATCATCCTTGCAAAGTTTCACTGCAATCCAGCCAGGGGTTCAGGAGAACTAGTCCAACCAAAGTTTCTGTACAAGGGGCTGGAACATGGCGAAGATATGGGCAATTAGGCTTGATACTGATCATCCCTTTAAGGTTTCGTTGAAATCAGGCCAGGGGTTCAAGAGAAATAATCCGGACAAAGTTTGTGTATAAGGGGCCATATCTGCGCCAAAAATCATTTGACCGGAACATGGCAATGATATGCACAACTAGACTTGATACTGATCATCCCTGCCAAGTTCCTCTGAAATCTGGCCAATTGAGTTCAGAAGAACGTTAAACTCCATATGCGCAACTAGGCTTGGTAGTGATCGTCCTTGCCAAGTTTCGTTGAAATCTTGCCAGTGATTCAGGAGAACTAGTTCAGACAGAGTTCGTGACATACAGACAACAGACAGACGACAGACAACAGACAGCACAAAAACAATATGTCTCCCCACCCACTTCATGGGGGGAGACACAATGAGTGCCCCAGATACAAACATAAGACAATGAGTGCCCAAGATACAAACATGAGGTAGTGAGTTCCCCAGATACAAACATGTGGCAGTGAGTGCCCCAGATACAAACATGAGGCAGTGAATGCCCCAGATACAAACATGTGGCACTCAGTGCCCAACATACACACATGTAGCACAATATGTTACTGAATGGGACGAGACGCGATAAACATGTGTTACGGGACGGGACGCGACATGACCAGATACAAACATGAGGCAATGAGTGACAAAGATACAAACATAAGGCAATGAGTGCAAGAGATACAAACATGAGGCGATGAGTGTCAAAGATACACACATGAGGTAGTGAGTGTCCCACATACAAACATGTGGTAGTGATTGCCCCAGATACAAACACGTGGCAGTGAGTGTCCCAAATACAAACATGTGGCACTCAGTGCCCAACATACACACACATGTAGCACTGAGTGTCTCATATACTAACATGTGGCAGTGCATGTGAGTGTCCCAGATATAAACACGTGATAGTAAGTGCCCCATATACAAACATGTGACACTCAATGACAAACATACAGACATGTAGCACCGAGTGTCCAATATACAAACATGTGATAGTGAGTGCCACAAATACAAACTGCAGTGAGTGCCCCAGATACCATGCTGGTCATTTTAGAAAAAAGTCCCATATCAGTATCTCTTACAGTTTTCACGAAGTAGTCACTACAAACTAGTTTTTTAAAAATCTATTTTTAGCTGTCGTGGCCATCTTGAATTTCTGGCATACCTTAAATTTTGCTAGTATCAACTAGATATCAAGAGCAACATTCCTGTTAAGTAGTTTCAGAGGAGTAGTCGTTACAAGTTTTTAATATGTAACTCTTATGTGTTTTTAGTTTTTAATACATAACTCTATGTAAAGACACATGGCCGCTGGCAGCCATGTTTAATGACGAATCAAAATAATTTTCGACAAGGACCAACACCATGTCATGCTGATCATTTTAATCCCATATCAATATCACTTATAGCTTTCAAGAAGTAGTCCCTATAAACTTGTTTTTTAAATATCTATTTTTAGCCGTGGTGACCATCTTGAATTTCCGGCCAGCCTGAAAAGTTTGCTAGGATCAACTAGGCATCAAGAGCAACATTCCTGTGAAGTTTCATGAAATTCCATCCAGTAGTTTCAGATTAGTAGTCGCTACAAGTTTCTATTATATAACTCTATGTAAACAAAGATGGCCGATGGCGGTCATGTTTAATGTCGATTCAAAAACAATTTTCGACAAGGATCAACACCATGTCATGTTTTTACTATATAACTCTATCTAAACAAAGATGGCTGCTGGCAGCCATGTTTAACATGGCTGCTGGCAGCCATGTTTGACGTTGTTTTAAACCAATTTTCGACTAGGACCAATACCATGTCATGCTGATCATTTTAGAAAAAGTCCCATTTCAATATCACTTACAGTTTTCAAGAAGTAGTCACTACAAACTTATTTTTAAAAAATCTATTTTTAGCTTTGGTGGCCAAATTTTGCTAGGATCAACTAGACATCAAGAGCAACATTGCTGTGAAGTTTCATAACAATCCGTTGAGTAGTTTCAGAGGAGTCGTCGCTACAAGTTTCTATTATATAAATTAACTCTATGTAAACAAAGATTGCCGCTGGCAGCCATGTTTAATGTAGAATCAAAAGAATGTTCAACAAGGACCAACATCATGTCATGCTGATCATTTTAGAAAAAGTCCCATATCAATATCACTGATAGTTTTCAAGAAGTAATCGCTACAAACTTGTTTATTAAAAATCTATTTTTAGCCGTGGTGACGATCTTGATTTTCCGGCCAGCCTGTAATTTTGCTAGGATCAACTAGACGTCTAAAAAGAGCAATATTCCTGTGACGTTTCATGAAAATCCGTCAAGTAGTTTCAGAGGAGTAGTCGATACAAGTTTCTATTATATAACTCTATGTAAACAAAGATGGTGGTAAGTGTCCCAGATATAAATGTCATGTGGCAGTGAGTGTCCCAGATACAAATGTCATGTGTTAGTGAGTGTCCCAGATACAAAGGTCATGTGTCAGTGAGTGTCCCAGATACAAAGGTCATGTGTCAGTGAGTGTCCCAGATACAAATGGCATGTGGCAGTGAGTGTCCCATATACAAATGTCATGTGGCAGTGAGTGCCCCAGATACAACTTGCATATGGCAGTGAGTGTCCCAGATACAAATGTCATGTGGCAGTGAGTACCCCATATACAAATTTCATATGGTGGTAAGTGTCCCGGATACAAATGTCATATGGCAGTGAGTGTCCCAGATACAAAGGTCATGTGGCAGTGTGTGTCTCAGATACAAATGTCATGTGGCAGTGAGTGTCCCAGATACAAATGTCATATGGTGGTAAGTGTCCCAGATACAAATGTCATATGGCAGTGAGTGTCCCAGACAAAGGTCATGTGGCAGTGAGTGTCCCAGATACAAAGGTCATGTGTCACTGAGTGTCCCAGATACAAATGGCATGTCAGTAAGTGTCCCAGATACAAATGTCATGTGGCAGTGAGTACCCCATATACAAATGTCATATGGTGGTAAGTGTTCCAGATACAAATGTCATATGGCAGTGAGTGTCCCAGATACAAATGTCATATGGCAGTGTGTGTTCCAGACAAAGGTCATGTGGCAGTGAGTGCCCCAGATACAAATGACATATGGCAGTGTGTGTCCCAGATACAAAGGTCATGTGTCAGTGAGTGTCCCAGATACAAATGTCATATGGCAGTGTGTGTCCCAGATACAAAGGTCATGTGTCAGTGAGTGTCCCAGATACAAATGTCATATGGCAGTGTGTGTCCCAGATACAAATGTCATATGGCAGTGAGTGTCCCAGATACAAAGGTCATGTGGCAGTGAGTGTCCCAGATACAACTGTCATGTGGCAGTGAGTGTCACAGATACAAATTTCATGTGGCAGTGAGTGTTTCAGATACAAAGGTCATGTGCCAGTGTGTGTCCAAGATACAAATGTCATGTGGCAATGAGTACCCCATATACAAATGTCATACGGTGGTAAGTGTCCCAGATACAAAGGTCATGTGGCAGTGAGTGTCCCAGATACAAAGGTCATGTGACAGTCAGTGTCCCATATACAAATGTCATGTGGTAGTGAGTACCCCCATATACAAATGTCATGTGGTAGGGAGTGTCCCAGATACAAATGTCATGTGGCAGTGAGTACCCCCATATACAAATGCCATGTGGGAGGGAGTGTCCCAGATACAAATGTCATGTGTAAGTGAGTGTCCCAGATACAAAATGTGGTACGTGATGTTACAGTGATGTATAACAAAATTGGCAGGTTGTGTGTGTGGGTTCCTTCTCTCGTTAAGGGTTTGTTTGTCTGTATTGTTTGTATGATGTTTTACATCATTTCCAACACATGTATAAGGTTATATATGACTGTCAATTTTGTTGTGGTGGAGGCAGACCACCAACTTTTCCTGGGTAGAACCAGTATGCCATCTGTAAGAATCGACTCTTCCTCACTTACAAGTCGAGCTCCCAGTAGGATTCAAACCCATAGCGGTGAGAGGCGAGAAGGTTTGCAACCCCTCAGCCACGAAGATGCACTCTCATTAAGGGCAATGCACAGATGGTGGATGTTGTATGTACTTTCGCAGTTATCACGCAGAATAAGTAACTCTTTACAGATGAAAAGTATGGACACTCCTATACTACAATATGTCACGCTTTTCAAACTTAAAGGACACATGGCAATCTTGAAGCTTTTATCAAGCATGAAAATTAGTGTATCGATTTATTAATCCAGTGTCGTTGACTTTATTTCTGCTTGCATATAATTAAATACATGTGAGTTCAATTCTTCTGTTTATTCTACCATAGGCATAAATAGATTACTAATGTGCAATACAATCCCTTGTTAGTAATATTACAAAACAATTTGCTTTATTCTATTCAATTTGCTTTATTCTATTCAGAGTAATTAATATTAATGATTGAATCAATGCAGGTTATGTGAAAAACATTGGGATGCTGCAAATTTTTCAAAATAACAAGATTGCCGCTAGTCCCTTTAAATTTACAACAAAATAATAATTGCAAGACTTCTCTAAACATCTCTAAATAACTTGTGAACTGTAACGTTTTGTCTGAACATATTGAATTTCGCTTTTTTATGACTTGTAACATTACATAATACAATGTATTGGAAAAAATATATAATTCCCTAGTATATATGGTTTCAAATTTTTCCTATATTATGAGTTAGAATTTTGGGGAATTTCCCAGAAAAATGCCAGGTGAAGCACTTCCTTGTTCTGTTAAATATATATACAAAGGAAATCGTAATAACATGACGGGTCCATGCACATTGTTGTAACAAAATATAAATATAGCAAAAGATATAACAGTGTTGCGATGAACCCTTAATCCAGTTTTGACTTCCTCAGTTGAAAAACACTTAATCTCATAACTCCCTCTTGATCCAACAGCATATTATCAATGTTGCACTTTTCAAATTCTCCAAATATAAATGCACTTATGTATAGTTTTAAATTAATGTATACCTTTTTTTTTTAACCAATCATATATACCTGGGTCAAGAATTTCTGCCCATCTTGTGCACATTTCTACAGTAGCAGAAACGTGAGTTAAGGATTCTATGTCTGCATTTTTCAGTGTCTAGTATGTTGTTTTAAACACCAGAAGTAAATGGCTTTTAACACAACATAAACACCAAAAAATGTGAGTCCATTCTTACACATTGGATGTATGTACAGTAGCTCCTCTGCCTTGTTGAAAAGTGAAGTTTATTCGAGAAAAAAGTTATTGTTTGCTTGATAAAACGATATTTAAAAAAAAATGCTCGTGCCGAAGCAAAGGTGGAGCGGAAAAATTAGACTGCAGTGCTGAACTCAGTAATAGCTTTGTCCAAAAAAACACAAGGAACGTGGCAATTCCACAAAACTTAGGTTTTCCATAAGTTACCTACAAAGGTTTGTTCCAATATTTCTTTCCATATAACCTATCTACACACAAAGTTTTATTCCAATATCTCAAAACCATTCTAATTTAAGTAACAGCGACCTGGACTTTGACCCAGTGACCTCAAATGCAATCCCAGGCTTCCTTTCCATACAAGCTACCTACGCAGCAAGTTGCATTCCAATATCTCATTTCTAACTACAGTTATAGCCAGGAAACCATTTATTTTTTATTTTTAGTAACAGTGTCCTTGACCTTGATCCCTGTGACCTCAAATGCAACCAAAAGCTTCCTTTCCATATAAGCTACCTACACATTTTGTACCAATATCTCATTCTTAACTAAAGTTATTGAGTGGATACCATTTTTCTATTTTTAGGAACAACCACCTTGACCTTGATCCCAGTGACCTCAAATGCAACCCAAAGCTTCCTTCCCATATAAACTACCTACACAGCAAGTTTCAATCCCATAACCTCATTCCTAACTAAAGTTAAACATTTTTTCTATTTTTAGTAACAGCTATCTTAACCTTGACCCCAGTGACCTTAAAAACAGTCCTGAGCTTCCTTTCCACATAAGCCACCTACACAACAAATTTTGTTCCAATATCTCATTCCTTTAATACTAAAGTTAATGAGTGGAAACCATGAGTTTGATGCCACCCACCTACCAAACAACAATCGCCAATCTAATAACCAAAGGAAAACCTAAAAATACTGTCTGAAACTCCAAACCATCCGATAAAAATCATTAATTCAATTTTCAAAACAAGGCCCATCAATTGTAATTCTGTGTTTTCACAGTTCAAAGCTTTGTAAACGATCACATAAATAATTATTTTTTTGCTAAAACACAATTATAAGGAAGAAACATTTTCAATGAGACAAGTGTTATATTCATATCCAATAATGTCATATACACCTTACTATAATAGGTTATAGATATAAATTAGAATTTCAAAGAAATGATCAAACGCACAACTTATTTTTTAAAAATTAGGGAAAACACCAACTTTCATTTTCATAGATATTGCATCATTTGTACCAATATGAAAATAAGAGATTCAAAAACTTGTAAATCTCTCAACATGCAAGCTCAATGGTTGAACTATAAATCTATTTATGTAGGTGTTGCTTTGGGAAGACACTAGTAACCGATGTATTATTGTTGTCTGGCACCACTCCACACATGAAACAATACAGGGATGATGATGAAATATTGAAATAAACATGACAAAAATGACAAAATAAAAGGGAACTAGTAGGGATGTTACCCCTCTGCCTGGATAGCAGTGTCTATTCTTGTCCAGGAATCAAACAGGCACAAATAAGGCTTATATACATATTATACAAATATATAAACCAGTTTCAAGCGTTTTTATATCCTCTTCCCGGCGCCTTTAAAGGGACACACCACAATCTTCTTTTTTTTTAATAACTTGTGGCATCCTGTTAGTTTTTATTTAACATGGATTTGTTTAATCATTAATATTAAATATAAGAATACTATAAGAATTATATGCAAGCAGGTTAAAAGTCCAACTGATTATGGATTATTCTAACACACACGCACTATAAAGCCTAGTTTAAAATATCTCGTTATATTCAACGATATATCACTGTAACGTTTGCAGCGTTAGGAGAATAAGCAAGGCAATGCGAAAGATATCACTGTAACGTTTGCAACGTTAGGAGAGTAAGCAAAGCAATGCGAAATATTTGAGATGTGTGCGTTATTTTCACATTTTAGGGGTATTAGAATTAAGAAATAGAACATCATTTACGGTGAATTATCGTGTAATATATCACGGTTTGGAGTTCAATTGTAAACAATAATTTCACGAACCCGAACTTTAATGGTTGATAGAAACTTCAAGATGACAACCTTACGAAAACTAGAAGTATAACTGAAGGTGATGCATACCCTCCCCCACACCCACTCCCACACCTCCCCCACACCCACTCCACACCCACTTTGAAAGGCACATGAAAGTCATTGTACAATATTAAAGTGAAAAAATTCTAAGTTAAACAATATTAGTTATTTGGATTCTTGACAGGGGACATGGGCTCACATTCCCTGCCTGCAGGCAAGTATATTCACCCTCGCCTGACCTTGACAGGGGACATGGGCTCATCTTTCATGCCTGGCAAGTATATTCCACCTCGCCTGACCTTGACAGGGGACATGGGCTCATATTTCATGCCTGGCAAGTATATTCCCCCTCGCCCGACCTTGACAGGGGACATGGGCTCATCTTTCCTGCCTGGCAAGTATATTCCCTCTCACCTTCCCCGCCTGGCAAGGGGAAAGATACTTGCCAGGCAGGGAAAGTATTTAGCCATGTCCCCTGTCAAGAATCCAAATAACAAATTTGTCATAATTCAAAGTTGTTACTACTTATATTAAACAAGAGGTCAATGACCTTGAAGCTCTACTGATAGGTTTTTGATAGCTAGATCAGCATTCCTGTGAAGTTTCATGAAAATCCGTCAAGTAGTTTCAGAGGAGTAGTCTCTACAAGTTTTCATTATATAACTCTATGTAAACGAAGATGGCTGCTGGCGGCCATGTTTAAAGTCAAATCAAAATAATTTTTGACAAGGATCAACATCCTGTCAAACTGATCATTTTAGAAAAAGTCCCATATCAATATCACTTATAGTTTTCAAGAAGTTTCATGAAAATCCGTCGAGTAGTTACAGAGGAGTTGTCGCTACAAGTTTTTACTAGATAACTCTATGTAAACAAAGATGGCCGCTGACAGCCATGTTTAACATCGAATTAAAACGATTTTCGACAAGGACCAACATCATGTCATGCTGAACATTTCAGAAAAAGTCCCATATCAATATCACTTATAGTTTTCAAGAAGTAGTCGCTACAAACTTGTTTTTGAAAATCTATTTTTAGCCGTGGCGGCCATCTTGAATTTCCGGCCGACCTGAAGTTTTGCTAGGATCAATTGCCCATCAAGAGCAACATTCCTGTGAAGTTTCATGAAAATTGTTCGAGTCGTTTCAGAGGAGTAGTCGCTACAAGTTTTCATTATATAACTCTATGTAAACGAAGATGGCTGCTGGCGGCCATGTTTAACGTCAAATCAAAATAATTTTTGACAAGGATCAACATCATGTCATACTGATCATTTTAGAAAAAGTCTCAATATCAATATCACTTATAGTTTTCAAGAAGTTTCATGAAAATCCGTCGAGTAGTTACAGAGGAGTTGTCGCTACAAGTTTTTACTAGATAACTCTATGTAAACAAAGATGGCCGCTGACAGCCATGTTTAACATCGAATCAAAACGATTTTCGATAAGGACCAACATCATGTCATGCTGAACATTTTAGAAAAAGTCCCATATCAATATCACTTATAGTTTTCAAGAAGTAGTCGCTACAAACTTTACAAACAATACCCTAAACATTTTTTATTCATTTACAGTGTCATACATGTATACAGAAAAGCATAAATAATACTATTTCTGATCTGAGTATCAAAGAACAATCAAAACAATTACATGTAGAATTGATACAGGGTTAAAGGGAACTGATGACCTGTGCGAAAACGTGGGTATTTTGTGATGGCGCGTTGTCGAATTCGTTCTAGTTATCTTTAAAATGGCAAACAACACTACCTACTATTATGCCAGACTTTAACCCATAATGAAAAGCGCATAAAAGCTGCACGAAAGAAACAATCCCTGGTCAAATTTTCACGTCGCATTGACCAATGAAATCCTGAAAATTTTCTTTGCAGTTTGACAAAGGGTCATAATGTTGTAATAATTAGGCAATCAACAATCAAGTGTGATGTAGAGGAACATAAGGTCATCAGCTGTTATGTGTATATGAAGAATACATTCAGCATTCTTTGAGAAAAATGTGTAAACTTAAGTGGGTGTAATATATACAAGATTAGAGTGGAAAATTCTAAATCAAACAAAGGGTCAAAATTCTGTAATAAATTAGGCAATCAAGAACGTGTGATGTAAAGGGAAACAATGTCATCATTTGTTATGTGTATATGAAGTTTGGGAACCAAACAAGTTCAGATATAAAATATACAGGGTTTCCCCCAGACCTATATCGGATGTCGCATGCGACATGCTTTAATGCCCGGCGGCGAATTTCCGACATCCTTTGATCTCCGCGACATCCCTTAAATCCCAAAGCCACTTGAAACAATATTGCAGTCCTGCGAGTGCCTGAATCTGATTGACAGGTTTATTGTCGCTCCCACTAAATAAGCTATCAGCCAATCATATTCGCGATAGCAGACTGCTGATTACCACCTGTGACCTGTGTATACACGTGTTAGTGTTGAGTAATTAGGACACGGTGCTTTATTGACGAGGGACATGTGTTGAGTTGAGTAGAACAATTGCCGAAAATGAATGTTTATGCCGAAAATGAATGTTTATGATCGAGAAACAAACATGATTGTTTCATTCTGCAATAATGTGTATGTAAGGGTTGTTCCATTAAAACATACAAGGGGGTAGCGGACGGCAATTTATAGAAAATACTAGTCCCAAAAATCGCACCTACTCGGAATATCGCATCTACAGGCGGGTGGGTAAATCTCACACAAAAACAATTGAGTTGTGGGGAATGGGGGAATGGGGGGTATCTGAAATAAATCAATCAAGATGGGGTCTCAAACATTTTTAATCAAGATGGGGTGCTTTTCAAGTTAACAAAACACATTTTATTTCTCGAACACTCGTTGATAAGCAAGCAGACTTGCTTCTAAAAATAGAATGAATTCAAGAACGACAACTCCTCCAAAATTTCGTACTACGTCCCAATTAGATTCGTACTATTGTACATCTTACTCAATTTCGGTTATTTTTCAGAGGGGAAGTTATTAGCCAGCCATCCGTGCAGTTGTCGTTGCACGGCCGTTTTTGAAAAATCGTGCCCAATATTTGGTGGAGTGGGTGGGGTAACATTTTTTTTTTTTTTTTTTTTTTTTTAAACTCTTACTTTCTCAATATTGTTATGTTTTTTAAAGTACGAAAATATAACAACAAACTTTAAAGTGACACTGTCTGTAAATATTAAAGCAGATTATTGAGCATAACCAAATAACAGCGAAATGAACAGTGAAAACATGAGGATAGACCCAAATAATTCTGACATTTATGACCAGCTGTTTGTGGCAAGCACAAAGTGTTTGAAAAAATAAACAAAATTAATAGTGAATTTGATTATTTATTTAGAAGTTTTGTTGTGAATCAGTTCTGCTTTTGTTGTATTAAAGTAACACTAAATGTCAATTAAAATGGCTCTCCGTTGATATACACCACCCCTAATATAAAAAAAAATCGAACCTTTTCGGAGGGCGGTACACCCCCTCCCAAACCCTCCCCCACGCGCTCCATGTACTTTCGCAAAATAACATGCCTTCCCAAATTCCTGGGGGAAACCCTGATATATATGTAAATTAACCAAATATTCAAACTATTTAAAACACTGATAGTTGAAGGTTACTACTGCAATATTGTTATGAAACTGGAGGTTGTTTTTAGTAAAAACAGATGTATCCCCCACGTGCACTGGGGAAAGGGCCATAAATCCAGTTAAAATCATTCAACTGTCGACGAAGATATGCGCAACAAGGCTTGGCAATGATCACCTCTAACAAGTTTCACTGAAATCCGGAAAAGGGATCAGAAGAACTAGTCTGGACAAAGTTTGTGTATGAAAACCTTTAAAGGGCCACAACTCTGCCAAAAATCATTCAGCTGGAACACGGCAATGATATGTGCAACTAGGCTTGGTACTGCTCATCTTTACCAAGTGTCGTTGAAATTCGGCCAGTGGTTCAGGAGAACTAGGCGTTATGAACAAGGGACATAACGCCACCAAAAACCATTCAACCGGAACATGGCGAAGACATGCATGACTAGGCTTGGTAGTGATCATCCCTACAAAGTTTCATTAAATTCCGGAGAAGGGTTCAGGTGAAATAGGCCGGACAAAATTTTGTGTATCTAAAACCTCTAAAGGGCCATAACTCTGCCAAAAATCATTCAACCGGAACAAGGCAATGATATGCATAATTAGGCTTGTTACTGATCATCCCTGCAAAGTTTCATTGAAATCCGGCCAGGGGTTCACGAGAACTAGTCCGTACAAAGTTTGTGTATTAAAACCTTAAAAGGACCATAACTCCGCCAAAAATCATTCAACCGGAACACGGAGATGACATGCACAACTAGGTTTGGTACTGATCATCCCTGCAAAGTTTCCCTGAAATCTGGCCAAGGGTTCAGGAGAACTGGTCCAGACATAGTTTGTGACATACAGACGACAGACAGACAGCACAATGCGGGGGAGAAATAATTAAAATTTAGTATTAATATGTGGTACATGTCTATTGGGGAGCTCACTATTGTGAGGGATCGATGTTCAATGTATTGTTACACTCCTACCACTGAGTGACAAGTAAATAATCAATATCTTGTCATCTGTGTGACAGGTACTCCATCTCCTGCTGATCATCCTGCTATTTCACAGTTTGTGTTTTTCATTAAGACTTGACCGAATTATAACAGCGGACATGACACTTGAAGCTATCAAGTGTTTGTCAATAAGCTACTTAATCCTCTCAGTTGATGTTATTTACCGGGATGGTTCTTGGAACGAGATAGCATAGTTCGAGACTAGAAAATATTTTGCTTACCAAGTTTTAAAGCTACACAATCCCTATTTAATAATGTAAAGCACACCAATGCAAGACATAGGTATAGTATATTTGCCTTGCAGAGTGTCGACTTAAGGTTTCATTTTCATGGTCCATATCTGACTTCAATGACATGATTTGGGAGTCGCTAATTCTTTATCACCCTGCTGAATTTGAAACAAAAAACTGACTTGAACACGGTATATAAAGCTATCGATATTGTAAGGAATTGGATCAATACACATGCATTGCTCAGTTCGAGCTTTATACGTTCATGTGCACTATGTCGCATGTATTAACATACACTTTTTGCTTTTAGTTCAACTCTAGGCCTTTGAATGTTGCATATTTATTTGTGTATTGGATGTTTTCGGCCAATCTATTTTGCTATGATTGACCATTTTCCTATATAAAATGTTTGCTTTGTATACCCATATTCCATGTGCAGTGACACTGCCCAAATTTTCATAATTACTGAAGCGATAGCCACCTCCTACTTTAAAGCATGCAAACAAACAAACTTGTATAAACATGAACTAGAACTGTCACTGAAGGTGATAAATACCCATTCAAAACTGTTTGAGAAATGCAAGTAACAAAAATGTGTTAGCGACAGGACGAAAATGTGTTACGCGACAGGATGCAACGGGAACATTACGCACAATGTGATTCCTATATAGCCCCCACTTCACTTTGTGAAAGCGGGATTACAAAAACATATCATTCCAGCATAGCAACATTAGCTTGTGTAACGCAATAAAAGTGTATGTATCTATAGGGATTGTGTAGCTTTAATATGCACAAAAATGCCTAAATCGTTTTCTTGGTAAGGCACTGATTGCATTGATTGCAAATACTGTTGTTTTGGTGATAAAAAGATTTGAAGTAAGGGACACGAGAAACACATCGACAGACCTTCTAATACAGATAATATAGACACGACACGACAGTACATCGAGACTTACCCTCCTAGTTCTCTCCACCTCCCCACATGGCAGCCTCTTGTTGAAGTCTATTCCCGTCAGTGGTGTGCCTGTGGGAGGCAGCAGGATGGACGCATCCATTGTCAAATACTCAACATTCAATGGCCGTGACTGAAAACACAGAAAGTCAAACATTTCATTTAAGTTGTGCAACTGAAAAGTCGACAAATATCGCTCCATCATCACAAGAAACTCATCATCACGACAATCTCATCATCATGACAAACACATCATCCACATACTCATCATCATCCACAAACTCCACATCATGACAACCTCATCATCATCCACAAACTCCTCATCATGACAACCTCATCATCATCCACAAACTCCTAATCACCTCAAACTCATCATCCACAAACTCATCATCACCAAAACTCATCATCCACAAACTCATCATCATGACAAACTCATCATCACCACAAACTCATCAACTCATCATCCACAAACTCATCATCAAAACCAACTCATCATCACAAGCAACTTATCATCACAAGAAACTCATCATCATAGCAAACTCATCATCACCACAAATTCATCATTCACAAACTCATCATCACAACAAACTCATCATCACCACAAACACATCATCACCATAAACTCATCATCGCAACAAACTCATCATCACCACAAATTCCTCATCCGCAAACTCATCAACACCACAAACTCATCATCACCACAAACACATCATCACTATAAATTCATCATCCACAAACTCATCATCACCACAAACACATTATTAGGACAAACTCCTCATCCACAAACTCCTCATCACCACAAACTCCTCAACTCATCATCCACAAACTCATCATCCACAAACTCATCATCAAAACCAACTTATCATCACAAGAAACTCATCATCATGGCAAACTCATCATCAACAGAAATTCATCATCCACAAACTCATCATCACAACAAACTCATCACCACCACAAACACATCATCACCATAAACTCATCATCGCAACAATCTCAACATCACCACACACTCATCATCATAACAAACTCTTCAACACCACAAACTCATCACCACCACAAATTCATCATCCACAAACTCACCATCACCGCAAACTCATCATCACCATAAACTCATCATCACAACAAACTCATCATCACCACAAACACATCATCACCCTAAACTCATCATCGCAACAAATTCATCATCCACATACTCACCATCACCACAAACTCACCATCACCACAAACTCATCATCACCACAAACTCATCATCACCACAAACACATCATCACCACAAACTCATCATCATGACAAACTCATCATCATCACAACCTCTTCATCACCACAAACTCATCATCACGACAAACTCATCATCACAAGCAAAATGCTTTACTAGATGTTCTTCCAGTCTGTAGCCTACCATCAAATTGCTGTTTGCCTTGTCATTCTGCTCCAAACAGTGTTTTGGATGGTGGAAGGGAAATAACTCAAAAAGAAAAATATGACAACTCACTAATGATATTGCCCATACAGCAAGCCTACTCAGAGATATCGCCCCTATTAAGAGACCACCTGTGTTATGAAACCAGTTTTAGTTCCCAGCTGTTTTCTTTTAAAATAAACTGGACTTGTATTAAGAGACATGTGATATAAGATCAACTCAGCTCTTCCCTTTAGGGATTTTCCAGAAAAACATACATACATAACCCCCACTGGGGACGGCACTTTTAAAAACATCTGTACGGAGGTGTCCTCGATCAATATTTGCATATTTAGGGCTTGGGGTTACTGAAAAGGGCACTTCTACAGGGAGTTGTACATTGCATGGAAAAAAAGTTTCAATAAATATTATATAATATTATAAAAATGAGTTAAAATAATTTTAAATCTCATTTGTAGATTGAAACTTCAGAAAGCATGTTGTTGACAGTAATCGCGGATTCTCTTCCGATGTATTTTCCATAGTGAATAATGCAGTAAAAACAGAACGATCGCAAATGAAATCATGAACGAAAACTCTTACGAATTACGACTTCATACTCAGTTTGATTAGTACTCAATATGATTCTTATTATCAGTAATCTTTGAGAGGAGAATTTTTGTCTCGCTTTTTCTCAAATAATTATCATTTAATAACTATTTATGTAATGCCGTTGAGCACACAATGTGAACAGCTGATCCAGGCGTACACCTTTTTCTATACACTGGGAATATAACCCATACTATCATAATTTGGGAATTTTAGTGCAATTTTTCATAAAACTGGGAAAATACTGTAAAACATTCATTTCATATTTGCATCTTTAATAATGTTTACAGTTTAAGTGTTTTGTACTTTGGGTTTTGTACTAATTTTGTCAAATGTTTGCTACTTTTTTTATTTTTTCATTTGGGAATTTTTGTCTCAAAATTGGGGGTAAAAAATGTTGGCATTGGGAATATGACCGTAAAATGGCTATAAAAAAAGCCTAAAGAAACACCCTTCACATAGCATATGAGACACTTACAGTCATCTCTCGGTATTCGTCTTCAAACATGTCCAGGAAAATCTCTTCACTCTGTAAACAAACAAACAAAAATATAACCCTTACACTCCCCAATACATGAACTATTTAAAAAATACAACACTTCCCCAATACATCTCATTATTTTAAGAAATAGAACGCTCCCTCAATACATCATATTTGTTAAAAAATAGAACACTCATCCAATATATTATATATTTAAGAAATAGAACACTCCCCCGATACATCATACTTTTTTAGGAAATAGAACACTCCCCAATACATCCTATATTTAAGAAATAGAAAGCTCCCCACATACATAATATTTTTAAAGAAATAGAACTCTCCACCAATACATCACAAATTTAGGAAATAGAAAGCTCTATCTGTCTGTTCTTGTCTTTAAAGGCAAGGTCAATGGTGGGGTAGGGTTTGGTCATGGGGTTAGGGCTTACCCGAGTTTATGTACATACCGAGTTTCAAAGCAAAACTTTTCCTGGTCAAGAATAGTGCCAATGCTAATCTAGGCAGACGGCTAAAATCACATGCATTTGTATCATGTTTATTAACCCTTAACTCACTAAGCACGACTATGATAATCTTTGCGTCCATTGTAAACCCAAATCAGCCTGCGAGTAACTCCCCTTTGTCACATAAATGGAATGGTCTTATTTCAAAGAAAGAACAGTCCATTATATATGTAGCGGGTTAAAGGTTTTCATCACCATCCCCCATGTTGTTTCAGGCACTACTTGAATGGTGAAAAAAAAATGATCGTGGCTGCAGCAAGAAATGGAGTGCTTTGCAGCAACTTTTAAGTTCTGAATGAGAAGGTTCTAGGTCTATTCTACATATTTTTATCTCAATGTAAATGGATAGTGGGCCTGAAATGCTCATTCCTGTTGGTGCCATATAACCTTTTTGCATTAGTGCGCCGTGAAACCTCAATTCAACTCATTGGTGTGGTTGGGCTTGGTGAGAGGGTTATGGTTAAAGCGTACACCAGTTATTGTGCATACCGAGTTTCACAGCAATAACTTTGATTATGGAGATAATACATTAAACTAGAAATGTGTCCATGGGACACAGATGTCCTCACAGAAAACAATCAGTGGAAAACGTGCAATATGACGAGCAAGAAATGTCACCAATAAATGACAAATGACCCAGAAAATTTTGACTCATTTGACCTTTGACCTCCAGGTGTGACCTTGACATTTGAGATTACTGCACAACTTCTAATCTAACTGCAGTTAACATTTGTGTGAAGTTTCATGGAAATCCCTTCACTTCTTTCAAAGTTGTGGCAGAGACATGATTGTTTCGGATGGAAGGAAAACGGATGAACGGTGCAATTACTATATGCCTCCCATTAGGGGCATAAAAATGGGACGTTTCTCCGGTAAAACAATGTCGTTTTTGACGTGGAATCAATATGCACATCTCGACATCAAAGGTAAGCATCCTGTAAAGTTTCCAAACAATCAGTTGAAAACTGTAGAGGAGATAGACACACAAACGATTTTAACGTAAAATTAGACGAAAAAAATTCAGACCTTGTAGAAGTTCCTGAGTAGCTGGGTACTACATTCCCTTGCGTTCTCAATACAGGCTAGTTGTCTGTCCTGCAGGTAAGACTTGTCGGGCGTGCACACTAGCTGCTCCACCAACCGCATACTCAGCTCCAGGGTGGCCAGGCGTACTTTACTACTTGGCTGTGTGGCCAGTGTGATAATACGGATTAATCTCTCCACCAGGGCGACGTTGTAGAAGTCTTTGGTCTACAAAAAAACGAAACAAAGAACTAAATATAAGGTGACTTTATACAAGGAAGGTGATTTATAACAGGTTTGCTACATTTTGCAATTAAAATGGTTATCACCAATAGACACATGCTTGTTCGTTTCTTTTTAAATGGATTTCAAACAAGTGCCATCTATATTACCCTATGCAAGGGGAACAATTCACCCAACACTTATATTTCTGGTTTCACTGTAAGACTGTCGATTTTTTGTGGTGGAGGCAGACCACCCACTTATGCCTGGGTAGAACCAGTACTGTATTACCTCCTGCCATTCGTAACAATCGACACTTTCTCACTTAATAGTTGCGCTCCCAGTGGTATTCGAACCTGCAGCGGTGAGAGGCAAAAAGGTTTACAACGCAACGTCGTTGACCACGCGGGGTTGTTCAACAGCACATCAACACATTATTATTTAGAGCCGCCCCTGAGAGAGGGGAAGGATATATAGGAAACCAGAAACCTACACTACTCTCACTATCAAAATTGATTTATATGGTTCTTCAATAGACTCCGATACATAGGACCGCCAGGTTTGTTCCAATCTGATGGACTAGGCTAGGACAATTGTGGTGCTAGTGAAGCTTGAACTGGGGATCTTTGGATTCAGAGAAAAAAATGCTATCTACTGATACATCGTGGCCCTCTCAAGTGCTATCTACTGGTCCATCGTGGCCCTCCCCTGTGCTATCTACTGATCCATCGTGGCCCACTCAAAATATTAAGAAGCGGTCAAAAAAAACACTTTCTAATCAGTTTCAACTAGTATTATAGTGTATTTCATAGGTTTAAATATCACAGACTTGATGAGAATTTCCTATTCTTTTTACTGTTCACATTTGAAAAGCTAGGTTTTAGTTTACCTCTGATCTGTCTGTGGGCATAAACACACCATCCATCAGACTCTGGTGTATCCCTGAATAAATACAGTAACACATTAGGAAAATATTCAGTTACAGCATATAGAATCTAATATACTGAATTTTTTTTTTTATGGCACACAAACACAAAAAAAGGAGAATCTACAAGAGGTAAATAAACGTTTAGTTCAATAAGAAGCCAAATTAAGTTATTTCATCATGAGACTTACTAAGGCTTACAATACAGGTTATAATATAATTAACTTATTCGCCTATAATTATAATCCAGAAAGGTAAGCGCTTATTAAAACAACATTTTCTTGATTTTATGTGAATAATTATGTGACCATGTTTTTACCAACACAAGTAGATACAATAAATCAGTTATGAAATAAACAGAATTTAATAACTATTATATGCAGGGCTAGTTTGCCATTTGTTGGCAGATTCAGACACCATACATGTAAGTACTAAATAAATCAACCCTGAAAATGCTGTCCTAGTTATTTTAGATTTTTAAAGGTTCTGCTGTCTCAGCAGCACGGGATTTCAAGATTTTGAAACTTCTGTATTTTATTTCTCAATCGTTTTTCGAAACCAATATTTTATAATACAATTGTCATGATGCATAGTTGACTTGTGCTGCATTTAAACTGTTTCTGAAACAAACAAAAAAAAAGGAAAAAAGCATTGGCTCAAACCACAGACCTAATAACATTTATTAATATGTCTGTGCTCAAACACTAAGTCTTGTCCAAAAAAACAACACAAACTACTATCAAGGCACATTTAACAAATTGAATTGTTTCTTATAGTCGCACCAACACCTAAGGTCACATGGCGACTTTTTCCAGCTTCCATTGGTGGAGTAGGACCCCAGGTGACCCTCCGGGCAATTTTCGTGCATGGGCGGGCACCTGGGTAGAGCCATCAATTTTCTCCAAGCCAGCTGGATAGCTTCCTCACATAAAGATTCCTAGGCCCATGAGGGATCTAACCAACAGTGGTGAGGGGCAAGTGATTTCAAGTCAGAGACTCTAACCACTCAGTCAGGAAGACCCCACATTTAATAAAACAAGAGGTCAATGACCTTGAAGCTCTACTGATTGATTTTGATTTCAGGAAGTAGTCGCTACAGACTTGTTTTTTGAAAATCTATTTTTAACCTAGGCGGCCATCTTGAATTTCCGGCCGACCTGAAATTTTGCTAAGATCAATAAGACATTAAGAGCAACATTCCTGTGAAGTTTCATGAAAATCCGTCAAGTAGTTTCAGAGAAGTAGTCGCTACAAGTTTTCATTATATAACTCTATGTAAACAAAAATGGCCGGAAGCCATGTTTAACGTCAAATCAAAACGATTTTCGACAAGGACCAACATCATGTCATACTGATCATTTTAGAAAAAGTCGCATATCAATATCTCTTATTGTTTTGAAAAAGTAGTCGCTACAAACTTATTTATTTTAAATCTATTTGTGGCGGCCATCTTGAATTTCCGGCCGACCTGAAATTTTTCTAGGATCAACTAGACATCAAGAGCAACATTCCTGTGAAGTTTCATGAACATCCGTCAAGTAGTTTCAGAGGAGTAGTCGCCACAAGTTTTTACTATATAACTCTATGTAACCAAAGATGGCCACTGGCAGCCATGTTTAATGTCGAATCAAAATAATTTTCCACAAGGATCTACATCATGTCATGCTGATCATTTTAGAAAAAGTCCCATATCAATATCACTTATAGTTTTCAAGAAGTAGTCTCTACAAACTTATTTTTTAAAAATCTATTTTAGCAGTGACGGCCATCTTGAATTTCCGGCCGACCTGAAATTTTTCTAGGATCAATTAGACATCAAGAGCAACATTCCTGTGAAGTTTCATGACAATCCGCCAAGTAGTTTCAGAGGAGTAGTCGCTACAAGTTTTTACTATATAACTCTATGTAACCAAAGATGGCCACTGGCAGCCATGTTTAACGTCGAATCAAAATAATTTTCCACAAGGATCTACATCATGTCATGCTGATCATTTTAGAAAAAGTCCTATATCAATATCACTTATAGTTTTCAAGAAGTAGTCGCTACAAACTTATTATTTAAAAATCTATTTTTAGCTGTGACGGCCATCTTGAATTTCCGGCCGACCTGAAATTTTTCTAGGATCAATTAGACATCAAGAGCAACATTCCTGTAAAGTTTCATGACAATCCGCCAAGTAGTTTCAGAGGAGTAGCCGCTACAAGTTTTTATTATATAACTCTATGTAAACAAAGATGGCCGCTGGCAGCCATGTTTAACGTTGAATCAAAACGATTTTTGACTAGGATCAACATCATGTAATGCTGATCATTTTAAAAAAAGTCCCATATCAATATCACTTATAGTTTTCAAGAAGTAGTCGCTACAAACTTATTTTTTAAAAATCTATTTTTAGCTGTGACGGCCATCTTGAATTTCCGGCCGACCTGAAATTTTTCTAGGATCAATTAGACATCAAGAGCAACATTCCTGTAAAGTTTCATGACAATCCGCCAAGTAGTTTCAGAGAAGTAGTCGCTACAAGTTTTTACTATATAACTCTATGTAAACAAAGATGGCCGCTGGCAGCCATGTTTAACGTTGAATCAAAACGATTTTTGACTAGGATCAACATCATGTCATGCTGATCATTTTAGAAAAAGTCCCATATCAATATCACTTATAGTTTTCAAGAAGTAGTCGCTACAAACTTGAATTTAAAAAATCTATTTTTAGCTTTGGCGGCCATCTTGGATTTCACATCAACATGAATTTTTGCTAGGATCAACTAGACTTCATGGGCAACATTTCTGTAAAGTTTTATGAATATCCATCCAGTAGTTTCAGAGGAGTAGTCGCTACAAATAAAAGTTAACGGACGGACGGACAGACGGACAGACGGACGGACAGACGGACGACGGACTCCGCACCACGGCATAAGCTCTGCTGATCTCTGATCAGTAGAGCTAAAAACATACCACATAACTGAACTAACCGAAAAAGGAAAAAAAGCAAGTGAGTTTACAAAGCAAGAAATTATAACTAAGAAACACTGCCCATCAGTGCAGACGCTCGACTTTGGAGGCCTTGTCTATTTATTGGGAAACTATTCGACTTTGGAGGCCTTGTCTATTTACTGGGAACTACCTGACTTCGGAGGCCTTGTCTATTTATTGGGAAACTACTCGACTTTGGAGGTCTTATCTATTTACTGGGAACTACTCGACTTTGGAGGCCTTGTCTATTTATTGGGAACTACTCGACTTTGGAGGCCTTGTCTATTTACTGGGAACTACTCGACTTTGGAGCCCTTGTCTATTTACTGGGAACTACTCGACTTTGGAGGCCTTGTCTATTTATTGGGAAACTATTCAACTTTGGAGGTCTTATCTATTTACTGGGATCTACTCGACTTTGGAGGCCTTGTCTATTTATTGGGAAACTATTCGACTTTGGAGGTCTTATCTATTTACTGGGAACTACTCGACTTTGGAGGCCTTGTCTATTTATTGGGAAACTACTCGACTTTGGAGGTCTTATCTATTTACTGGGAACTACTCGACTTTGGAGGCCTTGTCTATTTACTGGGAACTACTCGACTTTGGAGGCCTTGTCTATTTATTGGGAAACTAAGTTGAAGTGCATAATTTAGATGAATTGCAAAAAAGAATTATGGCACTTGTCTCTACGAGTTCTTCACATGGGGGTGAATACATGTATGTTCTTTAGGTGGATTCTGAGATATGATGAATAATTTTAATTTAAAAAAGACTAAGTTGAAAAGCTTTAATACAAAATGTCAACCTTCTTCAAAATATAAAAGGGGCCATAAATTTGTTACATTTAAAGCATGAGTTATACAACCTATCTTTATGATGTTGTCTAACGATGAAAAATACAATGTTTAACGTTTCAATCCATTATGTGAAGTAGTTTCCCACATACAAGCTTACAATCAAGACATGAAAGGGGTTGATACACTATTTTTAGACATGATTTATTTAAAAGGGCTCTGAAAAACATAAAAAATGCTGAAAGAATTATCAAAATGCCATGGAAAATAAAGGAGATATGAACTATTGAAAATTTACACCGAACATAAATGGAGGCAGCCATCTTGAAACGATGACATCATCATGCCTTTTTACCATATATGGCACACTGACAAATATATTTTAAAGCAAAGGAAATCACTGCAAATTGATTAAAAATAAATATACAGATGTAAAATGTATAAATTGTATGCTTATTTTTCATTTGCGGTGATTTTCTTTGTTTCAAAAGACATTTTCTCAATATGCCATATATGGTAAAAAGGCGCAATGACATCATCGTTCCAAGATGGCCACCTCCATTTATGTTTCTTTGCAAACTTTCTCCTTTATTTTTCATGGCATTTTGATAATTCTTTCAATTTTTTAAAGTTTCTCTGAGCCCTTTAAAATAAACCTTGTTTGAAAATAGTGCATCAACCCTTTTAACCAGCCGACAATGCAGACAATGATCAAGTGATGACAATAGCTCCTTTTTTCGTCATAAAAAAAAAAGTCGAGCTAACAATCAAGAGAGTACACAAGGCAAGTCACAGTGCAAATAGATATTCACTACAATGTTACATCCTACCATCTGTCAGCAAAAAGATAATAGGGACAAACGAGCATAGAACACAATACTTCTCGCATGAAAATAGTAACAATACGGCAAATCAGCATATATACATGTGTTTTGCGTTAAGTACGGAGACTGCCCGACCTACCACGTGATTAAACAAGAGGGACAAGTTGGCCCTGAAGCGCTCACCCGAGGTACGTTCAAATAATCAGTTTCTTGAGTGTCAATGCAGTAGGTCTGAATTCAAATAATCAGTTTCTCGAGTGTCAATGCAGTAGGTCTGAACTTATCGCATTTCAAAGTTATCAATCAATCTTGATATTTAAAGTTTGTTTATGTAGCTTCGTTTATTTGTTTGGTGTTTTACGTCATTTTCAACACATGTAAGGTTATATATGACGGTCGATTTTTTTTTTGTGGTGAAGGCAGACCACCCACTTTTCCTGGGTTGAACCAGTACTGTACACCTCCCTCCATCCGTAAGAATCGACACTTCCTCACTTACAAGTCAAGCTCCCAGTGGGATTCGAACCCGCAGCGGTGAGAGGCGAAGGGTTATAACGCAACGTCGTTAACCATTCGGCCACGGAGACGCTTTGTTTCTGTAGCAAAATGCAACTTTAATGTGAACGTTATTCACACTAACAATTGTTGTACAGGTAAGTTGTAGCATAGTGGCTACAGCAAATAATGATTGACAGACACTACAAAACATGACAACATTAAATGGATCAACATACAGAACAGCATATTTCTATCAGGATCAATTTTTTTTCATGATTATTATCAAGTGTTAATAATTCAGGGTGATGATCTAGCATGAAATACAATGGGAAGCTTAATATGTATAGGAGGCTATGTCGTTTGAAGTTTTCTATATAGATATATATGGCCACACCCACTGGCAGCTATGTTTTTCAATGAATCAGGATGGTTTTAGCAATTTTGATAGATCACCTAATTATCATTTCTGTGAAATTATTTTGAATTTTAAAGCGTTTTTTTTAAAAATTCCTCTTCGTTGTTGTAGCAACTACGTTTTGGATGGACCTGATTTTAGCTTTTTTGATAAGGGGCTGCCCAAGGATGCTTTCTATTAAGTTTCATCAAAATTGGCCAAGTGGTTTAGGTGAAGATGTTTTCTATATAGCTCTATACGGAAAATGGCCCCCACCGTGGAACACATGCTTTTCAACGAATCAGGTCGGCTTTAGCCATCTCGATAGAGGATCACCTAGTTATCGTTTCTGTGAAATTATTTTGAATTCTGACCAGTGCTTTCAGAGAAGATGATTTTTAAAGAATGTTGCCATAGCAACCAGGTTTTCTGTTGGATCAGCCAGATTTTAGCTATTTTGGTAATCCAGGGATGCTTGCTGTGAAATTTCATCAAAATTGACCCAGTCGTGTAGGAGGAGATGTCGTTTGAATAAAAATGAATGACGACGGACTGCCCTTCCTAACCCCCGATTAATTATGGGTAAATTAACCAAGTGATTAAAAGATGGTAGGCATCAAGCAAAGCGAAGCAAGTTATTTAAGGATGGCAAAGCAAGGAAGCAAACCACTTGTTTGTTAGATATGGAACGGAAACGGTATCATAATAACAGGATTTGTTGCTTTTAATTAACGTTTTGATGCAATTGTTAATTATAATGCTTTAAGAATACATATCACTGCAATGAAATTACTATTTTGTGTACTAATTTATGATGGTGTTCTATTTATTTATAGCCCGTAACAAATTTTAACAATGAAATCGCAATTCCGATTACCGAAAATAATCTGAGAATGGGTAATGTCATAAGAAACATGTGTTGATTTGATCTTCCTCTTTGAAAATATAAAGAAATAAAGCCAATATTTGATTAGAAACTGAAGCAGATGAAGACTGCTAATTATTCAAATTTCACGCTGATTGCTTATTGTACAAAGAACTGGTTATCCACCAAGTATTACAAGCAAACACTTGTTTACCATCATTATGTCCCATGGCATAGAGCAGACACAGGGCAAACAGGGCTTCATAGTCATTCTCGGAGCACTCGAGGGCATGGAATACTGCCTCTAAATATGGTCTGAAATGATAAACAATTACGTAAAGTAAATTGGATAAATTAAGGACAAAATCCGACTTTCTCTACCATATATATAGGCTATAACATTAAAACATATCCTGGACCCCAGGAAGGCAATTTAATAAACATCTATGGGTGGACTCCATTTTCCGAAATTTGGTTCTTTAAACTAAATTTTACACCTATGGGTGGGTGTTCAATTTCACAACTGCCTTACTGGGGTCTCTTGTATGTTTTAATGGAATAGACATTATGCAGATACATTCTTTATTCTTTAGTCAATTATATATTTTCAACAGATCAGCTTTCATGATTTTATTAGTTGTTTTTTTTCCAGGATTCTGGGGAATGGTGTTGGAGCTACCAGCATTGTCATGATTGCTTAAGCTTTAGCAGAGGGACTTTACAAAAGGTACATTTCTAAGTATGTTTTCTGGATAGATTAGTACTATTTATAAAACAAGAACCAGGTTTTCATAAGCTATCTACAAAGTTTCATTCAAATATTTATTTCCATATAATCTACCTCCACATCAAGTTTTGCTTCAGTTTCTCATTCCTATCTGAACGTATTGCCCCAGAAACATTTATTTTTATTTTTTGTAACAGTGACCTTGACCATGACCCAGTGACCTCAACCTTCCTTTCCATATAAGCTACCTACACAGCAAGCTTTGTTCCAATATCTCATTCTGAACTAGTTATTCAGCAGAAACATTTTTTCTAATTTTAGAAACAGTGACCTTGACCCCATTGACCTTAAATGCAATCCAAAGCTTCCTTTCCATGAATGCTACCTAAACAGCAAGTTTCGTTTCAATATCTCATTCCTAGCTAAAGTTATTGAGTGGAAACAATGCATTTGACGCCATCCGTCCGCATGCCAAACAACATTGTCAATCTAATAATCAGACTTTTCCAAGGAAAATCTGATTAACCACTAGGAGACTGACTCACAAACAGAAGCCACAATAGTACACTTTATGCCAGATTACCTGTTTGAATGGTGTTTTACATCATTTTTAGCACATGCTAGGCCATATACGACAGTCATTTTTTTTGCGATAGAGGCATACCACTCCATTTTTCCTGGGTAGAACCAGTACTGTATACCGCCCTTCATCCATAAGTATCGACACTTCTCAGTTGACAAGTCGAGCTCCCAATGGGATTTGAACCCGCGGCAGTGAGAGACGAGAAAGCTTTAGACGCAGCGTCTTTACTATCCCGGCCATTGAAGTGCTACTATTATCGAGACAGAATGTTCTGTATTATCAAGAATGTTAACTGTATGCTAGATTACCTATTATCAAGTGAGAATGCCGGCTGAGTGGGTTCTGTAGGGGTTGTACTGCTGCTCTGCCGTATAGAGTGACTGCGCGTAGACAGTATCTTCTCTTCATCGGTACAGTTTTGTAACGGTCCAGGGACTTCCACACCCTCACCCGCAAACACCTCCTCTGTACTACCCTCGGGCACGTCTGTACGCAGGAGTAAACATACTGATTATTATAGAGAAAATCATTCAATTGAAATTATGAAATATATTCCCACAGTATATCAGCTTAACAAAGAATTGCAGCGTTTTTTACAATATTTCAGCACAAACATTATAAACGCTAGAAAAATATGTCCAGGGACATGGTTGCCTTTAGGGGACATGACCCCAGAATTACGCTTCAAAACATACTTTATTAAATGAAAAGGTAAGCCATTAAACCTACTTTAGGTAGGATGTATCCTGATGTAGTCTGAGAACTCTATTGAGAAGACTATAGGGCTAGTGTGTAAGAAACTGAGCAAACCAATAATTTACAAACAGCCATCAGAAGGTGGCAGATTCTTCCTACTAAAGGTTTGATATTGGTCAAGTCTCTATCAAGATCATACATTCCTCCTTGTACATGTCTCTATGTGATGTCTACCTACTAGTATCACTTAGCTAGGGTTATCCGGTTTTATGAGTGCTGGAATATAAGAATCTGTCACGGTTATCCGGTAAAGATCAGGAATTCCGACACAGGGTATTATTGTTTTTATCAGAACTGAGGCTCTTTGCCGAAAAGGATAACCATGATTGTTTTTTTTTTCCTTGCATATCATTGAAATTTTGTACTTTGACGTCGCCAATTTCTTACATACCGGATTAGGTTATCAGCGTTTTATATCGGGAATGGAAAGCCTGATCTAACACATGGGGAAGATAAAAGTCACGCGCTGATATCAACAACGACAGCCGCATGACGTCATTGCGTATAAAATAAACATGCAAAACGTAAGTAATTGGCATTGTCAATGCACAAAATATCAATGATATGCCAGAAGAGGTATCAATCATGGGTATCCAATACAAACCCTTGCTATAATTATTTTAATCGGAACCTGCTCAGAGGATCGGTTCTGATAAAAACAATTATACCTCGGTCGGAATTCCCGATCTTTACCAAATACCCATGAAAGATTCTTATATTCTATAACATTTTGCATTATTTTTTACAAAATGACAGCATGCAACTTTTGACATTAATTATGTCATTGTTGGTGCACATGACTTTTATCTTCCCCCATGTGTAAGATCAGGCTTTCCATCACCCATGTAAAATTCAGATAACCTTATCCAGTATGCAAGAACATCTGATCTTACACATGGGGGCAGAACATGTCAAAAATGTTGTGAAAACAAAACAAACCTATAAAATAGTTATAGCTGGCAACGTCAATGCGCAGAATATCGATGGTGTGCAAGAAAAAAAGAACAAATCATGGGTATCTGTAAATTTCAACCCTCGGTAAAACTGTTTTGGCCAGAACCTTGGCAGTCTCGGTTCTGATAAAACAGTAATACCTCATGTTGGAATTTTTGATATTTTCTAGATACTCATGAGAGATTCTTGTAGTGTAACACTCACCTGTGATTTCTTCCCCAGACACGTCACTTCTTCTGTAGAATGTTGAGTTACCCTCTCTCACACTCACTGATTCATTACGGACTCGTAGTCCGCGGCTTCCCTCTAGTGTCTCCTCTAGGGTTTCATCAGGGGCAGCGAACTCTCGCACACGCTGTAACAGTTGGCAGATATTGAAGATACTGAATGTACATTGCTCTTTTATACAACCCGATGTTAAACGCAATGATTTACATGTTATGATAAATGCTTGCTTTATTTTATTATACCCCCCGCAAAGTGGGAGGTGCGGTATACTGGAATCACCTTGTCCATCCGTCTGTCCATAGACGCAATTCTTGTCTGGGCTATTCTTACAATTCCGCGAAACTAGCTAGGAAGTATCAATATCGAGTGGACATGCGCATACTATGATGACGTTCCAGTACGATAATTTTCCACTGAGTTATGGCCTTTTGTATTTCTAATATATATATATATATAATATGAAATCCTTGTTCGGGCTATTTCTCTAAAACTCCTTGTTAGAATTTAGCGAAACTTGCTAGAAAATATCAATATTAAGTGGAGATGTGCATATTGTCAGGACATTCCGGTTCAATAATTTTCCACTGAGTTATGGCCCTTTGTAGTTCTACTATCTGTCCGTAGACGCAATTCTTGTCCGGACTATTTCTCAATAACTCCTTCTTAGAATTTCACGAAACTTGCTAGGAAGCACCAATATCGGGTATATGTATATTGTTTATTTTTTTATTAAAAATCAATCTAAACTGAAAACATACCATTAATGAGACACATTAAAACAGATGGTATACATTTAGAATACAGATAGGACATTATGTTTTGTAAAACACATGTTTTGTAAAACACTTTCACCACTGTTAGATTCTCTTTGTTTGTTTGTATGGTGTTTTACGTCATTTTCAACACATGTAAGGTTATATAAGACGGTCGATTTTTTGTGGTGGAGGCAGATCAGAACCAGTACTGTGCACCTAGTGCTATCCGTTAGAATCAACACTTTCTCACTTACAAGTCGAGCTCCCAGTGGGATTCGAACCCGCATCGGTGAGAGGCGAACCCACATCGGTGAGAGGCGAAGGTTTACAAGTTAGAGGAAAGTCCTACCTACACAATTAAAACCTTTTGAGTCGGAGCACAGCAAATACTTTATATGCAAAAAATCATAAAATAATTTTTAGTTTAAACATATTTCATCCACAAAAATTGTATACATTTTACATCATACAATATACATGTACATGATCTACATCAATAAATATACAATTAGGAATGGGATTCAGAAGTAAGCTAAAAGCTTTTGTTAATCTAATTTTGAAATAAGTTGTATAAACTCTTTTCATGGGAACTTGTTTTTTGTTACCATTCTTGGTGAGTCTGAGAGAGCGTCTTGTCTGGACAACTCCATGTCGCCGTGAAGAATAATCTCCGCCAACTGCCGCACCAATGGCGAGTGACGAATAATTAAGAACACCTGCAAAATACAAGTAACAATGATTTTATAACAGTTCTTTATACAGACACAGGACAATCCAGAGGTCTATTTTACACATGTTCACGTATCAAAACAAACTGAACACCTACAAAGGTGTATTCTTTTGTATTCCTAAACCCTTTATTGTTTTCCTCGTAAAATTATAATTAAAATAAGAATAAAACATGTAAACTGAATAATTTTGAATTTTTGTAAGCTTGTTCCCCTGTATCTGTATGGAAATCCATTACATGTATTTTGAAATGACATCGAACCCATGACTTCCAGCATGCCAAACGTATGTTTACCACTATGCCACTGCTGCAGTAACAGCCAGACAGCCAGACAGTACACAAAAGAAAGGAATACAGCATACCTGAGACAGCAAGAACAGGGACACAACTGAACTGACATACTTCTTGTTGGTCTGGAAGTATAAGGTATCTTATTAAAGCATGGTATTGTATGTTAACATATAAATTACAGTACAGTTTCCAAATATCTGAATACAACGTTATCTATAATAAAAGTCACAGTGATCATTCGAAATGCAGTAAATGAACTCCGGATTATTTGGAGCTTTTAACTTGCAAAATTGGCAGTAATAGCATCGTCCACCATTAATCAAATGCTTTGTTTTTGTATTTAGATTTTCTTAAAGCATGTGGTGGGAGCCTCTTAACTCAATAAATTTGGTTTAATTGACCTTATTTCCTTTACTATGTACTATATCTCGTATAACAAACAAATGCAGTATTACCTGTTGGGTAGGAACTTTCCTCCTCTGGTAAAGTTAGCAAAAGAAAGAAACATAAACATAAAGTTGGCATAACTCCTGTCTCAACAGTTACATCTTACATTCAATGAATCTTGACTAAATGTCTATAAAAATCGTTCATGGGTATCGGGTGAAAATAAGGAATTCCAACACGAGGTATAATTGTTTCCGATTTTTGCAGTTATACCGAGGTTTGGAATTTCGCTATCTGAAATGGATAATCATGATTGATTCTGCATACCATTTACATTCTATGCATTGACGTCGCCAACTACTAAAATGTGCCTGTTTATTTACACAATGACGTCATGCAACTGTCATTTTTGATATCAGTGCGCAACTTTTATCTTCCCCCAAGTGTAAGATCAGGCTTTCCATCACCCATGTAAAATATGGATAACCTTATCTGGTATGCAAGAAACATCTATCCTATACTGCATTTGATAAATAAAACTGAATTGTGAACCTGTTGTATTTTGGGTCTACTGTCTTTTAAACTGCAGAAAAATACAGTAACAGTCTTCCACAGTGTACAGATTTATTATATATACACTAGTGTAATAAATATTCAATATTCGGTCTTTTTCATCCACCTCGGTGTGAATCGGAATTGACTCATTGATTTCCGTTCAAAATACCAGAACAATGTAGTTTGTTGCATCGAGAAGCCCCGTCAACATACTATATCATCATACAGTAACAGACAAACGACGTCATCATACGACGACGTTATATGTATGCAGCTACTATTATAAATGTTCAGCATGAGGTTGTTTTTTAAAGGGGTTTGATGCACTATTTTCAAACCCGATTTATTTAAAAGGGCTCTGAAAAACTTGCAAAAAGGTGGAAGAATTATCAAAATGCCATGAAAAATAAAGGAGTTATGATCTATTTAAAATTTGCAAAGAATATAAATAGAGGCAGACATCTTGGAACGATGACATCATCGCAGCTTTTTTACCATATATGGCATTTGACAAAATATACTTTGAAGCAAAGAAAATCAATGCAAACTGATTCAATATAAATATACATATATGTGAAATGTACAAATTGTATGCTTATTTTTCATTTGCAGTGATTTTCTTTGCTTTAAAGTATATTTTGTCAATATGCCATACTAGATGGTAAAAAGGCGTGATGACGTCATCGTTCTAAGATGGCCACCTCCATTTATTTTATATTGCAAATTTTCGATAGGATATCCTCCATTTTTCATGGCATTTTGAAATTCTTTCAGCTTTTTTCAAGTTTTTACATATATACATAGTTTATATTACTACCATATCATCCCTTATTTGTAAATAGTTTTTATCTTTATATCTTTACATTAATTTTTAATTACTACCTCATTTCTTCATCTTTCATCAATATGACCTATTTATGTGTCAACGTGCCGTAAAACACCATTCATTCATTCGAGTTTTTCAGAGCCCTTTAAAATGAACCTTGTTTAAAAATATTGCATCAACCCCTTTAAGTTCTGTGGTAAACAGAATCTCACATTCGTTCCTATTTAATATTGAGTTTTTTAAACTCATTGGATAAAATTTGATATGATGCTCGGCACAGCCTCGTTTCATATAATTTTATCCAACATTTTTAAATAAATTAAATATTAAACGGGCACTCATATACATGATATATATGTTACATTTCTTGTAAATATTTCCCTCATGACAGACGTTTTCCAATATCTTCTTACATTGTTTTCTTTGACTTTTGAAGCACGGAATTACAGGCGCTAAAACTGTGTACAGACAACATGAGAAAATGACGCAAATTAGCGAGTGTGTCAATGTCATATTATACATTTGCCTACCTTAGAGAATCGGTGTGACTGCTTACATTTGGTAAATGAGCACACATACAGGGGAACCAGATGTAACTTACCTGTGAGACTCTGTGTCTTACATTTGGGAATTGAGTACACATACAGGGGAACCAGCTGTAACTTACCTGTGAGACTCTGTGTGACTGCTTGCATTTGGTAAGTGAGTACACATACAGGGGTACCAGCTGTAACTTACCTGTGAGACTGCTTGCATTTGGTGAGTACACATACACGGGTACCAGTTGTAACTTACCTGTGAGACTCTGTGTGACCGCTTGCGTTTGGTAAGTGAGTACACATACAGGGGTACCAGTAACCTGTTGAGGAGCTGGTCAGACAGAACATCGTTGAGGGTGTCAATGTTGATCAGGAGGATATCGTTCACATAGTGCAGATGGTCCAGGTGCTCAGCCACCAGTGTCGCCAATCTGCCTCTACTCTGGTGGCTATGGTAGGGGAAAAAACAAGCATAAATAAAACAGGATAGTACCTCTTTACAGACAATCTTATTACTTCCTGACATATTACTTTTTATTGTTAAGTTTCCAGACTTTTTGATTGGTAAAACATTGCAACTCTAATTTAATTTTCAATAAGAAACATTCCACCGTGTTTGAAAAATAAACATGTAATGCTACCATATGGAAATATTCACAAACATAAAGCCATACTTATATCCTGATAAACTAAATGAAAACAATGCTACGCCATTACATGGGTGATATCTAACTTACTCTGTATTATTGCATACACAAATATCAAGGTTGAGTATAGGCGATATATAACTTACTCTGTGTCATTGAGTACACAGATATCAAGGTTGAGTATAGGTGATATCTTACTCTGTATCACTGTGTACACAGATATCAAGGTTGAGTATATGCGATATCTAACTTACTCGGTATCATTGCGTACACAGATATCAAGGTTGAGTATAGGTGATATCTTACTCTGTATCATTGTGTACACAGATATAAAGGTCGAGTATAGGTGATATCAAACTTATTCTGTATCACTGCATACACAGATATCAAGGTTATAGGTTATTTCTAACTTCAGGGTCTTCCACAGAAGTATTTTAAGAGATAGGGGAAATCAAATTTGAATATCATAGGGTGGGATATTTTTAGGGATCAGATTTGTTTAAATGCAATTTGAAGTATATTTCAACTGTAAATGAAAGGATTTTTAAGAATTATAGCTATTTATAGAGAGATATAATGCATTTTTCAGTTTTATTGGTGTTTTTAAGGGATAGGGCAGAGAGATCAAAGGATAGGGGGTCAATTAAGGAGTAGGGGGAAATTAGACTTTAAAATTAAGGGATATGTTGAATACGCTCTTAAATGCCCTGTGGAAGACCCTGAACTTATTCTGTATCATTACATACACAGACATTAAGGTCGAGTATAGGTGATATCTAACTTACTTTGTATCATTGCATACACAGATATTTAGGTCTAGTATAGGTGATATCTAACTTACTCAGTATCATTGCATACATAGATATCAAGTTCTAGTACAGGTGATATCTAACTTACTCTGTATCATTGCATACACAGATATAAAGGTTGAGTATTGGTGATATCTAACTTACTCTGTATCATTGCATACACAGATATCAAGGTCGAGTATAGGTGATATCTAACTTACTCTGTATCATTGCATACACATATATTAAGGTCTAGTTTAGGTGATATCTAGCTTACTCTGTATCATTGCATACACAGATATTAAGGTCGAGTATTGGTGATATTTAACTTACTCTGTATCATTGCATACACAGATATCGAGGTCTAGTATTGGTGATATCTAACTTACTCTGTATCATTGCATACACAGATATCAAGTTCTAGCACAGGCGATATCTAACTTACTCTGTATCATTGCATACAGATATCGAGGTCTAGTATTGGTGATATCTAACTTTTTCTGTATCATTGCATACACAGATATCAAGGTTGAATATAAGTGATATCTAATCCAATCTGTATCATTGCATACACAGATATTGTCGAGTACAGATGATATATCTAACTTACTCTGTATCATTGCCTACTCAGATATTGAGGTGGAGTACAGGTGATATATAACTTACTCTGTATCATTGCCTACTCAGATATTGAGGTGGAGTACAGGTGATATATAACTTACTCTGTATCATTGCCTACTCAGATATTGAGGTGGAGTACAGGTGATATATAACTTACTCTGTATCATTGCCTACTCAGATATTGAGGTGGAGTACAGGTGATATATAACTTATTCTGTATCATTGCCTACTCAGGTATTGAGGTGGAGTACAGGTGATATATAACTTACTCTGTATCATTGCCTACTCAGGTATTGAGGTGGAGTACAGGTGATATATAACTTACTCTGTATCATTGCCTACTCAGATATTGAGGTGGAGTACAGGTGATATATAACTTACTCTGTATCATTGCCTACTCAGATATTGAGGTAGAGTACAGGTGATATATAACTTACTCTGTATCATTGCGTACACAGATATCGAGGTCGAGGACGTGACTGCCTATAAACCAGACCAGGTTGGAGAAATAGGGAGCTGCCGTCCTGTCTCGTATATACCGCAACATTGCCACATCCTTCACTGTAAACATAATGAAACCATTGCATAACCAATCATAGGTTTGCTATAGAAATAATTAACAGACAATGACACAAGAAAAGCTTTGAAAACACTGTTGGAATATTCAAATTCAAAATAAAAGATTTGTTTATAAACTGTAAATAAAAGCTATTCATTTGCTTAAGATATTTTTTATGGAAATAGTATTTACAAATGTTTTAACAGTATTAAAGATTAAATTCATTCTGACACAAGTTTGTAAACACTGATAATTGATGAAATCTAACTGTTCTTAATCAACATTTAATACTCGAGCATCTATGTACAGACAAAATGGATGCCTCTGAAGTTCACACCGAGTGCATGGATTCCCTTAAAGATGTACTAGCAACTGAAATGATATGGGGTTTTACGACCCGTGAACTAGGACTACGACCTCAGAGGGAGATGAGGAAGTATCCCATCAGACATGCCTACACCAGGGATAATGGGGATATACTAGGTGTATGATCAACCCAAAGAAATGTATTCACAGTTTCATGGTGACTGGGTTTGTAGAACAACTTGGATGCAAATTTAAGCATTCTCATCGTATGACTGTAACCTTTGAAATTCTGACCCCAAACTCAATAGGTGAATGACCAAACCCTAAAAAGTAATGTTCATAATACATTTTAGGCGGTAGGGTATTAGTATACAGTATATACCTGTTTTATCGCTATTTAGTGGTATTTAATGCTATGTGTTAGAGGATTTATATATATGGTGCATTATTATATATTTATTAACATGAATTGTATAATAGTCAAACTAAGAAGTACCATCCAGAACATGTTTCAGGTGGGTGGGTATTAGTAAACACCTGTTTTTTTTCTGTTTAGTGGTATTTAATGCTATGTGTTAAGAGGATTTATATATATGGTGCATTATTATACATTTATTAACATGACTTGTATAATAGTCAAGCTAAGAAGTACCATCCAGAACATGTTTCAGGTGGGTGGGTATTAGTAAACACCTGTTTTATTTCTGTTTAGTGGTATTTAATGCTATGTGTTAAGAGGATTTATATATATGGTGCATTATTATACATATTTATTGACGTGACTTGTACGGGCAGATAAGACTTTTAAGTATTTTTAAAGTGTAAGAATGTTATATTTCTATACAGTTTTTAATCCTTATAAGTACATATCATCTTTATATGCTATTGTAACATGTATAAGCAGGAAGCAAGCAACAGGGAATTGTGGGAAAGCCAATCCATATGAGCAATAATGTGTTGTAAACAAGCAATAGTTACTGCAAACATAACATGAACTGCAAATGTTTTAGTAGCATTACAAGAATTTTAGCATCTTGGTGACTAAAATGAAACAAGAAATGCTATGGAATACTACCACAGTCTAGCATTACATAGATGATGTTTTTGATGACGTTTTAATGCATGAAAATGATGTTTTAAAGATCGCTATCATGATCATAAACAGTACAGAAGCAGAGAGCTGCAGGAAATAGATAATCAGTCTATTCTGTAAAATTGTGCAACCTTCCATAAATGTTTTAAACCAGAAGGTCATGGCCTGCATGTCGAGCCCTACGGTGTAAGTCCAGATTGGACTATATTTTTATTTGACCAACACCAATGTCAATCTCATGAGATGTTCATTCCTCACAAGGTATTTAATTTAATTAATGTCATTAACAGTGGGTGACACATGTCATAGCATAAACCGAACATATTTTGTCTAAAGAAGGTCACAGCAACCCGACATTGTGCATGTCATGTGAGATGCATATAAGGAACATATTGGTGAAGTGTGGTAAATCCTGCAAGAAAAAAGCCATGACGTGATCTATATTTCATCCAAAGAAGGTCACAGCGACCCAAAATTGCGAACATGATGTTAAATGCATATAAGGAACTTTCTGGTGGAGTTTGTTGAACATCTTGAAAGAAAAAAGAAGTAAGATGTGCATAGCTGTAGTGGAGGCCGGGCGTGACCTATCTTTTATCAAAAGTAGATCACAGTGACCCGAATTTTGCACATGATGTTAGATGCATATAAGGAACATTCTGGAGGAGTTTCATAAGAAGCAAGATACGCATATCATAGCGAAGGCTGGACATGACTATATTTCGTCCAAAGTAGGTCACCAAGACATAATAATGAACATTCTGGCGGAGTTTAGTGAAAATCTTGCAAGAAATAAAGAAGATCTATACAATTAAATGAAAGTCAAATGCATGGATGGATGAACAGACTAACAGCTAGACACACATACACCCAGATGGTATTGTGATCGTTATGTTGATCTGTAAATGGGCTCAACATCAATTCTCAAAATAGACATTTGGTGCATGATAGGTTAGTTTATAGCTCCAATAAATCTTTTTGTCAAGTAGTCAATACTCACGTTTTGTATAAACTGAAAAACGGTATTAAAATGCAGAACTGTTAAATTGTGTCATTAAAATAACAAGAAATCAGTATAACTGTTGATGCTCCCCAAATAAAGGGCCATAACTCTGTGGCAGTGCATTGAAAATCCTGACAATATATGCTTAAGTACCTTTCATAATGACGCATTGCTGCAAGTTAAGTCCAAATCCGCTGAAAACTGTAGGAGGAGTTGAGTGGACAAACTTGTCAGACTTATAAGAACAATATATAGCATGTTGTATGGTAATTATTGAAAGGGTCATAACTCTGTGGCAGAGAACTGAAAAATGAAAATCCTGACAGTATGCGAAAGTACCCTTCATAGTGTTGTAGAATGAGTTGAGTGGGAATGCTTTACAACTGAAAAACATCGAAGTCCCGTAATTTCAGCAAAAATAAAACATTCCCATAATTTCGCCAAAAAAAACAGTCAACTAGAACGTCCTGACGATATGCGCTACTAGATTTCATACTGATACTGCCTCTCAAGTTTCATAAAAATCCAATGAAAAAAGTAGGAATGTAGCAGAAACACTTTACCCTAGATTTTTTTTTAATCTTGTAACTCTCGCAAACACCCTGCCAGTATGTGCTATTAGAAATCATACTGATACACCCTGCCAGTTTGTGCTATTAGACATCATACTGATACATCCTAGCAAGTATGTGCTATTAGACATCATACTGATACATCCTAGCCAGTATGTGCTATTAGACATCATACTGATACATCCTAGCCAGTATGTGCTGTTAAACATCATACTGATACATCCTAGCAAGTATGTGCTGTTAGACATCATACTGATACATCCTAGCAAGTATGTGCTATTAGACATCATACTGATACATCCTAGCAAGTATGTGCTGTTAGACATCATACTGATACATCCTAGCCAGTTTGTGCTGTTAAACATCATACTGATACATCCTAGCAAGTATGTGCTATTAGATATCATACTGATACATCCTAGCCAGTATGTGCTATTAGACATCATACTGATACATCCTAGCAAGTATGTGCTGTTAGACATCATACTGATACATCCTAGCAAGTATGTGCTATTAGACATCATACTGATACATCCTAGCCACTATGTGCTGTTAAACATCATACTGATACAGTTAGACATCAAACTGATACATCCTAGCAAGTATGTGCTGTTAAACATCATACTGATACATCCTAGCAAGTATGTGCTATTAGACAACATACTGATACATCCTAGCAAGTATGTGCTATTAGACATCATACTGATACATCCTAGCAAGTATGTGCTGTTAAACATCATACTGATACATCCTAGCAAGTATGTGCTATTAGACATCATACTGATACATCCTAGCAAGTATGTGCTGTTAGACATCATACTGATACATCCTAGCAAGTATGTGCTATTTGACATCATACTGATACATCCTAGCAAGTATGTGCTATTTTACCTCATACTGATACATCCTAGCAAGTATGTGCTATTTTACCTCATACTGATACATCCTAGCAAGTATGTGCTATTAGACATCATACCGATACATCCTAGCAAGTATGTGCTATTAGACATCATACCGATACATCCTAGCAAGTATGTGCTATTTGACCTCATACTGATACATCCTAGCAAGTTTTATGAAAATCAGATGAAAAATATAGGAGTTGAGAAGAAACGCATTACACTTGAATTTTTTTTATCAAAATCCAATGACGCCGTCAAAAGTCATTCAACCGGAACGCCCTGACAATACGTAATACCATCTGATAAATCCTACCAAATTAAATTTGGACATACATATCAGGGCTATTCCTAGGTGTCCCATGGGACCGAAAAACGGACCCGTTCTAAATGCAAAATAGTGTCTTTTTTTACCCATTTGTTGAAAAAATTACCAATCTAAAAAACACACACAAAAAACAGATTTTTACATACATGTATGTTGTACTGAAACATCCCTTATGTTACATAATGATATAATCAATATCAGTGGTATGTTATTGATGTTATAGTGTTCCTAATTATATCTATTAGGCTTTTCATCGCCCTAACTTACAAAATGTTGACATAAACAATTGGCCATTTTATCGATGAAAACAATTATCAATTTGGTCGTTTTTATGATAGAAGTTTCCCAAATTTATAAAGGTTCTTTCCCCCAAAATACCTAGAAAAAGCCCTGCATATGGACAAGGCGGCAAATGTATGCTCTCCGAAATTTAACAATGACGTATTCCTGACATCAGTAGCCCTGGTAAGCAAGCCAATCATGAAACGTTTTACAATGACCAACAGTTGTACTTTGTGATGCTCAATATACAAACACTACAAGTGCTAGTACCGTATATCCCACAATAAGAGCACCTCCACTAATAGTAGCAACCCCCCACCCCGCCCCACTCCATTTAACGGGTGCCACTATTAGGGGAAATATGGTACATCAGTCTTGTCACCAAAGAGGGACTCTGGACAAAGTGGTCATTATAAGTTAAGTGTTTGATTACAATAATGACAAAGTGGTTTCCAGCTGAAGTGTTAGTACCATGAACATGGGACACAGCAGTCAACAAAAATAAAAAGAAAGGCAAAATACCTGAACAAAAATATACAAACAAATTCAAAACTGTAAATTATGTTTGTTCTACAACACATATCTGGGCTATTCATTTACTCTAGCCAGTCGCCACAGGCTAACCAAACTTTAAAATGGCCAAACTTTTGTCAAGGGTTTTAGACAATTTGCTTAGTCATTTTGGTCCGTACAAATGAACGTATGGCATTGGCGAAAATGGCTAAAATAAATTGATCATGGGTGTATTAAAATCTTTGAGTATAATCAAAAGAACAGCTACAATTGTAATACTATAAAAAGTTGTAAAATGCATACCACTAATTGCCATGCAATCTAGGCTGTGTTACAAGTTTTGCACTTTGATAGAACCTAGTTTTTTATAAAAGCATATAAATGTTTCTAAAGTGGCTAAAATGTAAACATTTTAGCCAAAATTGACTGAACAAAAACATATTTGGATGGCAAATATAGGTGGTTTAGCCAATGTGGCTAATTATTTTTTATGCCAACAAATAGCCCAGAGTGCCATGTACACGAGACACAGCAGTCAACAGAAACAAAAAGAAAGATAAAATACCAGAACAGAAATATACAGACTCACGATGTCAAAAATGAAAACTTTAAAATAATAATTTTGTTCTACAACACATGTAATACACAATATAAAAGGAGACGAGAGGGTGTTTCCAGCTTTCTGGTATAAAACCAACCAATTCTCCTTTCTGCGCTCCCACTTTAAACTTTTCTCCACAAACATGAATATGTTTTATCCCTACATTGTTTAGGTTCTTAATATATGGTAGCATAACATTTCAAGCAGAAAAACTATATAATGTTCATAAAACACTTCTTTATTTAAATTAATGTAAATCTGAAGTATACCTAAAAACAAGAGGTCAATGACCTTGAAGCTCTACTGATTGATTTTGTTTTCAGGAAGAAGTCGCTACAAACTTGTTTTTTGAAAATCTATTTTTAGCAGTGGCGGCCATCTTGAATTTCCGGCCGACCTGAAATTTTGCTAGGATCAATTAGACATCAAGAGCAACATTCCTGTGAAGTTTCATGAAAATCCGTGAAGTAGTTTCAGAGGAGTAGTCGCTACAAGTTTTCATTATATAACTCTATGTAAACAAAGATGTCCGCTGACAGCCATGTTTAACATTGAATCAAAATAATGTTCGACTCGGATAACCATCATGTCATGCTGATAATTTTAGAAAAAGTCCCATATCAATATCACTTATAGTTTTCAAGAAGTAGTCGCTACAAACTTATTTTTTTTAAATCTATTTTTAGCTGTGGCGGCCATCTTGAATTTCTGGCCGATCTGAAATTTTGCTAGGATCAATTAGACATCAAGAGCAACATTCCTGTGAAGTTTCGTGAAAATCCGTCAAGTAGTTTCAGACGAGTAGTCGCTACAAGTTTTCAATATATAACTCTATGTAAACAAAGATGGCCAATGGCAGCCATGTTTAACGTTGAATCAAAATAATGTTCGACTCGGATAACCATCATGTCATGCTGATCATTTTAGAAAAAGTCCCATATCAATATCTCTTATAGTTTTCAAGAAGTAGTCGCTACAAACTTATTTTTTAACAAGAGGCCCAAGAGGGCCTGTGGACGCTCTACTGGCTAACATGGCTCTTATAACATCAATGAAGTGAGTGACTGCCATTTACGTTTTTTTCAAAGTTTCGGGCAAAAAAACAGCTTTTTAACTAAATCAAGGGCCATAACTTAAGAATCTGGTAAAGTTTGGTAAAAGATCAGATGAAAAATGAAGGCCCAACCGTATTAACGAGGCAACATATAGCATGTTTAACTAAATCAAGAACACCTCTGTTACTGGTCGAACATAGAGCTAAAAAAAAAAAAAAAAATTAAAAAAAAAAAAAATTAAAAAAAAAAAATTAAAAAAAAATAAAAAAAAAAGAAGATATTTAAAAAAAATTATAAAAAAAAAAAAAAAAAAAAATCAATCAAAAATAAAAAAATAATTCAAAAAAAATATTAAAAAAAAAATAATTCAAAAAAAAAAATCCCTATACATGTCTATGTAAAACATGTGACCCTTGGGGCGGGGTCAAATATGACCCGAGGGTTACCATTTGAACAAACTTGGTAAAGGACCATAAACTTATAGCAAATGCAAAATATTAAACCTCTGGCTCTTGCAGTTCCAGAGAAGAAGATTTTTTCAGTTTTTCCCTATACAAGCATTTATGTAAAACTGTGACCCCCGGGGCGGGGCCAGATGTGACCCCAGGGTCCCCATTTGAACAAAATTGGTAAAGGACCATAAGCTTATAGCAACAGCAAAATATTAAACCTCTGGCTCTTGCAGTTTCAGAGAAGAAGATTTTTTAAGTTTTTCCCTATACATGTCTATGTAAAACATGTGACCCTTGGGGCGGGGCCAAATGTGACCCCAGAGTCACCATTTGAACAAACTTGGTAAAGGACCATAAGCTTTTAGCAAATGCAAAATATTAAACCTCTGGCTCTTGCAGTTCCAGAGAAGAATTTTTTTTCAGTTTTTCCCTACACAAGCATTTATGTAAAACTGTGATTCCCCGGGGCGGGGCCAGATGTGACCCCAGGGTCCCCATTTGAACAAAATAGGTATAGGACCATAAGCTTATAGCAACAGCAAAATATTAAACCTCTGGCTCTTGCAGTTTCAGAGAAGAAGATTTTTTAAGTTTTTCCCTATACATGTCTATGTAAAACATGTGACCCTTGGGGTGGGACCAAATGTGACCCCAGGGTCACTATTTGAACAAACTTGGTAAAGGACCATAAGCTTATAATAAATTTAACATATCAAACCTCTGACTCTTGTAGCTGGCGAGAAGAAGATTTTAAAAAAAAAATCCTATATAAGTCTATGTAAAACTGTGACCCTCGGGGCGGGGACAAATTTGACCCCCGGGTCACCATTTGAACAAACTTAGTAGAGGACCATAAGCTGATGCTACATGTATTACATGAGAGCTCTGTGCCATGTGGTTCCAGAGAAGAAGATTTTTTTCAGTTTTTCCCTATACAAGCCTATGTAAAACTGTGACCCCCGGGGTGGGGCCAAATGTGACCCCTGGGTCACCATTTGAACAAACTTGATAGAGGGCCACAAGCTTATAGCAAATGCAAAATATTAAACCTCTGGCTCTTGCAGTTTCAGAGAAGAAGATTTTTTAAGTTTTTCCCTATACATTTCTATGTAAAACATGTGACCCTTGGGGCGGGGCCAAAAGTGACCCGAGGGTCACCATTTGAACAAACTTGGTAAAGGACCATAAGCTTATAGTAAATGCAAAATATCAAACCTCTGGCTGTTGTAGTTTCCGAGAAGAAGATTTTTTAGAAAAAAATCCTATATAAGTCTATGTAAAACTGTGACCCCCGGGGCGGGGACAAATTTGACCCCAGGGTCACCATTTGAACAAACATAGTAGAGGACCATAAGCTGATGCTACATGTAATACATGAGAGATATGTGCCTTGTGGTTTCAGAGAAGAAGATTTTTTAAAGTTTTTTCCTATATGTCTATATGAAAAACATGCAAAACCTCAATATACAAACTTTGGACCCCCGGGGCACGGCCATTTTTGACTCCGGGGACTTTATTTGAACAAACTTGATAGTCTGGGCGTTGGCGATCATTTTAAAAGAAAAACTGTTGAAATCTGTCCAGCGGTTCTGGAGAAGAAGATTTTTTAAGGTTTCGACCATATATGGGAATGGCAGCCATCTTGGATGTAGCGCTGACCTAATTTTAACAAATCTAAAAAGCATTCATCTAAGGATCATCCAGGTGAAGTTTGGTCAAAATTAGCCAAGCGGTTTCTGAGGAGAAGTCGTTTGAAGAAAAGTTAACGGACGACAGACGACAGACGACAGACAGACGACAGACGGACGACGGACGACGGACAACACACCATCCCATAAGCTCTGCTGGCCGTTGGCCAGTAGAGCTAAAAATCTATTTTTAGCCGTGGCGGCCATCTTGAATTTCCGGCCGACCTGAAATTTTGCTAGGATCAATTAGACATCAAGAGCAACATTCCAGTGAAGTTTCATGAAAATCCGTCAAGTAGTTTCAGAGGAGTAGTCGCTACAAGTTTTCATTATATAACTCTATGTAAACAAAGATGGCCGCTGGCAGCCATGTTTAACGTCGAATCAAAACAATTTTCGACAAGGACCAACATCATGTCATCCTGATCATTTTAGAAAAAGTCCCATATCAATATCTCTTATAGTTTTCAAGAAGTAGTCACTACAAACTTATTTTTTAAAAATCTATTTTTAGCCGTGGCGGCCATCTTGGATTTCACATCTACATGAATTTTTGCTAGGATCAACTAGACTTCATGGGCAACATTTCTGTAAAGTTTCATGAAAATCCATTCAGTAGTTTCATAGGAGTAGTCGCTACAAAAAAAAAGTTAACGGACAGACGGACGGACAGACAGACGGACAGATGGACGACGGACGCCGCACCACGGCATAAGCTCTGCTGATCTCTGATCAGTAGAGCTAAAAATCACTTCCTACCGACCCTGCCTTCTTTAAAACCAATTAACGGAAACACCACATATTTTTGGCCTACTTTAAATAATCAACAAAAGCAGTTAAAACACTAGAGCTGCCGCCTTATAAGGGCGACAAATATACCCCCGCTACCAGTCCCCCCACTCCATTCCGCACCCTACCGTTTGAGTAAAGATTGAGTGGAATAGGATTTTTATGATCAGGTAATGGTGGTCTTGACCTTTGACCTCTCATCACAGGCAGTTTACCCTTGAAGTTTCATGAGATTTGCTTTTGGGGGAATTGAGTTACAGAGCAGACAAGGATTTTCATGGTTGACCTCAAAATCAATAGGAGTCCTCATCTCACCACAGGCAGTCCACCTATGATGTTTCATGAGATTTGCTTCAAGGGGAGAGGAGTTATGGAGCCCACAAGGCAAACTCATTAGGGGACATCCTCTCGCCACAGGCAGTCCACCTATGAAGTTTCATGAGATTTGCTTTAGGGGGGAGGAGTTATGGAGCGCACAAGATTATTGAATATCAGGCCCCTGTGACCTTGACCTTTGACCTACAGAACTCAAAATCAATAGGGGTCATTCTCTCACCACAGACAGTCCACCCATGAAGTTTCATGAGATTTGCTTCATAAGGAGAGGAGTTATGGAGCGGACAAGGTTTTTCATTATCGGGTCCTGGTGACCTTGACCGTTTGACCTACTGACCTCAAAATCAATAGGGGTCATCCTCTCTCCACAGGCAGTTCATCTATGAAGTTTCATGAGATTTTCTTCAAAGGGAGAGGAGTTATGGAGCGGACAATGTTTTTCATTATTGGGTCCCAGTGACCTCGACCTTTGAAATACTGACCACAAAATCAATAGGGACCATCCTCTCACCGCAGGCAGTTCACCTATGAAGTTTCATGAAATTTGCTTCAGGGGGAGAGGAGTTATGGAGCAGACAAGGTTGCATCTACAGACAGACAGGGTGAAACCAGTATACCCCCATAAATTTTGTTTAGCGGGGGTATAATAAGAAACCCACAAAGCATTCAGCTATGTACTGAATACAAAATAATCATTAACAGAAAAAGTAGAAAAGTATTACCTTTATAAACATTCAGTGTAATGGTCCTAACTGCAATCCGTACCATTGTCTCAGAATGATTGAAAAATTTGATAGCTTCAGTGTACAGGGCAAAATCATTGGTGTGCTGAAATTGTACAAATGAAAAACCATCGGTGTGCTAAAATTGTACCAATGAAAAATCATTGGAGTACAGAAATTGTACAGATGAAAATCATTGGTGTACAGAAATTGTATAGATGAAAAATCATTGGTGTGCAGAAATTGTACAGTAAAAAAATCATTGGTAAATTGTACAGTAGAAAAATCATTGGTTACTGAAATTGTACGATGAAAAATCATTGGTGTGCAGAAATTGTCCAGATGAAAATCATTGGTGTACACAAATTGTACAGATGAAGAATCATTGGTGTGCTGAAATTGTACAGATGAAAAATCATTGGTAAGCTGAAATTGTACAGATGGAAAATCATTGGTGTGCGGAAATTGTACAGATGAAAAATCATTGGTGTGCAGAAATTGTACAGATGAAAAAAATTTGTGTGCGAAAATTGTACAGATGAAAATCATTGGTGTGATGAAATTGTACAGATGAAATATCATTGGTGTACAGAAATTGTACAGATGAAAATCATTGGTGTACAGAAATTGTACAGATGATAAACCATTGGATGTGCGGAAATTGTACAGATGAAAAATCATTGGTGTGCAGAAATTGTACAGAAGAAAATCATTGGTGTGCAGAAATTGTACAGATGAAAATCATTGGTGTACAGAAATTGTACAGATGAAAATCATTGGTGTAATGAAATTGTTAAGATTAAACAGTTGCTAATCATTGGAATGCTGAAATTGAAATAACCAGTGTCTAACATCATTATAAAAGTCTTCTTACCTCATTATAGAAAAAGTGTATGGTATGTTTATTCAGTTTCAGCGACAGAGTCTTCAGGAATGATATGTAGTATGCCATCACCTGTAAACAGAACATCAGTATAGCAGTTATAGTTGGCATAATACAACAGAACATCAGTATAGCAGTTATAGTTGGCATAATACAACTTGACGGTATAAGCTTTTGCATGTACGTAGAATGTTCAACTGATGTGATTTGCTATAACTAGGTGATATTGAGAAATGATGTCAGATGTCACAGCCCGAGTGATCTCTTGCTGCTATTTTACTGTGTGTTTGTCTTTTAGTTGAACTTGAAAATACAATATATATATATTGTAGCTCAGTAACCAACTTGTTCATTTATTTTTTTTAAAAATTCAGCGTTTACTTTTAAGCTATTTTGACCACATAATCCTTCACAGTGGCCTGAGAAGCATTGTAATGAAAAATAGTACCTTCTTTACCTCTAAATCAATCTACACTTCCATCATTCTTTAACTCTAAATCAATCCACACGTCCATCATACAGTAAATCAATCCACACGTCCATCATACAGCAGTGTCTGAAACGGCCGGTCGCCCACTCGCCAATGGCGATTAATACCTTGTCTGGGCGACCAAAAGTTGTTCAAAGTAAAGTTGTCACTGGCCCAACAAAAAACGTCTGGGCGACTGCCCAAAATCAGTAAAAAAAAATCATTTTAATCAATTATTTTCGGAGAACTGTCAACTACCGTCGTCACTTGGTAAAAGGTAGACAACTCTTTATTTCTCTTGCGACTTGTTAGTTACAAACGCAGCGATTGGTTCAAATAAACTATTGAACCAATGAAAGTGCATGTAACATATGATAACTGTGTAAAGTCAAAGAAAATGCAAGACGCATGGTCATTTCTTAAACGCACTAACGCTGCGGACTTTAAAAAGCAGTCAAAGTATGCGAAGTAAGTATTTTTTCTGTTAATCATAAATGTCGACATACAATGCTAGTCGGTAATTTCGATTGTGCGTCAAGTCTGCTTAAAATCAGCGGCGGATTCAGCAATTTGAAAGAGGTGGGGGGGGGGGGGGGGGGGGGGGGGGGGGGGCCCAAGTCTATTAGTATTATCGGAGTCCAACTTTCTGCGTTTATTAAAGTACTTTAAAGAAAATATACTCATAGTTCCAAAAAGGGGGAATAGGTTCCGATCCCTGTATCCGCCAATTTGAAGGAATCAGAACTTTATGACAGCATGCAAATACCAGCACAGCAGTGAGATGATAACATTTTGCTGTAGTTTTTTGAATATGTTTCTGGATTACAAAATTGCTTAAGGTTTGTATTATTCTACTTTATACTTTTTCTATGTAGGCTAGAGATGTGTATGGTTCATGTCTTTATAAATGAATCTGTCCCACACATCTCTATTTTTCTCTCTCTATCCTCTCTGTTGGTCTTGGGTCAAGGGACTGGGGGTAAAAACCCAATTTTTTAGGGGAAGTGCTGCCCATTTTTTTTTTAAGGTTGGACTTAGTTTTTTTTTGGTTCGTTTTGGGAAAAAAGGGAGTGGGGGGGGGGTTGTTGCGGGCTATGTGCCGGGAAGGACTTATTGAAGAATAATGGACCAAAAAATAAAATGTTCTACCTGTTTATTCTCATTTTTCTTTACTTTGTTGACATAAAAAGTTAAAAAATATTTTGGCCTCCAATGTTCATTTTGGGCCAGTGACTCAAAATTTTTACTTGCCCAAATATTTTTTTTCGGGCCAGCCTTTGGCTTGGCTGGCCCTCATTTCAGGCATTGTACAGTAAATCAATCCACTCGTCCATCATACAGTAAATCAATCTACACGACCATCATACAGTAAATCAATCTACACGTCCATCATACAGTAAATCAATCCATACGTCCATCATACAGTAAATCAATCCACACGTCCATCATACGGTAAATCAATCTACACTTCCATCATACAGTAAATCAATCCACACGTCCATCATACAGTAAATCAATCTACACTTCCATCATACAGTAAATCAATCCACACGTCCATCATACAGTAAATCAATCTACACTTCCATCATACAGTAAATCAATCTACACGTCCATCATACAGTAAATCAATCCACACGTCCATCATACAGTAAATCAATCTACACGTCCATCATACAGTAAATCAATCCACACGTCCATCATACAGTAAATCAATCCACACGTCCATCATACAGTAAATCAATCTACACTTCCATCATACAGTAAATCAATCCACACGTCCATCATACAGTAAATCAATCTACACTTCCATCATACAGTAAATCAATCCACATGTCCTACATAAAGTAAATCAATCTACACTTCCATCATACAGTAAATCAATCTACACGTCCATCATACAGTAAATCAATCCACACGTCCATTATACAGTAAATCAATCTACACGTCCATCATACAGTAAATCAATCCACACGTCCATCATACAGTAAATCAATCCACACGTCCATCATACAGTAAATCAATCTACACTTCCATCATACAGTAAATCAATCCACACGTCCATCATACAGTAAATCAAAAATCTACCCTTCCACCATACAGTAAATCAATCTACACGTCCATCATACAGTAAATCAATATACACTTCCATCATACAGTAAATCAATCTACACGTCCATCATACAGCAAATCAATCCACACGTCCATCAAACAGTAAATCAATCCACACGTCCATCATATAGTAAATCAATCCACACGTCCATCATACAGTAAATCAATCCACACGTCCATCATACAGTAAATCAATCCACTCGTCCATCATACAGTAAATCAATCTACACGTCCATCATACAGTAAATCAATCTACACGTCCATCATACAGTAAATCAATCCACACGTCCATCATACAGTAAATCAATCCACACATCCATCATACAGTAAATCAATCCACACGTCCATCATACAGTAAATCAATCCACTCGTCCATCATACAGTAAATCAATCTACACGTCCATCATACAGTAAATCAATCTACACGTTCATCATACAGTAAATCAATCCACACGTCCATCATACAGTAAATCAATCCACACGTCCATCATACAGTAAATCAATCCACACTTCCATCATACAGTAAATCAATCCACACGTCCATCATACAGTAAATCAATCCACACGTCCATCATACAGTAAATCAATCCACTCGACCATCATACAGTAAATCAATCTACACGTCCATCATACAGTAAATAAATCTACATGTCCATCATACAGTAAATCAATCCACACGTCCATCATACAGTAGATCAATCCACATGTCCATCATACAGTAATATAAGTTATAACTGTCAAATGTATAGCATTTTGATTTTGTTTTAAAGCTAAATTTATTGATCTAGCCACATGTACCATATATGTAAGAAGTCAAACATACAGTCTTTAAACCTAAGAAAGGTTTAACTGGATATGTGAGATATATAAACAGTATACCCTACCTCTTCATCAGAGAAGTCAAACTTGTGTACAATTATGGAGTTGATATGGTTGTTAGATAGGAGATAATCTGAAAGAACAATATATAATTGAAGTTTAAATCCAATTATACTTTTAATATATAATAATTCAAAATACATATACTAGCATATTTTAAATCTTCATGGTGTGTATTTGTACATATGGATGACTGTGACCTTTGAAAGCTTCCAAATTGAGCTTTCACAGTGATGTTTAAGAGCATACTAGAAGGGTGTTCCACGGAACACTTGTGTCGCATGCCGTGTGCTTATTTCAGCAAGTACAATCTAACTATAAAGTTTGAAGACACGGGGTTCAATCTTCCATTGTTGAAAAACGGTTTGATCAAATTGTTTTCGGTTTTCGAGAACCACATACATCTGCGGTTCCAACCAGCCCAGATTTGTGGATAATTCTTGGAATTTGGCCAGTGAAATAATTGATGAAAACAGTTAGGTATCAAATGTTGACCAGAGAGAGCTTCAAACCTTGTCTATAACTACGATACTCTGGGACATTTTCTTCAGGAAAACTTAAAATATGTTTGTTTTCAACAAATAACACGAAGATTATTTATTTATTTTTTAGTTCCCAACACCGATACAGCCACCTGTGCATAACTCTGCATTGAATACTTGATAAGGATGAACTGTATAAAGTGTCATGACCATAGGTCAATATTTTGCTAAGTTATGACCTAGGTTAGGTTGCAGGTTAATGTTTTATGAAAAGAGCCATAACTCTGCCAAAATGAAAGTCAGAGTTATTGGACACATCAACAGCATCGATTAATTGAAAATGAAAAATTGTATAAAGTTTTATGACCATAGGTCAATATTTTGCCAGGTTGTGAGCCAGGTTAAGTTGCAGGTTTAAGTTTCATGAAAAGGGGTATAACTCTGCCAAAAAGAAAGCCAGAGTTATTGGGCATGTTTAAAGACATCCCTTGAGGTAAGATGAAGAAGTGTGTGAATGTTTATGAACATATGTCAAATACTTTCACGTTATGGCCAAGGTTATGTTGCAGGTTAAAGTGTGACGGATGACGACATCAGACAGCGGACGAAGTGATCCTTAAGTGTCTGCCATGCTACATAAATGTTTATAATGAAATATAAACGATGGACAGTGCTGAAAAACTCTGGTTTATAGTCTTTAGGATAAAGGATAAATACGGCATGCAGTCAAATCATTTGTGTATTTATTAATTTGATTATTTATTGGCACGTATGCTTCTGATTTTAATTGGGAATGTTGCATATTTAATAACGTTGCTTATCTGTAGCTCTGTTGAGAGCATCAGGGCCGTCACTCTGTTTTGGGGGACTGCGACCCATACACTTAGGTGGGGGAATTTTAGCGCGCTTTTACAGGAAAGGGGGAATTATTTTGTGGCCATAATTTTGATTATAATCATTGTTTTAAATAGTCTACATGTTTTAGTTGTATTAAATACAGTTTAGTGTTATGTTTAAGTAATAAAAAACAGACTACATTGTATAACAGTTTAAGACTTTTTTATTTTCTGCAACACTTCATCAATAGGTATAACACTGCCGTTAGATTTGGTGCGACAGTAAATTCGCCGTAAATGAAAGTGATTAAGTAAGAAACGGGACACAGACTTCAAATTTCGTACTCAATATTTTACATACCAGAAGTCTTGTTTTTAATTTATATTTTATTTTATTTTTTCGAGGGGGAATTTTGAGTCTGAAATGGGAGGAAAAAACATATTTTTTGGAGGGGGGAATGCGTCCGGTAAACGGACCCAAAATCGGCAGATCGACGGCCCTGAGCATACACATTGAGCTTAATGATGGTTGTTTGAAAGTATACAAGTGAAGCTTACACAGTGATGTTTCATTGCTGATGTTATCAAACAGGATGTTGAGTGTCTGCAACAGCTGTACACAGATGTAACGACCAAACTTCTGTCTCATGTAACGCAGGAAAAACGTCAGCATATTCTTCTCTAGGAAGAAACTGGTAAAAGAAGAAAAGTAACTGTTATTATACACTAGTAAAGGTAAAAGGTAAAGTTTCAGCTAGTCTAAATACTTACAACACCAATTACGGAAGTTCTATTTATTTAAGCAATCCTATATATATATACTTTCTCCGCACCCTTCATTACTATGTATGCCATGGGTATACAAAGCAGGAACATTACTCAGGCAGTTTAAGATAAAAGACTGCCCCTGAAAAAGTGCAAAAGCCCTATAGTGAAGTAGTCCAGATTTTTGATTTTACCAACAGTGATGTCAATCCCAAGAGATATTCGTTCCTTACATACTTAAAATTAATTAATGTCATTAACAGTGGGGGACGCATCTTATAGCGGAGACGCTATGTGACCTATATTTCGTTGGAAGTATGTCACAGTGACCGGAAATTGTGTATGTGATGTTGGATCCATATAAGGAACATTTTGGTGGAGAAGATATTAATAGATGAAAATCGGACGACCGACTAACAGATGGACTAATGACAGGGATGATACTGTGATCGTGACGTCGAGATCTGTAAACAGGCTCGATAAAAACTAATGAATACAGTATATTTGGTTTGGTTGGATGAATGAGAAGCAGTGAGTGTAGCAACATACTTCTCCCCAATTTGCTACAGTCAAACTCTGAAACAACAGTATTGTATATGTGGAGGAAGTCTAAGCAAACTACTAGCTAAAGTGGAAGCCTGAAACAACACTCGTCGCAGCTATGAGCTAATTCTAAGGTACCCTAACACTTCTGCTTTATTCTGATGTCCCAAGACTGTAACCTACTTACTTGAAAACAACTCTTTATCATTTTAATCTTCCCATATATGACTATTGTAAGGTACTAACTAAAGCACACTGAGGCATTTTGATCATCCCTGATATTTTCGTGAACTAATTACTTGAACAAACTGTTTTCATTTTGATCATCCCAGATGAGTATCATTAACTACTTACTCAAACTCACTGCTGTAATTATTGTCACATGAAATTGAAAACTACACTCAAAACACACTGCTGTCATTTTGATCTTCCAAAATGGGTATTGGAAACTACATATATTCAAATAAATTGCTGTCATTTTGATCTTCCCACATGAGTATTGTAAACTAATAACTAAAACACACAGCCGTCATTTTAATCTTCACACATGAGTAATGTTAACTTGCAACTTGAACTCACTGCTGTCATTTTGATCTGCCCCGATAATTATTGGAATTAATTATTCAAACACACTGCTGTCATTTTAATCTTCCCACAGGAGTAATGTTAACTAATAACTCGAACATACTGCTGTCATTATGAACTGCCTAGATAAGTACAATTCAATTCAATTATTTTATTCAGCATAGACATCAAACAATGTTCATCGCCTATTACAATGAGGCGGTTACATTACATTGAGAAGAGCATGTATAATACTATCATGGAGTAAAGCTACAAAAGAGCACTTACACCTAGTATTTTAAACAAACAATTTCGAATAGTATATAGCATAACTAATACAGAGGGGAAAATCATCAGGAAAAGAAAGAGAGAACAAACAAAAAACTGTATACATATAATTTGTTTGTAGTGGAAGAATACATTTCGGTCAAGCTTATTATGTTTACAACTCGTACAACAATACCTAATTATTCAAACACACTGCTGTCATTTTAATCTTTCCAGATGAGTATTGTAAACTAATAACTCAAACACACTGTTGTCATTTTGATCTTCCCACATGAGTTAAGTAAACTAATAATAAATTAGTCAAACACACTACTGTCATTTTGATCCTTCCAGATGAGTATTGTAAACTAATTAGTCAAACACACTGCTGTCATTTTTTATCTGCCCAGATGAGTATTGGAACTAATTAGTCAAACACATTGCTGTCATTTTGATCTTCCAACAGGAGTATTGTAAACTATAATAACTCAAACACACTGCTGTCATTCTGATCCTTCCAGATGAGTATTGTAAACTAATTACTCAAACACACTGCTGTCATTTTGATCTGCCCAGATGAGTATTGGAACTAATTAGTCAAATTCTGATCTTCCAACATGAGTATTGTAAACTATAATAACTCAAACCCACTTCTGTCATTTTGATCTTCCTGATGAGGACTTAAAACTACTTACTCAAACACACTGCTGTCCATTTCATCCCCCCATATGAGTATTGTAAATACTTACTTGAACACACTTCTGTAAGAGTGATCTTCCTTACATGAGAAGTGTAAACTACTTACTCAAACACACTGCTGTAATTTTGATCTTCCTTACATGAGAACTGAAAACTACTTACTCAAACACACTGCTGTAATTTTGATCTTACTAGAATGAGAACTGAAAACTACTTACACAAACACACTGCTGTAATTTTGATCTTCCTAGATGAGAACTGAAAACTACTTACTTGAACACACTGCTCTAATTTTGATCTTTCTAGATGAGAACTGAAAACTACTTACTCGAACACACTGCTGTAATTTTGATCTTACTAGATGAGAACTGAAAACTACTTACTCGAACACACTGCTGTCATTTTGATCTCCCCAGATGAGTATTTCGGAGATGGATCTCAGTGTCTCTACCAACAGTACTCGGTTCTGTTCAGTTACTGTTTGATTCTTACATAGAACATTGTAAAGATACCTGAAGAAAAAACAAATAGTATGTCAAATAATTTCTGTATACAACTTTGCTAAAAGACTTTGGGGTGTTTTAGGCTTTTCGTAATTTGCAGGGATTGTTATAATTAAAGTAATTAAATTGATTGAAATTTTAAACAGATAAGGCCATATGGCAATTTTCCAGCTTCCAGGGCACTAGTCAGCTTTTGGGGGACTGGGGCCAGGGCCCTTAGGAAGGGGAATTTTGCGTTGTTTTCATATCAAAGGGGAATTTCTAAGAAACACAAATTAATGTTGCTTTTTTTTATTATTATTTAAGTGGCACCAAGAATGTAATATTCCAAATTACATAAAGTATGCTGTTTTACTGTATTGAAGTTTAAAATTGATAATAATTTAATTTTTTTAACTGGGGAAAAATATACAGGAAAAGGGGAAAAATATATACTTTTAGGGGAAGGGAATGGGCCGAATTCGGCCCCAAAAATGGTCGATCGAGAGCCCTGGCTTTTAGTGGTGGAGAAGACACCAGGTGGCCCTCTAGTCAATTTTGTGCATGGTCAGGCACCTGGGTAGGACTGCTGCGGTAGAATTTAAATTGTTTACCCACAAGCGCAAATAGTTTCAACTTACAAAAGTGCATTCTAATATCAGCATTTTTCTTCTTCTTTCGGTCAAAGACATTTCTGCGCATACGCTACTTTAATATATTAGATAGTATTGTAAAAGACAACAACTAACTCCTTTCATTATTTGAGTAATCTATCAATCATGCTTAAATTTGTACAGAAACCATGAAAATTTACACATGCTTTTTCTCAAAACAACTCACATTATGCCAGCATATGTCAATGGATTGGGCATCGATCATGCTGGTCGGCAAGCTGTTCCAGTAAAGGAATTTGAATCTAGGGGTCATGCCATGATGAAGACCTTTAATGAGCATGGACAAAAATTGATAAAATGAACATGAATTTGGGATGGATGGGTTCTACCCGTCTGCCTACACCTCTAATGGGATCTGCATTGGCCCTATTTTTGCCCGGAACTCACACGGGGCTCCAGTAAAGGAAAGCAGTAGTGTATTCTAGCAAACAAGAAACAATAACCCTTTTTGTTATCATTTTGACCGGTCATTAATTGCCTATAATTATATAATAAACTATAGTCTGCCTAAATAGTTTTAATGTCCATCAATCTTCTAAACTAGAAAGCTGATAAGCACTTTCAAAATATTGCCAGTGCTTTAAATTTGTTCTAGCATTTTGAAAAACTGACTTGCAACAGCTTAAATTTGAGCCCTGATTTAAACGGTTAAAACACACGAGCATGCTAAAACTATTAAACATGAAGACATATACAAATTGAGACGATTCATGACTCAAAAAAGATGCGTGAAAGTCATTTTGAATGGTAGATAAACACACATTCATTCATTATCTTGTCAAAAGTCCAACAATATACTATATAGGTACATATATATGAAGGGGATTAAAAACCCACTCCCGAACTAGAACCCCGCACCGTCTACTAAACTGATAAAACTGTATAATTACTAAGTTGATTATTTTAGTTTTTATACATTGATATTATAACAATGTACCGGTATTGTTAGAAAATATTTGGTTGCTTAAATACATGCACTGGCGAAATAATTCACATTTTATCATTTTTAAAGGTTATAAAACCCACTACCATACCGCACCGAACACCTAACATCCGAACCCCTACTTTTCGGTATATTTGAAAGTGTAAACCCAACTATGGGACAATTTTCAGATAAACATACTTACATTCTCACTATAACAACTTATTTCCAAACAATTTTTTTTAACTGGAAGGTGAAAAACACGATTTTATGTGGGCTGTGAATTTTTCAAACCCCTACTGCATGCAACTTACACATTCGTGTAAATCTCAAAGAATACATCATATTTTTCTTTTTTTAGGAATAACATATACATGCTGATATTAATTGCATACACACACACTTAAAATGTAGAAAAAAAATTACTCATAGCAGCTCTTTTAATATGTTCAGCAATGTCCGTAACTTTTAGCTTATAAAACACACAATAATTACGTTCACAAACATACACACTAAACATTACTGAATAATTACTAATTAAAAGCAAGATTGTTATGCGTAATTCAATCGCGGTACAAAAAAAGAAATACCGCTTTGTGCGTTTGAACTCGCAGCCCAAACTAAATTACACTCACGGGTAATAATAGTGAGCGCGCAATAGTCGACGTCGCTCGCAACTGAGCTAAACAGGCTATATATATTACGCCATGCATACTATGTAGAAAGCCTAATGCGCTAATGGAAGTCACTTGATTAGCAGAAAAGGTAAAAATTGTGGGTCCCACATTATTTACAAATAACTAGGCTAGCGCTAGGATTTTAAACCCTTTAGCCAAATCTGGCTAAAGCCCTAAAAATTCCTTTAGCCAGATTAGAAAGTCTTTAGCCAGACTTTTGCCGAGATATTTTTTAACGAATTGGAGGCGCTAAAACTTCGCGTTTGCGTACACATCAACAGTTAGTTAAAAAAGTATGCATTATTAACCTACATGTATAGGGTATCAATATGTCCACATCATATGCATTCTGCTTTAGTGCTTACAATTACTTATAAAAGTGGAGCTGTAAAATATCCAAAAAGTTTTAAAAATTGTATTTACTTTAATGCTGTTTTAATTTTTAAAAATTATCGACTGAAATTTAAAAAAGGACAGAATGAATGCATGCATATAATAAGAAAATATAAAAATACAGACTCTTGTCACCATTGATTCGACCATTTAGTATTTTCATTAAATGTATTTCAATATACCTACCAGCATTCATAGAAGTAAAATAAATATATTTAAAAATGTAAGGGTAAGTTGAGGCATATAAAACAAGTTCAACTAACAGGAGTTCCAACTAGAAAGATCGCGACGCTGCATTGTGAGACAAAATTCAGAAATGCTACATACACCACGAATATCATGCACAGAGTAAGTAATAAAAGCCACTTCATTCTAAAATTGTACCAATATTGTGAGTAAGCGCACCTTTCGTATTTGTTCATGTTGATTGTTTAACCATAAATTATCCCAATTCAGAGACAGCCGATCAAACATCGGTTCACACTTGCCATTGTTCCAGTTTACGCTACCGTGTGTACAACTAATTAGTCTTATCAGTGATCGTAAAGTTCAAAAACACCGACGGCATCTTTACCTTTTTAATTCGTAAGCAAACTTTGTGTTTTGAAAAGCCATTTTAGCCGCTAGAGGGCGCCACGTTATTATGTTTTACCCGGCTCGATAACGCAGTTAAATATGTGGATAATATTGAGCGCGGGGTCACAAACCAGTTGATTGACAGCAAGGGGCGGAACAGTGGGCGGAGTCTATCGCACATCGACAATTTGACAGCGGTCTTCAATAAACACTGCGATAATTAGTTTATCAGTCCAGATAATTGATTGTCGCTAATTAGCAACAACACCCAGCGGGGGTAGTGGCTTATAGACAGTGAAAGACTTTGTGTATTAGAATTCAGGATTTTCCGAGATTGTAGACAAAATCTGTCGGAAATTTGGATTCGCCAGACGGCCGATGTCTGGCGAATTTGATATGTATTTCTTGCGATTTTCATTCGCCAGTTTGGGTTTCTTTTCGCCTATGGCGATTTGGCGAATGGTTAACGCGAGCCTAGAATAATAATTAAAACCTTTCTTTTTTTTTCAAACTAACGAATGTATTACTACAGACTTCTTTGGATCTATGCTCTGGTTTTCATGTAAACATTTGACTGAATAAAAGTCAGACAGTTATTTGGTTATGCTCAATATCTGCTTACTTGCAGACAATGTCCCTAGGTCAACAATGATCTGACAAATTTATTGAAGAAGCAAATTTTTTACAGAAAAAATCTGATAACATACTTATACATAGACCTAAAAATATAGAAATAATATATTAAAAAATATCACAATTATTGATAATATTATTTCCTTAACACATGCGCTCAGTAACATCATTGATTTTAATGTGTGTGTGCGTGTGTGCGTTAGTGCGTACATGCATGCGTGTGTGTTATTAGTGACATGTATGATGCATTATTACCTTTTTCTTATGTTCGTATTTCATAATTTTCTTTATTCTCTGTTTAGTGTATACTGTTTCTAGCGATTATCACAGGAGTGTAAGTTGCATGCAGTAGGGGTTCGGATCCAACTCGCATAAAATCGTGATTTTTACCTTCCAGTTAAAGAAATTTGTTTGGAAATAAGTTGTTACAGTGAGAATGGAAGTATGTTTATCTGAAAATGGACATATATTTGGGTTTACACTTTCAAATATATCGAAAGGTAGAGTTTGGATGTTAGGTGTTTGGTGCGGTATGGTTGTGGGTTTTTTACACTTTGAGAATGATAAAATGTGAATTATTTCGCCAGTGCATGTATTTAAGCATGGATATACAGGTACCCTGGATTTGAAACTGCCTATATGCCCAGGGATTTTTTTCATGATTTTGGGAACATGACCCGTACCCCTGGAATTGGGAATTTTAGCGCGATTTTTCATAAAATTGGGAATTGTAGCGCGATTTTTAATAAAATTCGGAAAAATATAAAGTAAAGCTTTCCTTTCATAATTATATCTTTAATACTGTTTTTTGTACACCAAGATAAACAGAAGCATTTATAAGCTTTTGAACCCCAATCATTGGATTGGGACACTAAAAAAAAATAATTTAAAATTGGGAATTTTTTCCTCTTAATTGGGAAAAAAAATTGTTTTGGCATTGGGAATATGACCGAATTTCGGCTATAAAAACAGCCAAAAAAAAACCCTGATGCCCCTTCTTAATTCTCTATTTATCTGCCGAATGGCGAATACAACAGGGTACCAGGTGCGCGGTGACCCTATTTGATGCGATCGATTATCCTGAAATGAGTTGATGCTGACATAAAACTGTATTATTAACATACTACTACTATGAGATCTATTTCAAATATCGAGCTGAGTTATTTAAATATGCATGTATTGCTTTTAATTTATTGAAAAAATTATGGAATTCATAATATAACTTGGATTTTAACGGCGAAAATACACTCGCTAGCTGTGTTGATCTGTGTTGATTTTCTTTTTCTATAGTTTTCGGCTTGAATCCAGAATGTACATTTCTAGAAATTTAACTCCTCTTTCATTTAAGGTACGATACTCAAAATAATTATTCCTTTGTATTGCCATTATTGTGAAATCCTGGGTTATGGCCTTGGATTTCTGTATAGCCATTGTTTCGTTCTCAAATTACGCAGTTGAAATTGGTTGAAAATTTAAAAAAATTAAATCTCGAGTATTTTTCATAAAAATGTATACACATTTTAACAACTACTGTACTATATTCAAATTAATTATTTCTTTGTACTGCCATTATTGTGTAAATTCAGTTATGATGTATGTGTTTTATAATTATGTGAACGATGCGATACCTGTGTTTATGGTATGACACGTTTGACTTTGGGGTACTTGCATGCAATAATACAGAAATATTATATCGATCACCAACATCCTGTTATTTGAACCACAAGACAACCCTTTGATTATATTTGTTACCGCCCTTCTAAGGATTGTTAAGGGGACAATATGCCGAAATACCCCGCACGACCACCTTGTATATTCGGTGCGACACGTCTGACTTAGGGGTGGAAGGGCGTAATAACAAAAAAGGAAAGCATTCCACCAATTATTACTTCCTGTTTATTAGCACATATGGTGACAAAACTGAATTGTATCAAAATACAAATGCCGACACAGACACGTCGACTGTACTGTATATTCGGTACCGAGCGGTGTGAATTATAAGGCCGGCCAGGCGTGCAATATGGAACAATATACCACTAAATGAATATCCTGTTTATATTGAACCACATACCTAATATATCCGTGATTGAACATAACAAGATTAACACAAATGAAGCCAAAATCAAGTCGAGTTACCTAATGAGCCAGCTAACTTATGTACTTACATGATCACTGTCACAGTTTCACATATGGTCATCTTATTTATTTCGTTAAAACAGAAGTCACTTTATAGAATAAAGAATAATCTCTCAGCTAGCTTAAATACGTTTCCCAAAAGAAACAAATCAGCAACGACCTGAATATATATACAATTTGCCATGTCACGTCACTGTCGCACTTTCGAATTATTACGGATAAACGAACGGATATTTTGTTATTTAGTTCGTTTATAGTAAAGCTAAAACAGACATCACTTTATAGAAGAAAGAATTAGCTCCTAACGTATCTTTGAATTAGCCAGCTAACTTAAAAACTTTTCCAAAAATAAACAAATCAGCAACGATATGTATATATATATTTTTTTTATTTGCCGAGTCACGTCACTGTTGCCTTTTCACATGTTATTTTAGTTTGTTTTTAGTATAAGCTAAAACAAAATCACTGTATAGAATACAGAATTGTCTTTCAATTGGTCTTTGAAATAGCCAGCTATCTTAAATAATTTTCCCAAAACAAATAAATTAACAACAATATGTATACTAGGATTTCGTAAGATGGTGCGTAACTTAGCGCAACGCACATGCGCGAAAAAAACTTGCCTGTACGCGCAACGGAGGCCCCGGGTTCAATCCTCCGTGGTGCCACTGTGTTCCGTCGATGTGTTCTTGGGCAAGACACTTTTCCTTAGCCTCGTCCGTCGGATGGGGACGTAAACCGGGCGGTCCCGTGCATCGGTCTATCCTCCTAGCACGTTAAAGAACCATAGGAATCTATTCGATAATAAGAGTAGGGCAGGTTCCCCCGGATTCCTATGTATCCTTCCCCTCTCTCTGGGGCTGCTCTAAATAACCTGTACTGTGTTGATGAGCCGTTAAACAACATTCAATTCAATTCTGTATGCGCAAGTATTCATGGGTAAATCATTATTTGGCGGATAAACTGGATTTAAGATATGTTTCGAATCCAGAGAATGTAGATCTATGAATTAAGCAACCAAATATTATAACAATTTACAAATATTTACTAACAAGTTATTATAATATCAATGTATAAAAACTAAAATAATCAAGAAATAACAGTTGTTTTAGTAATTATACAGTTTTATCATTTAAATAGACGGTGCAGGGTTCGGGAGTGGGTTTTATACCCCTTCCAAATATACATGTATATCGTTCTCATTCTGTGCAGCTCGATCTGTGGCTACTCACACTTTCCGTTGTCTTTGCCATAACAGCATACCACTACCAGGTGTCGTTCTTACCAGTCAGCCATAGACTCAAGAACAAATTACCGCAGCTCATACACCATGAATCGTAATGCCCAGGCAGCTTTTAGCAGAAGGTACAGTCCATTCATCTTGGAAAACATGATAAATTATTTGTATCCAGGTTGCAGTTATCATTAATTTACAGGCAATTCAGTGTAAACTTACTTTAACTGTTCCAACGAATGTGGATTTTTTGGTTTGGACATAAGTCCTGGGAACCATCCCTTCCCTCTGTTAAACATAATGCCAGTCAGTGCTGAATTTTCATGAAAAAAAACAACAATCTTTTTCAGATTTTAGCCAGTCGACGCCATATTGGATAATTTCAGAAAATATATATGTTAACCTGTTAGTGATTGGATCATTTGCAAATTTTAAGTCCAATCAAAATTTACATAACATAGTTTTATTAGAATGATTTTGATTAGTCCATCGTGTTAAAATAAACCAATGGGATGCGATCTTTCATCGCGCAAAAGTAAATACACTTTGTGGTGTGATCGTGGGTATTAATCATTTGACATCTCGGGTTCACAACAACAAGTGCATTGAACCTGGCTAGTCTATACGTGTATTAGTCTATACGTGTACAATTTGGCCAGAGTCACATCGATGGGAACGTGGACGAGTTTACAAATAATAATCGGATAATAAACCTCAGAGTTTTATCATTCAATGAAGCCATTCTACAGTTTGCCTTGTCAACACTCCAGCACCTTCACTTTCTATTCCATCTTTACCAAACTTGGCCAGAATCATATTTAATATCAATAAATGCTTGAACGAGATTGAAAAAAAAACTATGAGAAAACACCAGAGTTATGGCCCTTTATTTGTTTTCTTCTCTATTTTGCCTTACTTGCTCCTAGAACATTTACATCTGATCTTTTCCAGAATCTTAATATCTGTGAATAGCTCAGACAAGATTGAAAACTACCTACCTTGGAAAGTAAACGCCAGAGATATGGCCCTCGATTGCTATATTTGGCTAGATGTTCATCTGTAGCTACTTCAGTTTTCATCAGATTTTTACCAAACTTGTTTAGAATTTTAATATGAATAAAAGCTTGTACAATTTTGAAGACCAGTTTGTACAGGTGTATATGTGTCAGTTTGTTCGTCAGATCATATTGTTAGTCTGTGTGACTGACTTTCATTTATTTATGTTTTATTCATTACTTTCAAGATTTTCCAAACTCCACCAAAATGTTTCTTATATGCGTCTATTAACATCACGTGCACAGTTTTGGGACACTGTGACCTACTTTGAAAGAAATACGGGCCATGATGGTCTACACTTCAACTTGCATATCTTGGTCCTTTTTTTTGGAGGATTTTCGCCGAACTCCACCAGTGCATTTAACATCACTTGCACAATTTCGTGTCGTTGTGACCTATTTGGACAAAATATAGCTCACGTCCGGCCTCTACTAAAGTAGTATAGAAACTGAGCGTATAGGGCCAGTTCCTCCTTGCGACAAATAATCAGCCATTATTAGTTGTCTCCTGTTGACTTTAACACAAACATTTGCAAACGTCAAAAAAATGACGATGACATGCTTGCTGCCAGACCCCACACAACTACACAAAACTGCTTGATTACCCTTCGCTTAGGAAGAACTTTACCAAAACCCTCAGTTTCTATTAATTTGTAAATAACTAAAACATTTGCAACTCATAAAGCAAAGTCATCACCATTTAAGTTTAATAATATTTTATTGCAGATATGTTACAATACATCAATTCAACATCACAATATTCATGGAAACATATGCAAATGGATTGAACTACAAGTTATTACAACATTAGTTACAGTTCACTCCATAGTCTTCACCATCGCTTTGCTATTTCATATTTTCAATATTCTTAAACGGAACCCAACTATTGAAATCCTCATTGTAACCCTTCCATTTAATATATGCTTGTTTCTTTTTATAATCGCGTCGTATTACTTTTTCAATCCTGAAAATTTCTTGCTTTGCATTTCTAATTCATAAAAGCTTCCATCAATGTTTTCGTTGTTTACATATTTTATTTTGTATGTCACAGGATTTGTGTTTTGAATTTTATCAACAATAAATATTTCTTCAGTCCAATTCGGGGTATAACCTTTCTCAAACGTTCTTTTATATTTGCTGATTCTGACATTAACACCTATTTTAAACTTTGGCTTAATTTGATTACTTTTCATCTTTCCATACAAGTTGAAATACACTGTTCCTTTATTCTTTTCATCGCTAGCCTCAATCGGCGTCATTTTAATACTCCGATGTTTTGTATTAAAATGTTATACTTACAACCATCATCTGTAGCACATCTAAATATGTGTTTGTTTTGTTAGCTGTAAAATATTTCCACATCTTTTCTTTTAAGGTCCTGTTAAATCGTTCAATTACTACAGCTTTTCCGAAATTAAAAGTGTGATACATTTTGATATTATTTTCATCAAGGAATTGCTTAAACGTCTTATTATAAAACTCCACACCCTGGTCAACCCACAGCAATTTACATTGTCTTCCTGTACTGATTATTTGTTGGAATGCTTTGGTAATTTCTAAACCAGTTTTATTTGGAACTGGAATAACCCAAGCAAATTTACTAAATATATCAATAACAGTAAGCAAGTATTTAGTACCTTTATTATACTTTGAAAACGATTGCATGTCGACTAAGTCAGCAGACAATATTTTATAAATTTCTTTAACAATCACATGGCGTCGAGTGAACTTCCTTCGTATAGGCTTATGAAGTTCATCTGCTAACTTGTCAGTCCATTTCAACGCCTTTTCTCGTTTTTTGATGCTCCAAGTCCTAGTTTATATTTTGCACTAATTACAGGCTTGACTATCAAATTCTTAGCAATCTTTTCTCCGATAGTTTTAGACTTGCTAGATTTCAAACCAGCCAGCATTTTTTTATCACACGTCGATTTATTACTAGGATTTTCATCATAACAAATATCGTGATCTTTGCAAACAGCATCTAATTCATTTACCGGTTCTCCACTATCAAGTGGATTACCAGGACCACAATATTTATAACCAGGAATTGTTAACCCCATTTTAGGTAATAAAGGAAGTAACACTTTATGAATAGCAATATTACCACCTTCTGTGTTTTTAACAAACTGTGTTTTAGTAATACCGCAAGATGCACAAGTTGCTCTTAACATTTTTCTACCATTTTTGGCTAACACATACTGAGGATTAATATTTTCAGTAACCATCTTTTCTTTAATACAATAACTCATATATAATATGATTAAACTTCGTTTACAAAATATGATTTTTATAATGTTTTCATTTTCTATTGGTTTGTATGGTTTTAATAATTTGTAAAGAATATCATACACACTATTTCCTTCTTGCAACTTTATGATAAAGTACAAACAGAAATATCCGCACAAGACACTTGTTTTATCTTGATATTGAATGGTGTTGTATTTTATATTAGGTATGTAATTTAAAACTTCTTTTGGCGGGCTCAGACCAAACGGATCGAAGAAATACTCATTACAGTAACAAGTCCAGTGTGTGCCAGGTCCAATATAATCATCAAGATTAATAATACCGCATTCTTGTTTATTTTGTTTTACCGATAATTTGTTTTTTGCTAAACACTCCCCTGAATTTGTGTATGCCTAACCGCTTAATCCATTTTATTATGCTTAAGTTAGAGATATGCTTGTTTTTGAAAATTAACTTTTTTTATGAATGGGATACTTCTGTAAGGTCTAATTTGCGAGTCTACTTGTAAACCTTTTCCACGATCAACTCTTAGTCCTTTTCCTTTTCTACCCATTTGCAAACCTTTTCCAGTTAAACCACTAATAAGAGATCCAATCAATGGAATTCCTAGTGATGCAATCATTCCAAGAAATCCTCCATCTTGTTGTTGCTGCTTTGTCAGTTTAATAGGACAACAACCTTTTGACTTTATCATCTTGTTTCTTTGTGCAAGTGTTAATTTATTCGATCTAAGAAGTGCTTGTTTTTTGTCACTAGGAATAGTTACCATCCCGTTTCCAAATAGTTCACCAATTCCAGTACTAGCCAGACCACAAAGTGCTCCTGTTGCTAGAGGCCCTAATACATTTGGAACAAATTTAGCAACTGTTGGTAAAATTGTTTTAGTCAACAAACCGGCTAATGCACCTAAAAAGCCTCCATTCTTAGACTGAGATCTCATTTGTGATTTTGATATATTTATGTCTAATCCCTGCCCACCAGATTTAGCCTTGTTAATATTGTTAATCTGGGTAGCTGTAAGTATCAAAGGAAAGTTTCCAGTTAGTTGGTTATTTTTTAACCTGAGCGTTAATTCACTTTTGTTTTCATAAGCTTTTGCCAGACTTCGTTTCTGGCCATCTGATAAATTTACTGAATAATTTACGTAAAATGATATATAGGGTCCTATAGAAACCACAGCGTCCGAACGCAATGGCATCGTAGGTCCGCACTGTACTGCAAAGAAGGACTTGAAACTACAATGAAAGAGACAAAAAACAACAGAAAGGGTGGTGAAGACAGGGTAACCGACTTGGAACGGTCAGTAGGCAATAAGACCTACTGGTTAGCTTGAATCGATTTTATATGCGCACAATCCTCGCTATTATCCTGTCTTCAGCGCCCAAATGGACAAGACAGTGTAAACAAAACTAAATCCCATCAAAAGGAAATCTCTAACAATAAAGTCCACATCCAGAGAAACCAACTAAAGATATACATACAAAATAGTAAACATCTCAGGATGTATCCAGAATCGTACTGAACAACCATAGTAGTTGCTGCTAAAGAGAAGACCAATCTAGGGTACGACCAGAAAACCCGAGGGACGAAAGCTCACCTCCCTTAGTTGGGGTTTCAGTAGGTACAATCATAGAGTCCCAAGAGGTAGTCCAGTCATCGCAAAAGTGAAAAGTGAAGCGTAATGACTGACTGTAGAGGGGTCAATCACTAAACATGCAGTGCGCTGTAAAACCAAGGGGTTATATCCTTTTCTGACGACCTTCCTGATTAGATTGGTAAAGCGATCAGGAAACCCGTCAGACCCCTTTAACTTTCGAAGTTTATAGACCACATCTCCATAAAATGAGGGTTGTGATATGTTGTAAGTCATATATATTATAAGTTAGATTAAACAATAACTAGTTCATTTCCAACAGTATCAATAACAACATTTTCCTCGTATAAGATCAAAGCATAAACTATATATCGAGCAGCAGGAGGTATATTTAATTTATATCTCAGAATTAGTTGTTTTGGATCAATAGTGACTTCATTTTTCTTGTAACTCAAATCGAAATACATCATTCCGAAAAGAGTTTTAAAATCGCTCACGTTTATTAAAGTTCCAGTGTTTTTATCATTTTGCTTGTAAGAATAATTAATCACATCTCTGAATATTCTTATGATATTATCATAACTGTATTCGATTTCTGGATAATAAACTCCATTTCCAACTTCCAGTCTAGCTGATTGTAAATAGCAATTAGTATTAGCAGCACTTACCTTAAACGTATCCAAAAGATGAGGATTTTGCGTTTGAGAAGAACTCTTATCCGCCCTTTGCAAATAAACAAACACATGTTTGGGATTTTTTAACACCAGCCGTTATTCTAAATACGGATTCAGTTGCGTCAGAACTTTCGCTCTCTTGTATCATTTCACGGAGTTAAGTCCATCTTGTTGATATCATATGATTTGTCATTACATAACTTAAACCATCTGAGTTAAAATATCATTCCGGGTATCCACAAAACTAATTTATTAATAACTACCCGGCCATCATCACCACCTGCTTTGAAAATTAGCACATTATCATCTGTTAGTTGCAATCTGATTTGAATCTGACTAGGAGGAAGCATGTTTGTTTCCAAACCTTCAAAGAATGAATATTTGTTTAATGGAATTATAGAATCAACCTTTTGATTAGTTATGATTAAAGCATGACGAATCGCAAATCCTGAATTATAACCAGCTTGATCATCTCGAGATTCTGCCACAGCTGTGGTATCTAAATAAAAGTATTCGTTTGTTCCGGTTGTCTTTACATAATCGTCAGAAATTTCAAGCAAGCTTTTGACATTAACAAATCTGTGAAGGGTATTTCAATCGTAATCTATTTTTCCATTTTGCTTTATTTGCATCTGATCAATCAGTGAAGCCACATCATTAATTAGAGCAATTTCATCAACGGCAGCGAAAGCGGCTCCATCAGCAAGTTTGTTTACTCGAAAACTGATTTCAAAATATGCGTTATACCAATCAAAGTAAGAACTTCTATCATTTATTGTAAACTGATAACCACTTTTCATTTGTCTGGTATTATTTCCTGGCCGTGTTATTGAGTATCTAACTGAATAGGTACATATTCATATCTAGTATTATATTGATTACTTCGAAACATCTATATATACTAGTAATTAGATTTTTTTTTTTATTAATTAATCGATTAATTCTTTCATGAATTCCCCTTCCGGATAGTAATCTGTTAATTTTCTCATTTTCATCTTCTTCAGTTTTAGCTACATCTTCTTTAGTTTCAGCTACAACTTCTTTTTTGTTATCAGCCTTTGTAAGTTCTTTTAAAATCATCTCACCTTTAGGTTTACTAGGAGGTTAAATAACTGAAACTAACTTAACAGCAGCCATTTTTCCTACTTCATCTCCAAGTTTTTTAGAACCGCTCTCTATGATTTGTTTTCCAGCAGTTTCTAATGCTTTCTTGCCTGCTGTTTTTACAGACTCGCTTTTTTGATATATGAACCAACTTAATGCCGGTATCATACGACAACTGCATTAACTTTAATATCAACAATTGCCGCAATGTTATATGTCGCTAACCTCTCAAATTATATTCTACTTTCGCCTAGGAGTCCAATACTTCACGGCGAGAATAAACTCTGTCTCTAGTCCATCTACTGTCATGTGTCTTTAGTATGTATAGTAAGTCTCAGTTGCGCATTTGATGGTATAAAACCATTTAAAATTTGACATTTTATAACTTTTAATTTTAGACAAAAATAATATCATATAACTTCTGTCTTTTTATTTTTTTATGGATATAATTAGAATTACGAAACCATGTGTAATGGGCATATCTTTATTCCATTTAAAAATATATACGCATATATCGTGGTTATATCAAATATTGACTGTATACAAACTATATATATTACATATAAAATAACAAATATACTTTATTTGCTTATCTGTTTGAACCATTTGAAACAAATACAATCTATCAAGTTTGAGCGCTCAACTTAAAATAGAACTTATTACATTTGTCGTTTCAGATTGTCGGTGACAATATTATCAAAGCAAGTTTTTGAAACGGAAGACTCTAGCTAGCGTTAGCTAAACTCCTTAGAATATCTAAATTCTGTTAGACTCATTTAATTAGCATTGCTATCCTTGGGAAATATCACTGGCAGTTTAAAGCTTTAGTTCGACGTCGAAACCCTCACTGCTCATGCTAATTTACAATTATAAAAATGTTATCATAGTGAAAAACTGAAACGTCGGTTATAGTGAGTGACATATCATACATATATATAAATATATAAAATATACAATCATATAGTTCTAAACAAGAAAGGGTAGAGATATCATATATAAATAAATGCAATTTAAAAACGATGATATATTCTAAATGCAAATAAAAACAATGATATATCTTCTAAAGCTGGCGATTCAAAAGTTCTATACGTGTACTCTGCCTTTTAATGATTTATTTTAGAGAATTGTTGGGTTTCTGAAATCCGGTTATGTCACGAATGTTGTGAAAAATAAATAAATCTGAAGTTATAAAAGCTGTAAAAATTAATAAATCTGAAGTTATAAAATTATCCTTACCTTTATAAAGCTGATAAACATGTTTACCTTTCAAGTTATAATCTCAATTATTTTCACATTTATGTCCAGAATATCATACACGTCTAAACGGTTAGGCACGTGAGCGGAGAATGACAAAACGTTTTTACACATTATCTTTGAATGGTGTGAACCGAACGCACGGGACATCCATTATTTTTTAAAGAAATTCAATTTAATTATGTTATTTATTCCGTTTATCTGTTAGCGCACTTGGTTGTAAGACATTGTCTTAAGATATAATAAGTGTTTTTTTAATTATAAAATTGCAATTTATTCCGTATATCCGTGACACACTCAGCTGGCGTATAAAGTACGGATGAAGTTAGAGTGTAATAGAAATGCAATGTATTAGGATTTAAGGTATCTTCGGTCTGGCAGGTCATGTGGTACAAAATATCATGATAAATATATGTGTCTATGATGCATCACGCATTTGTTATGTGTCACTGTTATGTGTTACAGTTATGTGTCACTGTTATGTGTTACAGTTATGTGTTTACAGCGCAGGTCATGTGGCACATAATATTATGATAAATATTTGTGTCTAATGATGCATCACGCATGTGTTATGAGTTACTGTTATGTGTTACAATTATGTGTCTACATTTGTATGTTACAAGTATGTGTTTACAGCGCAGGTCATGTGGCACATAATATCATGATAAATATATGTGTCTATGATGCATCACGCATGTAAGCTAAATATATTATTAAACTATTTACTCTTTCTGAAATTACATGACCTATCATGTCACTATACCATTTTTTGATGTGACGTAACATATCATAAATAAGTACGCCTTATCTCTGGTTTGCAACAACTCTACTATATCCATCTAGAAATTATCTTAACTTGGATGACTTTATTTAATCACAATACCATTTTTTGATGTGACGTAACATATCATAAATAAGTACGCCTTATCTCTGGTTTGCAACAACTCTACTACATATCATAAATAAGTACGCCTTATCTCTGGTTTGCAACAACTCTACTATATCCATCTAGAAATTATCTTAACTTGGATGACTTTATTTAATCACAATACCATTTTTTGATGTGACGTAACATATCATAAATAAGTACGCCTTATCTCTGGTTTGCAACAACTCTACTATATTCATCTAGAAATTATCTTAACTTGGATGACTTTATTTAATCACAAAACCATTTTTTGATGTGACGTAACATATCATAAATAAGTACGCCTTATCTCTGGTTTGCAACAACTCTACTATATTCATCTAGAAATTACCTTAACTTGGATGACTTTATTTACTCACAATACCATTTATTTGATGTGACGTAGCATTGTAACCAAGTACGCCTTATCTCTGGTTTGCAACAAAACTATTATGTTAATTAGAAAAACCAATTTTTGTATTTCATGCTATAAATGTTTCTAATCTGTCTTAACCTGCATGACTTACATGATAAATATATGTGTCTATGATGCATCACGCATGTGTTATGTGTCACTGTTATGTGTTACAGTTATGTGTTTACAGCGCAGGTCATGTGGCACATAATACTAAGATAAATATTTGTGTCTATGATGCATCACGCATGTGTTATGTGTTATTGTTATGTGTAGCAGTTATGTGTTTACAGCGCAGGTCATGTGGCACATAATATTATGATAAATATTTGTGTCTATGATGCATTACGCATGTGTCATATGTTACATTTACGTGTTACTGTTATGTGTTTATATGTAACAGTTATGTGTTTATAGCGCATGCAATACGTATGTATTATATGTTACTGTTACGTGTTACAGTTATGTGTTTACGTGTTTTTGTTATGTGTTTAAGCGCAGGTCATGTGGCACACAATAATATGATAAATATTTGTGTCTATGATGCATCACGCATGTGTTATGTGTTACCGCTATGTGTTACGGCTATGTGTTTACAGCGCGGGTCATGTGGCACATAATATCATGATAAATATTTGTGTCTATGATGCATCACGCATGTAAGCTAAATACATTATCAATGTTGTAATGAATTAATTAACAAGATTAGTCTACTAGTTTCGTATCACCGGTATGTATCGCCGGTATGTATCATCGGTATTTTGTATCACCGGTTAAATCGAGGACTCGCTTTGATAGCCGGAAGGCCAATTGATGAGAGGGCCGAAGGCCCGATATACAACTGATTACCGGGCAGGCCAAAGGCCTAGACCGTCGTCATATATAACTCGCTTTGATTAATCGAGGACTTGTATTTTTAAGGTTCTACACTTCTCTGGTATACATATTTCTCTGATATACACATTGAGCTTGCCAAATGGTTGAGAAGCGATTGAAGGGGGTATTGAGGCCTCCCTTGTGACAAATCTTTAGGAATCTTTTTCTTTGTTAAAATACTTATATTTCAGAGTCTTGTATTGTATATAGCGTTTTTTATGAATGAATATACATACATATATACTTATTTCTTTGTTATATAGCGTTTTTTTGTTATATAGCGTTTTTATATATATTTAATTATTAGTATTACTATACCTTGCGTAAAGGTGTATATCGTAGTAACAAAGGAGTATCTATGTTTTTATCGCGAGCCATCCGATGTCGAAGCTGCTATCATCAATTGACTATATATCTTGTCTGCCAGAGCCGTGAACTTTATAAAGATCTGTAATGGTGGTGTTATATTCCCCAAACGGTCGTAACCTGGATGACACGTGATTGTTGAAGTTTTTTTTATCGTGGTAATGATATGGCGATTTAATATTTCGTATTATATTCTACAAAATGTTTACTAAGATATGTTCTGTTTTATAAAACACTATATTACTATTAATATTAATAGTTGAAAGAGTATATACTCTTGTCTTTTTTATCCAGAAATGATTTAGTGCGATTATATATGTTGTGTCTCTGTTGATATTCTTTACCGTTTACCAGTGGAAGATATAGTATTACGTTGTATGTTTGACCTAGTGGAACTATGATTATAAACAAAATGTTAAAAATATATCCATGCATGCTGACATATATATATTCATATATAAAAGGGTTATATACCTACGTGTGAGATATTTGAATGATTTATTTTTATTTTTTACCGTCTATACTTAAAAATAATAAATAAAATATATATGACATTTATCGTGAGATATAACCATGACTTATCTGAATTATCTATCTATGTTATGGCATGATACCACCGTCATCGTAGTGTATGCATTTGGGTCAGCTAGACAACACAAAAACATTGACCAGCCGATCTACTGGGTTTGGAAATTCATGTTTTTTGATATATGAACCAACTTAATGCCGGTATCATACGACAACTGCATTGACTTTAATATCAACAATTGCCGCAATGTTATGTGTCGCTAACCTCTCAAATTATATTCTACTTTCGCCTAGGAGTCCAATACTTCACGGCGAGAATAAACTCTGTCTCTAGTCCATCTACTGTCATGTGTCTTTAGTATGTATAGTAAGTCTCAGTTGCGCATTTGATGGTATAAAACCATTTAAAATTTGACATTTTATAACTTTTAATTTTAGACAAAAATAATATTATATAACTTTTGTCTTTTTATTTTTTTATGGATATAATTAGAATTACGAAACCATGTGTAATGGGCATATCTTTATTCCATTTAAAAATATATACGCATATATCGTGGTTATATCAAATATTGACTGTATACAAACTATATATATTACATATAAAATAATAAATATACTTAATTTGCTTATCTGTTTGAACCATTTGAAACAAATACAATCTATCAAGTTTGAGCGCTCAACTTAAAATAGAACTTATTACATTTGTCGTTTCAGTTTGCCGGTGACAATATTATCAAAGCAAGTTTTTAAAACGGAAGACTCTAGCTAGCGTTAGCTAAACTCCTTAGAATATATAAATTCTGTTAGACTCATTTAATTAGCACTGATATCCTTGGGAAATATCACCCTTTTTTTAAAAAAATCATGGATGTCCCATGCTCTCGGTTCACACCATTCAAAGATAATGTGTAAAAACGTTTTGTCATTCTCCGCTCACGTGCCTAACCGTTTAGACGTGTATGATATTCTGGACTTAAAAGTGAAACAATTTGAGATTATAACTTGAAAGGTAAACAACATCTTTATCAACTTTATAAAGGTAAGGATAATTTTATAACTTCAGTTTTATTATTTTTACAGCTTTTATAACTTCAGATTTATTTATTTTTACAACTTTCGTAACATAACCGTATTTCAGAAACCAAACAATTCTCTAAAATAAACCATTAAAAGGCAGGACACACGTATAGAACTTTTGAGTCGCCAGTTTTAGAAAATGTATCATTGTTTTTATTTGCATTTAGAATATATCATCGTTTTTTTAAATTACATTTATTTATGTATGATATCTCTACCCTTTCTTGTTTAGAACTATATGGTTGTATGTTTTATATATTTATATATATATGTGATATGTCACTCACTATAACCGACGTTTCAGTTTTTCACCATGATAACATTTTAATAATTGCAAATTAGCATGAGCAGTGAGGGTTTCGACGTCGAACTAAAGCTTTAAACTGCCAGTGATATTTCCCAAGGATATCAATGCTAATTAAATGAGTCTAACAGAATTTATATATTCTAAGGAGTTTAGCTAACGCTAGCTAGAGTCTTCATTTTCAAAACTTGCTTTGATAATATTGTCACCGACAAACTGAAACGGCGAATGCAATAAGTTCTATTTTAAGTTGAGCGCTCAAACTTGATAGATTGTATTTGTTTCAAATGGTTCAAACAGATAAGCAATTAACATAACGTATATTTGATAATTCATATGTAATATATATAGTTTGTATACAGTCAATATTTGATGTAGCCACGATTATGCGTATATATTTTTAAATGGAATAAAGATACGCCCATTACACGTCGTTTCGTAATTCTAATTATATCCATTAAAATAAAAAGACAAAAGTTATATGATATTATTTTTGTCTAAAATTAAAAGTTATAAAATGTCAAATTTTAAATGGTATTATACCATCAAATGCGCAACTAAGACTTACTATACATACTAAAGACACATGACAGTAGATGGACTAGAGACAGAGTTTATTCTCGCCGTGAAGTATTGGACTCCTAGGCGAAAGTAGAATATAATTTGAGAGGTTAGCGACACATAACATTGCGGCAATTGTTGATATTAAAGTCAATGCAGTTGTCGTATGATACCGGCATTAAGTTGGTTCATATATCAAAAATATTTTGGATCCGACTTTTGACAAAATGTCAAATATACCAGCTCCAGTTAATCGATCAACTTGGGTATATGTTCCCGTATTAGTGTCATAAACCTTTTTTAAACGTGCCATATAACTTATGTTACATTGATTCCTTCAAAACAATTCGAAATGATGTGTGGACACCATTAAGATTAATAATCTTACCGGAAAAATCGGTTATGTAAATATTAATACTGTTAATGATCGTTTTGTTTACTTCACAGAACCCGACTCTTATCGGTTCGTCTTTGAAAGGATATGATCTCGTAAGATCAGCTGTGCTTATTTGATAAATGACATCCCCGTATGATCCATCAACAACGGAATTACTTATCAAATCACAGTGGATATACAACGTATCAATATAATTTGTTATGTTTGGTGTCACAGTTCCAAATTTAGTTTCTCTAATAACTACATCTTTGCCAAACCCGATCAAGGTGTGAAAGTTTGTTTCTCTTAAATCAAGCATGAAATTATTATGGATGGTAACCAAACATTTGAAACTGAATACATCAAATTCAATTCTTATCGGGATGGGTGAGTCATCGGTTAAATCATTGTTTACAGTCAATGTTTCCTTTATGTAATTACCGATATCAGCATAACTGTAATTTCCATTTGTAAAATTAATACTTTTCCAATCTGTTCCATTGTGATACCTTATCATTTTGTTATTAAAATCCTCGCTAATATTATACCATGAGTAAGTCATGGAATTAATCTTATCGAGTCCAATGCCATACTGTTTGTTCTTGCCTAATATTAATGGTCTGTCAAATACAGTTGTAAAATTACTCGGTGTATTTGAGCTATTAATTATTGACGCTTTTTCTGATGATAGTTAAATTTTTTGTTCCATTATACATATTAGTAGATACAATTAATCACCTTTGTAATACAGTTTAAAACTTGATTTTTCAAAATTGAAAACTTGAGTGCGATGTCGTGATGTTCTTGGAGAGATGACCCAATATTCAGATTTTGGAAGATATGCTTCAAATGTTCCTTTAAGTATGCGTTTACCATTTTCTATTTCTGGTTGTGCATGTGACTGATCAGTACCTGGAGATAAATTAAACAAACTAAAATATTCTAGACCAATGTCTGTATGTGCGACAGTATATGTAAGTCCTGCTTCAACTACATAACGCTCGGGTTTTACAGTTGTCATGCCGATGGGACGTTTACCACCACTGGGATATTCTGTAGCATATCCTTCAATTTTTACAAGCGGATTGGTTACAATAGTAAACACTCCGAGAAAACCTTCACGTTTAGTTCTTTCAAGTGGTTTTCGTGTTGGATATGATGCATAACCGGCATGATCATTCACGATGCTAATTCCATCATCTATTGTAGCTTCAAAAAGTAGAATTCGACTTAAATAGTCTACGTTTACTTTCAACCCGTCAATTATACCAAGAATTGCCGTGTGACGACTATCAGACTTTTGATTAAACTGTTTCAATAAAGCTATTTCACCATCAAAAGCTTTGCTTCTTTCATCCTGGGCAGCTTTCAGTTGCCTTGAAGCGTCATCAATAGCAGTCTCAAGTTTATCAGTGTCAACGAGTTTGCTCAAAGCAGTCTCTAGCGACTTACCATCAACCATTTTCTTTTTGATATCTTCAAACTCTTTGCCGATGTCATCAACGTTAGTGCTTGTCTGCCCATTTAATATTTTTATTTGAGTTATTTCAGCAGCAAAAGCAGTTCTCATTTGTTTTGAAGCATCGGCAATAACAGTTTCTAGTTCATTGTTATCAACCATTTGTTTATTGATTTCTCCAATCTGTGTATTAATATTTTGAACACCAGCTCTTGTTTGTTCACTTCATTTCTTGTAGTTTTCACTATCTTCCAATCCGTCTTAAATCCGTGTTAAAAACACATAACTATCCTTTACCAAAAGATTTAGTCCAACGAATAACCACTGGTGAGTATGATTCTGAACCATTGCTTACACATGTTTCTAATAGAATCGATACAATTGGACGCGACATGGGTACCCTATCCAAGCAGATAAAAAAAGAAAAAGATGTAATAAAAAAAGCAGCATATAAGCTAGATAGGCAAGCTCTAATAAATGAGTCAAAAGCTTTGGAAGATTATAGAAGTGGAATTATTAATCTAATTTCATTAAGAGAGCTCATTGTGCCTAGAAAAAACGTTTCTGGTGAAGGGATGCAACAAAATAAAAATTCCTAAAAGTCAGTAATGATTGCCGCTATGGAATGTTACAAATTGATTTACCTAAGCTTGTTGGTCATCACAAACTTATTGCTAAACAGGGAGAAGCAATCATGCTAGATCTAAAAGTAGATGATGATTTTATAGACTTGATAACAAAGCGTTACAATAATAAAAAAACTTATTCAAAGCTGTCTCAGAATGCTTTTAAGGAACTAACACAATTATCTGGTTTGCCAATTCACAAAGGTTCTTCAAAGTTCATGAAGATTTTAGGAGGTTGTGTTGATGTTGAATATTACAACAGTCCTAATGATTTGATGGATGATCTAAAGTCAGTATGTGGAAGTATCGAATCAGGAAATAATAGTCCACAGTTAATAAATAAAGGTATTAGCATAATCGATGAATTATTAAAAATAGGTAAAATATCATCCAAAGAACATGAGCAACTATTTTCTAAATATCTTAATTAAATTATTGTCTAACTGTTATTATACATGACACAAATTACTAACAAAGAAGAATTAATTGATCATTTGACACGACTTGTGGCTGCATACAGACGTAGCTATAAATTGTGCGGCATTATAAACACAACCCTTCAAATTGTTAGTGGGATAATTGGTTGTACTGCTGTATTGGTATTGGTTCCGGCAATTCCTGTTTTCGTGGCTGCAGTTGGAGCAGTTCCTCCAGTAGTTGCTGTTTTAGCAAGTAAAACAAGAATAGCAGAAAAAAAGACTTTGTTAAAAACACATCATAGAAGTTTCAAGCAACTTCTATCATATGTCCAAACAACCACAGGACTAGAAAATGATGAGGAGATAATAAGGATTGTCTTTAATAAAATATTAGAGATTCAAAAGAACTTTACAGAACCTCTGGAAATGTATATGAAAAGGTTCAAGCTTAATGGAAATTAAGCTAGTAGAGATGCTCTTCAAGTAAAACGGTCATGTCATCCAGTCCACTCCCCGTAATTCTTTTCTGACTTGTTTCCGTATCCTGTCATACTTTTCTCTGGTTGATTTTGTTTTAATCAGTTTTGTTTCTTTTTCTATTTTTAATATTTTAAATATTTTCTGAAAAATGTATTTATATTTAATTGATCTTTTTCGACCCTCTATTTGATCCAAAACCTTTACAATTTTGTAAAACAAATCTTCACATCCTTGTCTATTTTTAGAAGACAAATCAAATGCTACCAAGTATTTATCTAGGTGGTACTTTCTATGGTAAATAGTTTTCTTTCGGTTGTAGTCGTAACCTGCAATAAGATTGTAACCGTTATGTGTGCCACAATTAAGGCAAATACGTTCGTTATCGAAAACTTCACAAGTATCGTTACAATTTATACATGCGTAAGTACACTTGTAACACAGCTTGGCTCTGGTACAATTTTTACAAAGCTTCTTTTTATTAGTTGCGTAAAATAAGATGCAATCTATGCACACCTCAGGAGGATCAATAATATCTAAAACTCTTTCACAATATTTGCAATTCATTATATTATACTACAGAATTATATATTTAAAATAATGTAATCCATATTATATGGAAAGTTATGCAGAAGAAGAAAGGAAACATTTTGATGAAACAAAAATAGTTTATGAAAAAATAGCTGTCTACGAACAGACTCTTTTAACTAAAGCGGACGAGGATATCAAAGAGTTTAAAGAAAGTCATATGAAACGATTGGAAGAAGATATTGCAGCTTTTAAAAAAGATTGGGCTATAAAGCTTCTTACAGACCTGGCGATAAAACAAATCAGGATTTTTAGTGAAACACGAGCAGATGCAGTAGCCAAGGATGTTGAATATTTTGAAGATGAATTTATCAGCAAAATAAAAAAAAGTCATATAATTAATACTGATATCGGATGTTATGAAGACTTGAAATGTTTATTAAAAGCATAAAAGAGATGATTAATGAAAGGCTTATTGATAAAAACAATTTTATAAACTATTGCGAGCACGTGAAAAAAATAAGATTGCTGGTTGCTAAAGGTGATCTTAAACCCGGTGATTTCGAGAGATACTGTAAATACCATGTAAAAATCAACCAGATGGTAGATGACAGGACTTGAAAAAGAATGCTTTCGGAAATACTTGGACATTCTTCTAGATGGAGAAATAGATATTCTCGAAGTATTAGAAAATAATGACGCTGCTGATGCCAATGATGATACCATTTCGGTTTTTGAAAAAAAATAGACGGTGGTGAAACTTAAGCACCATTCCTGTTAAAAAACTAATAATTAAATTAAATATAAGCTTAAAAATAAAATCTCATGTAATATTATATAATGGCTGAAAAAGATTTGAAAATTGAAGAATTACCAGAAACATTTGACGAATACATTAAGAGATTGGTTAGAGAAGCTGTAAAATCATTTGAAGGATATAGCAAAATAGAAAAAAAAACATTGAGAAAAAAGCTAAAGTACTTATAAAAGATGTAAAATTACTACCAAAAGAATATAGCGGAGTTTTGAAAATTTTGGAAAAAAAAAAAAAAAAAAGAAAAAAAAAAGAGTATATGGAAATTGAATATCATCACCAGAAGAATATATTAAAGTTGTGGAAAAAGAAAAATCACCAAAGCAATTTATGAAAGTTTTTCAAGTTGATATTATAGATGACAAAGATCCAAATGCGCAACTTATGGGCACGTTATTAGTTGTTATAAATGTTCTTGAAAAGGAATTGGAGCAAACAAACGGTCTTAAAATGAATGTTGTTTTAAAACTTACTATGGGTTAACCAACACATGATGCAGAAGGTAATGAAACAACCACTTATAAAACAGCTTATTTTGCTTCCAGAGCAGAATTAATCATAAACAAAACTGAAATTGCTGATGTGCTGACTAAAGCAATTGTGCAAATAGTGGAAAACATTGAAAGATGGATTTCTGACGGAAGTGGTTGGAAAGTCGCATTAATTGAAGAGCACTACATAAATCGAGTAAAGTACAAGCCTTTGCGAGGTAGCTCGTATTTAACATTACCAAAAGAACTGCAACATCACAAAAAAGGTTTAATAAATATAAAAAATGAAAAAGATAACGAATGTTTTAGAGGGTGTCATTTGGCTTATAAATTCCCTGCTGATAATAAACCACAAAGAATAACAAAATATAAAAATCATATCGATCATCTTGATTACAACGGAATAACATTTCCAGTTACAATTCAACAAATCCCAAAAATAGAAAAACAAAACATCATTTGTTTTAACATATTCGGATATGAAAATAATCAAGTATACCCTTTGCACATACCAAAAAACAAAGCAACAAAAGAAACTTGTGATATGCTTTTAATCACCGAAGAAGAAAAAAATCATAATGTGTGGATAAAAAACTTTAACAGTTTGATGTATAATCAAACAGAACACAATGGAAAAAAATGGTTTTGTAAAACATGCCTCCAGTGCTTTACATTAGAAAGAGTTTTAGAAAAACATAAGCCTGTTTGTCTTTCATATAATGGCAAGCAAGCAGTAGAGATGCCAGGCAAAGATGAAAATGTTTATTTTAACAAGAGCTGTCGGAGAACAGCGCAGCTCGACTATTCGATTTTTCAGAGAATAATACATTTATAGCTAGTATATACCATCAGAAAACAAGGCTACAACAATGTGGGGTGGGGTTGGGAGCACAACATAACTATGTGTAAGAACTGACCAAAACTACACAGAAATGTGTAAAAAAAATAGCTTCAAGGG